>OX461808.1:72810593-73240706 GCA_949802685.1 Dicyrtomina minuta | reverse complement strand
GGCCAAGTGTAGAATTGACGAAAGAAAACGTCAAACAAGTTTTATTACTGATTACTAAAGTAATACAGTCACAATATCAATAATCCGTACGCATTGAATATTGACGAGAACAAATAAGAACTTATTACGAACGAGCGAGTGGCGTGTATTCAATCAACGACATCAAAAGTTGATAGAACGGTCAACGGCTTTCTGACTCTGCTGCCTGCTAACTTATGTCTTAAACGAGGTACGTTACAAAACCAATTTGAAACAATGTCAGCTTTAAACTTTTTTAGTTTTACCATGTCATAGTTGATAGTGTAAGAGTGTTGACTGTAATATCAATGTACATTTGACATTATGCCCGTCCATCTGTGCTTTAGCTTAAAATTCAAAATTGGGTTTAATTATGTCCATGTACCGCCAACCGCTCACGGCTCACGATTAGCCATTATTTGTCAATTGGGAAAGAAAAAGAAATGTAAATTAATTTGAGTTCATTTGAATTTTCTTCCAACCTCTGCTTAATACATAATACTCTGATCTAGATCTAGTTCATTCGTGTCAGTTACCTCTTTCTTAGGTAGTTATAGCTTTTAGTAATCTGTAAATTTGTATTTTTCCAGCGCCATTATTTATTATTGAATATAAGTGACCCATGATACGACTTACCTGTGCACCTTTAAGTGTTGATTCGTTATGTGTTTCCGTTCAAAATTTACAACAAAGTCGCATATTGTACAAGTTACCGTTTCATCATTGCATTTGTAAATCGTCAAGTGACAAATGAAACGAAGCTACAAAAAATTAAATGCCTTCAGTCAGTTGTCAACTCTTGCGAATTAAATTTAAAACTTGTTTATGATAAATGACATTTTCTATGTAGTCTGACAACTTTTTATTTTTTATATTTATCAAGCCATCAATAACCTCCCTGTCACACCTGCCTCAGCACCTTTACGTCTTTATCATTCTTCTTGGTATAACATTCACATTACGTACAAATTGAGGATGAAATCTTAACCTCCGTTCCTAATAAATCTTCGTTTCGGTTTCGGGCCGGGTCATTTGTATCCCGTAGCCAGTGTCAACAGAAAAATTTCCTTGAAAGATTTCTTCCAAACAATTCGAAATTGGGCGGGAATACTATTTTAATGTAAGCAATTATTATTTTATTATTAATCTTATTAATTTTGAAGTTTTTCAGAATAGAATGGTCCATAAAAATATACTATCTTTATCATCGACTAATCTTAATCCTAAAAAACGTTGAATGTCAATTTCCAGTTTTGTCGCTTACCGTTACCACTAATAACTATTTTCATTTCATACAATTAATGTACACTTCGTAAATAAGTATTTGATAGTCATAGTGTCAATATATTACTATTTACTATATATATATATATTATTTATATATCTTAAATTCATATAAACAACTTAACTTATCAGCTTTTATATCGGTCATAGTAGACGATCACACGGCTAACGGTGTATGACTCTGTTCTGTATAATATTTTGTATATGCATGCACCTTCACATTTGATTGATATTGATGCGAGGCAATATTAATCCATTAATCTATACAAGACCATAATAATCCTTTCCTTTATCCGTCTACCGTTTCCGTCAATCCATCCATTCTTATCTTTTATCTCTCCTTCTGTTATGATGATTACGATTAGTATAGGCTGTCTAATTTTACAACCACAATTATTCTCATTCAATGACCCATCAATTATTATTGTTAGTGCTACATCCAATCATTTTTGCTGGCCCAATTAAATTAAATGTAGGTACCAACTTCAACAATACTTACGTCCTACATATATATCGTTTATGTCCCTACATAATTACTGTATACTAGTACTGTATATATATATATAGGTTATAGGTATAAAGTTTTTATGGAAGGAAGGAAATCCTGTACGTGTTTAAAAAAAGGACATATATGTAGTTGTACGAGTTGCTATATGCACATGATTTTGAAATGTAAACTTCAAACTACAACTCTGAATACATAATGAATGAATAACTTTTTTTTCCTGTTCTTCCTACACATCGATCCAATCTTTTAATGTAATTTAATTGTTAATTGTCTACATACAGGTAGGATACACTAGGGAAGAAACCCTTGGACAGGCTAGACCAGACCAAGAGTAGAAAAGATCTCTTTTTACAATTCTCTCGTCGTCGTGTATATTTGTCATCTAAATCTTCTCAAACATCATGAGCGAGGACAGTAGCAGCGTTCGAGTCGCGGTCAGGTAAACAAAATTCAAACAAACTAAAACTGATTATAAGTTGTGTACTATATTATAAGTAGGTATATGTATTCCTAACACATACAAATCATATATAAGTAAATACAACACAATTATTTTTATTTTGAAGAGTTCCTGTTATTTACTGTACACAAATTTTCCTTATTTGCTGTCTAAATTTTGTTTACTAAAAACATCATTTCTCTGATGCTGTTCTCCTCCGTGCCGTAGATGGTTCATAGTAATATCTTGTGATTGTGGATAAATGCAGATATCTTGTTACGGAGACCGTGTCGTTGTCGGTTGTCGTTGTCGTCTCATCATGAGTAAAATGTAAAGGCATGCTGGGCATGCTTTGGCTTGAAGCTAGAGCATGGTTTTTCGTATACTTTGCATAATTTTTTACATTCATTCAGTATTCTGATGCTCTTTCTTCTGATATTACATACTAATGTGAACATGCTGTTTTGTTGTTGATTCTCTCAAGTCTCAAGTTTTTTTTCGGCTATCCTACGTTCAACCTTTATGTATACTCAATGACAAGTTCCAAATATGGGCCTAGTGACATTCAGTAATGGACATAGGATTCAATAGTATTTACATTTAACAAATATTGGTTCAGTTCAAACTCATTTGTTGATGGTTATCATATCATGGGTAGTATGTAATCTAGGTAGGTAGGTAGGTAGGTAGGTAGGTATATATATGCTTCGGCTACGGCATCGACATCATCACAATCATCAGTGTATTACAGTATTTTGTTCAGATTCAGATTATAGCTATCTATTCTACCGTGTGCACTGTGCCGAGATATGAACTTGAAACATTGAAACTTCAAAGCTACTTTTTACTTTTTAGACATACACCTACTTTGTTCTTGTCACTTTTTTTTACATTCAGCATGTCCACTTTGATGTCGAAGAAGTCGAGGCATGGTTTAATATTTTGTGCTGTAACTGTAATAACACTATCTGTGCTTGGCATAATAGGGTGTAGGTAGAGTAGAGGTACTACATACACATATTGTGCATGCTATCCCTTGATCGGTTATCTATTATACTTTTTTAATTATGCAATATATACTGGTATTGGTATACTGCCGGGGCATTGCGATTTTTGTTTTTCCATGAGAGAAATTATATGATAGCGATAGTGCACACCTAATAGTGTTGTTTAAAGTTCTTTAGTAAAGTTCGTGCTCTGAACTCTATTTAAGTGCGTAAGCTTTTTAGCTTTCCATGAACCTATAGTAGTAATTATATATACAATTATTATGTAGCATCATATTATTTGCTGAATCTATTACTGTCATATTGACAAGTTCTCTTAGCACAGTTGTTACCTTGGTTCATTTGGTATTTGTGTTTGTAGTTAGCGTGGTCTTTTTTACAGATGTGTTTATGATAAGGAAGGTACTGCAATTCAATACAAGTTAAAACAATAATGCAGTCTTAGTCAGTCAGTATAGAACATTAATGCGAACTTTAACGTGGTATTTTGTTGTCGTCAAACGTCGGAGAGTGTTTGTATTAATAATGTTAATAGCTGCCATGTTATTAATTTATTATTAAAAAGGATTGCTTATATATTACGAATATGCAGCATTACCCATTTTCTATTTATCTATTTTCCATATTGGTGGTCACTGATGTTTGATATAATCATGAAAGCTATGCAATATTACATAAGGATTAATGATACAGCTGGCGGTACGTGTAGTGGAATTATTTTTAGTTGTTATCTCTATACCCAGTACTGGGTATAGTATCCAAGGGAAAAACATACCTAGGTACTTATGTTTTTCCCTTGGAGATTCAATAAAAATTAATATGTATCCTTAGACCAGCTGACAGCTCATTGATTTTCCTCAGCTTCATTTATTTATTCATTTCCATAATAGAAATAATGCGTGGAGAATTTAATTTTAATAATGAAGTATGTAATATGATTTGTTATTTATGGGCCAAGTATGCATAATTAGAATTTTAAGAGTTATACATTATGTACATAGTACGCGTACGGTGTACCTTAGTTTTACACATGCAATATGCAGTAGTAGTGCATTACTGCTTCTTTCTGCAGCAGGTGAGGTAGAGAGAATTTGAAGATGTACCATATCATCATCAAAATTATGTATTATGCTAAATTATTCTCATCCTTATGCGCATTTTTTCCCTTGGGATTTGACGCAGAAAAACATCAAGCATGCGGCAGTGGGAATGGAAACACGTTGCTAAAATCCTATGCTAAAAAAATAATAAAATAAAAAGCTCGAACAATATAATTGAGTCTCCTTTCCTGTTGTGTCTGCCTGTAGAAGCTGTAGCTTTACTTTGTTGTTTGTATGTGCCAGTTTTTTAGTATTCTAATATACATAATGAAGTCGTGTCAATATAGTCATGATTTGTAACTCGTGGTCGGGATAATTATTTGTCATTGTTAAGTCTAATTTAAAGAGAAAATTATGATATTTTCTTGTTTTCTCTCATTTACAGAATCCGCCCACCATTAACCCGGGAAGTAATTGATGGGTGTCAGACTTGTACGAGTGTCTCTTCGGGCACACCCCAAGTTTGGATCGGTGGAAACCATGCCTTCACCTATGATTATGTTTTTGACTCAGACTCTAGTCAAGACTCAGTCTTTCAGACCGTCACAGGACTCGTGGATGGATGTATGGATGGCTATAATGCAACTATTCTTGCTTACGGCCAGGTTTGAGACTCTTAACATTTTTTATTTATTTATGGCATATAATATGCCGTACTCATCCTAAATACAACGCCAAACATTAAGCAGTAAAGACAAACACGTGTTGACTTGACTTGGTCGTATGCTTATGCTCATAATTCAAAATTCTAATTTTAGAAAGTGTTGGACAACTCAATAAATTCAATTAAGGACACGGGTTAGATTTAAAGAATGCAGGCAGGCAGATATTCCGTAAACCAACGTACCTCTAGGTAGATTTAGACAGGGACAGACAGGCATGTTCCTTGTTCAAATACATTTATATTTAGTAATCACAATTAATTTATCATATATTGTGTAATTTGTAAATATCAATTAGACAAGGACAGAAGATGTCAACACGTCTCGCTACTTTCTTTCTCCACATTTCATTAGCTATGCATAGAGTCCTGCATACCATACATACATACCTATACCATACTTAGCATACATGTACTCGTTTTGTAATCTATCATACTGAGGATTCAAGTTGAAACTCGGATTGAGTATAATTATACGCATCTAAAACATATTTGTACTCAATAATATTTCATATCTCAATATCTGGCCATTAATAGATATGCAATTTGCTGCCAAGAAATCTGACTAGCGTAAGGGCATTCAGTCACATAAATTCATTTGGAAAGGAAGTTCCTAATTGTGATGTTAATAATTTACAATCTAAAAGTATTATTTTGTTTGTTTTTTTGTTTTGGCAATGTTGTATATATAGACTGGTAGTGGAAAGACTTACACCATGGGGACAGGATTCGACGTGGAATCCTTGAACTACACAAGCGTTAATGAGAATCAAGGAATTATTCCTCGAGCTGTCTACTACCTCTTCTCAAAAATCGAAGAAAGGAGGCAAGATGCCTCCGAAGCTGGTCGTCCGCCCCCAGATTTTAAAGTTAGTGCTCAATTCGTTGAGCTCTACAATGAAGAAGTTTTTGACCTTATCGAGTCTGAAAGCAGGGTACGGGTAAATTAAATCCAAAATTTACATTTTGCTAGAATTTTTAGTACTTTCAAAAACATCCATATAGTCAGGAATTGAGTTCAGAAAAGTTTTGATCATGGCCATCTGATTACATTTTGCCTATGAATCAAACCAATAATACATTGGTGCATCTGTGTGCTCTATCACTGTAAACTAACTAGGAAGATGTACTGCACTGCATTAGCATTAAACATTACCTGCTTACAGTGTGTCTCATAATTTTAAACTCACCCCGGTTTATGGGGTTTACTTCCTTTCAAGAAAAAATTTTCCGGCGAGACATTTATTTTTAGATGACACCCCACTATTAATTAAGACTCCACCTTGATTGATCCCCAGGGGTCACGTGGTTCTCATGTAAATAATTAAAAACCGAAAATCGGGTGTCTTTTAATTTCAAACTCACTTAATTCAGTAGACTGAAAGTCGGATTCGAAAACAAAAACACATTATTGTTTTTCAGTAGTATGTAGGTAGGTACATGTCAAATACAAGCTGGGTCTCCGCCAGAAGGAGTAGTGCTATTTTGTTCACCTCAATGATTTGTGTTTGAAATACAAATTCCCGGGATGAAAATTTCCGTTTATCTGTACATGCTATTTTCAATAAAGACATCTGAAATACTGCTAATCACTGAAAATCATAGCAACAGTCACTGTAATTTATTATGGCATTTTTTTTTACTGAACCTGAAAAAAACGCATAAATGAGCGTCCACAAATGATGTCATCGAAAAGTCCCCACTTTTAGTACCATAGGAGCTCCTATCATCAGCTTAACCATTGCGTAAATTTTGATTTTTAACCTGGGATGCCATCAGTGGTCATCGACCCTACCGATGACGTCCTATACGCACGATCCTGCTTTAAATGTACGCTGGAGGAATATTTTGGGGCTAAAATTTAATGTAGAACGATATGTTTTGTTTTTTAAAAGATGCATTGGTTGCAATGCATTGATTGCCCCGTATAAATTAAATAAATTTCAATGTTTTTGAGTTTTGAATTTCAAAGAAAATTTTCAAAATGTCCCGGGCTCTAGTTTCTAAGCAACCCAAAATGCATTTAAGTGTCTATGCTAGCTGCCAAGGCAAGGGTTGGTAGAAGACACTTTGGTAACATTTGACCAAATCCCTGGGTTACACCTGAAAACGTTCCCAAATGAGAGCGTAACACATACTCCTCGTAATGTTCAAGCCCGGGTGTCTCGTGACCCCTAGTGACCTGACTATTAAATGATACACTATTTTGTAGGTAATTTAAATACCAATATAGTGAAGCAAGTCAGGACTTTCCCATGTAATCAAACGGGGAAAAAAGTTGACATGAGGTTGACCCGTCGTCTCCAACGCTTTTAGTGCTACGGTGACCCGATGATCAAAAAGAATGATTCCAGTCATAAGTAATCTATGTGAAAGTACGCATACCAATTTTCGTAATTTTCCATTGGTTAAGCCGGGAGATATTGCTATTTGAATGTAAAAACCTTGAAGTGAGTTTTAAATTATGAGACACCCGATTTTCGGTTTTTAATTATTTGCATGAGAACCGCGTGACCCCTGGTGGACAATCAAGGTTGAATCACAATTAATATGGTTTTTCATCAAAAAATAAATATCTCACCGTAAAATTCCTTCTTGAAAGGAATTAAATCCCATAAACTGGTGTGAGTTTAAAATTATGAGACACACTGTCAACTGTACTGTTGGAACATATTTAAAATTATAGTTTTTCCTAAACAGTTATGGTTAGCTTTTTTTGTAATTTATTTCCTGGTCGTTGACAGTATTTTCGTTTTGCTATTTTTGGTAAATATAAGCATGAAAATACTTGAACATTTAATGTAGGTGGTTGTTGTCATTGCATTGCCATTATGTGTCCCACACGATCATGTTTTAAGTTGTTTACACTTACATTACCAGCTTGTGTCAACCCAACATTTTTGGTAATAAACGTAATATGTATCCACTCTGTCGCTGTCGTTTGTTCCAGCTAGCTCGTTGCAGCTGTTTCTTTTGCTTTCCTTTAAAAAAGTTTTTCATAAATTATGATTGAAATGGAAACTTGTAATTTTTGGGTTGACCGACAAGTGGCTGCACGCTATTTAATTTATGTAGACTCAGCGTTGGCGTGAAAACATGTGCATGGTTTTGGTTTAAGTTGTGAATAATGTCTAGAATCTCCATATTCACATTAAGTAATGCCATGCGTCCTTTCCCTACCTACTAAGTCCTATTCTGTACTCTCCGAGCTTATTACTCATTACTCAAGTCATGTCATATAAACTGCAGTATAATTGTCTAAACTTGTTCATTGTCGTATGTATGGTCCTTGGGCTTAACTTCAGCATTGCCCATTACTTCCCCATCCTCTTTCAAGGTGTTAAGTTGCTCTTAATTTATTTGTAGCTTTTGCTTTAATTGCTGAAAAAACATGGGAGCTTTGTGTACAGATAGCTATGCACACTATAATATGTCATGTCATCAAATAGTACAGTACAATACAAATGGTGACATAGCATGACATTCCCATAGAAATCTTTTTTCTCAATCAGTTAAACGTGATTTGGCATGCTGCGACAAAATTTAGAATAGATGAAGAAGTAGAAAGATGTCGACGGGGACGAGTTTTGTGTGAGTGTCATGAAGTCATATAGTAGTTAAGGCAGTTAGTGAGAAGTCAATGGTAAATTACAATCAGTGGCAAAATAAAGTCTTTTACTTTTAGAGATAGTCAGTAATTTGTTCAATTTAGGCTTGATTTTAAGACTATTTTTATCTAAAATGGTTCTTTCCACTGCTTGGGCTTGACCTTTTCCTATATGTAGCATAACATGGGCATGGCTAACTAACTCTCATTCAGCATGAAGTGTAATTATGCCGTTGATTCTTATTATGGTTTATGCTTATGGTGACATTTAACGATTTAACTAAAGGCAGATGCACGTAGGAAATGAAGAAAGATGTGATAAAAGTAGTGATAATGCAAATCGTAGTGTGGTGTCATTGGGAAATTAGCTTGAGAGAATTTAGTAGCCAAGCCAAGAGTTAAGCTTCAGCTGAATTAGCAGAAACCCAGCAAATTTGAGTTAATTTGTTTGGTAATTAGTTGAGCGTATGCATAGCTTAGTTATTAGTATTGGAGAATATTACTGACTTTGCTACTACTTGTTGATTTTTCTAATTAAATTTGGAATTATGTACATTGAAACGATGACTTTGACACGTCATAAATGCATTCCATTCTCATTTATGGGTGGTATCATCTAGTACTGGTATGGTTATGGTATGATACGAGACTATTTTTTGGAACATTAGTATAATATAGCAATGGTATAAGAGTTTTTTAAGCGTAATCATATTTGCTCTATGCTAAGCTTTAATTTGATCTTGGTTGGTGGGTTGTGGCGTGGCTCGTACTTCACAACAATTATTACTGTACTGCTAAATTTGAATGTAATTTTTTAAATATATTTTATGCGGGCTCATGATGCGTTTTTTGGATGCTTGGATTATAGTAAAAACTTAAGTAGAACCTATCTAGCAACTAGTAAAAAATAAAATAAAAATAAACCTACGCTTACTTTCCTTCATCTTTGTATGCTTACATTACTAACCAAAACCAACACAGCATTTTATGGTTCGATGTTTCTATTTAACCACAACACCTACGTAATTCACGTCTACATAATATAAATCTGTATTCTAATCCTATGGCTAGTTGCTTACTAATTTCTGTTGTAAATAATTGCTTGTGGGTGGATTGTATTGCTTTGTTTTTTTGTGTATATTGTATGACGCGGCATGTGTTTACGTTGTAGAAGGGAACAAATGACACCAAGAATTTCCGACCACTATCCTCACCTCCAAGCGAAACCGATCTACCGGTGACTAACAAAATGGTTTGTTATCTCATCATTACAATTATGAAATACTTTGCACTTGAAAACTAATAAGACAAAAACTACTTTGTTAGAATGAATAGATTAGAGAAATTACATAGATGGTCCATGTTGGTGTTAAATATAAAATAGTAGCTCCTTTTTTTCTCGTGGTGTAATCCAATTAAAGCCAGCACCAACTTTTAATTACTTGATTATTTTGTTTACAGAGTGCAAATGGTGTACACCGACGCCCTCAAACAACAGGGTCAATTAAAATTCACGAAGATCCCACTGGAGGAATCTATATCGTTGGGATTGGTACAAAGTCAGTTGAGACAGCGGCAGAAGCCATGAAGTGTCTTCGTAATGGTGCCCTGTCGCGTACAACAGCTTCCACAAATATGAATGACCAGTCCAGTCGATCTCATGCTATTTTTACCTTGCACATAAAACAGCAGAGGGTTGTGGGTGGGGATGAGCCAGAGAGTCAGTCCGAGTTTGAAACACTTACAGCTAAATTCCATTTTGTTGACCTGGCGGGGTCGGAGCGTTTGAAAAGAACAGGGGCAGTGGGAGAGAGGGCAAAGGAAGGGATAAGCATAAATTGTGGTCTTCTTGCTCTTGGAAATGTCATTTCAGCCCTTGGAGATGTTTCAAAAAGAGTTCTTCACGTCCCGTACCGTGATTCTAAGCTTACTCGTCTTCTTCAAGACTCTTTAGGGGGTAACAGTCGAACAGTTATGATAACATGCGTGTCCCCATGTGATCGTGACTTTGTTGAGACATTGAATAGTCTCAAATACGCGAATCGAGCACGAAATATAAAAAATAGAATAACTGTGAATCAAGACAAAAGCTCACGTACGATTGCAATCCTCAAACAAGAAATTCAGTCCCTTCAGAATGAATTACTGGATTGGAAACAAGGGAAGAGGACTACGAGTGGAGGCGCAGGCTCTGGTTGTGGGGAAGATGAAACCTCAGATACTTGGCACGAGAATGTCATGCTACATACAGAAGTTGCTAATTTAAAGAATCGTGTGAAAGCATTACAAGAGACCGTCGAGATCCTCACAGCCAAGAATGCGGATTTACTAGCTGAAAGAGTTGTGGCAAGTACAATGCAGGGGAATGGGCCTGATGTAGTCAACTGTGACCTCACCAACCTGGTCAAAGGCTATATGCAAGAGATTGAAGAGCTTCGTGCGAAATTATGCGAGGCAGAGGCCACTTGTGAAGCCATGAGGAAAAGTCTCACCCCCCGTCCTAATCTCCTCTCACCCCGTCTACACGCTGGCTGTACAACCACCACCCAAGAGAACATTAATGATCTGATTGAGGAGGCCAAGAAAGAAGTGGAGAAGGAAGAGGATCTAGTCCGGCGTCTTCAGAATACATGTGATAACAGCGACTCGAATTCAAATGATGAGGATGATGGGGACCTGGATGATGATGAGGACGATGATGAGGATGATACTGAGAATGAGAGACAACAAGAGAAAATGATATCTGCGGATATTAAACTCGCAAATGTAACGAATGAAATCTCGGTAAAACTCCGTTTAATTGAACAGCTAGAAACAAGTCAGAGACGGATGGAAGCAATGAAGGCACAGTATGAGGAAAAGCTTCTATGTCTTTCTCATAAAATTAAAGCAACTGAGACGGAGCGAGACAAGGTCCTGAGTCAAACGAAAGGTGAAGTGAAATTAAAGCAAACTAAAGAGGACTACGAGAAAAGATTGAGTTCTATGAATGCAGAACTGAAAAAATGGCAAAATGCCCAGAAAGAACACGCGAAAGTATTAAGGAATCAAGGACAGTTTGAGAGGCAGATCGGAACTCTCAAGACTGAAATTGAGAATATGAAGCGAATCAAGGTTAAACTCATGAATCAAATCAAGGAAGATGGAATCAAATGGAGAGAAATTGAGTCGAAGCGAGTAAAGGAAATTAACCAATTGAAGAAAGATCAAAGGAAGAAGGATATTGCCATTAGAGCTTTAGAAGGTGAAGCAAGGATGAAAGATTTAGTTTTAAAAAGGAAACATGAAGAAGTTAATGCTCTCAAGAAAAATAAAGCCATGAGTGCCAAAGCTCAAGGACGTCTACATCATCAAGTTCAGGTCAAAGTGAGTCCTGTCAAGGCTAAGCAGAGGTGGGGGCGAATCATGGGCACCATGGTCAAAAATGTAACTACGAAGCAAACACTGACTAACTTCGAACAAGAGATGATGAGCCTGTTCGAGGAAAGAAAACTTTTGAAGACTGAAGTAGATGGATTAATGAAGGAGAAAGTAAAACTTCAGGTATGCGTATACTCAAATTTCTCTACGGTAGTATTTATCTAAGTACCGTTTTTTTTCAATGTAGCATTAATTACTAATATTGGCTTGGCTTGGGTAGATGGAAATGGGTAGTCCAGACAGCCTACATTTAATCAACGATGACATTGAAAATTTAAATGCCAAAATGACTTACGTCGAGGAGAAAATAAATGAGATTCAACGGAGCATCGTAGAGCTAACGGGAGCTAGAGAAGAAGAAGAGCAACCAGACTTATCAAATTTAGTGTCAAAGCTAAATCAACAAGAAATTCATTATGTTTTCAATAAACTCTATGAGCAAAGTGTGGCTTCCATGACTGAATGCGCTAATGCTACTAAGAGAGAAACAGAAGCTAGAGAAAAATTTGAGCACGTAAGTTAGCTAAACCAATAGTAGATTATTTTGATGATGTAGCTATAATGCCTAATCTACGATTAAGTTGAGTAGAAACTCCGACAAGATGTCCAAAACCACAGTCGTGTATTTGGTACCAAGGACAAAAAAAATGTTTGGACACCGTGCGAGAGTTTCTATTCAACTTAATTTGTGTATGTAATTTCTTTACATCGGTTTCAGCATCAATATCAATCAAACTTGGCTTGTAGTTTATAAAATTCAAGTGTCAGTGTTTGATTATTTATTACATAAAATATTGTTTGGCTTTGACTATAATATCCTACCTTTTATTTTAGTATGAAAAAGAATTAAATCTGACACGAGATTTGCTTCAACATGTAATGATTACTCACCAAGATGGAATTCTAGCTTTCCCTCCGGAAGTTGCGGCTAAGCTTCAGTGTTTAAAGACTGACTATCGTTACAATCCTGCTCATGGATCTACTGAAAGGTAAGTTTATTTGAAATTTGAAAGATTTTCGTATTAATGCGGGTCAAAGTTGCCTAGTAGTTGGGGTTAACAAATATATTTTAACTGTTTGTTTTTTGTATTATTGAAGCTTACCTTGCAGTAGTAACGGTTCTGATACTACCTTTGTGAAGCCATCCGCACCCGCAGCTCCTAGAACCGATCGTAAAGCAAGGCGAATCACGGCAACACCCTCTGAACTTCTAATGGGCAGTAGTAGTAATGGGGCAGCTCAAATGAACGGAACAGCTAATGGTGTTTCCAATGATACAACATTTGTTGTTGATTCTAACCAAGCTTCCGAAGGTAGATTAAATAACTATACACATAAAGTATAAATATGCTTTATACACTCTCAAGGGTATACGGACATTTTCCTCCCGGACGCTCCCCCCCCCCCGGACATTTGCCCCCATGGGACATTTTCCACCCAAATCGTACAGAGGACATTTTCCTCCCATTATCAAAATCACAACCAAAATGAGCGAACGTTCCTTTACAGAAACTTTGTATTCCTAGATATTCTCGGAAATATTCAAGAATCACAAGCTAAAGAACGACGTAAATTTAAATGCATTTCCCAAACCAAAAAGATTTACTGTTTAATTTTACGCGTTTTTTACAATGGCATATTTATCATTACCTAGTTTAAATTATACCCGAAGTTATACTACCTACAATTGATAAAATGTTATTTCGTTACTACATGTTAGAATTATTTTAAGTATTCTATATTTAATATTTTGATTTTATATTTAAATATTATAAGAACTCAGCATCTATATATTACTTTTTGACAACGAATTTCTGTTATGGATTATTTTAGATTCCAGATTGATGTTTAACCAAGCTTTGTTTGCATTGAGGTCAGACTACAAAATGTTTGCAAATAATGGTAAAATTACATTCGTTGCTTTTGATTAAGACATATTTACGGAACCTTTATTTAACTACAAAATGGGGAAAAGGAGAATTTTAGTACTTCAGTTCAAGACTGTAGCATATTTCTGAAAATACCTACGCATTTAAATTTTCTGTAAAGGAACATCCTCTCATTTTGGTTGTGATTTTGATACTGGAGGAAAACGTCCTCTGTTCGATTTGGGAGGAAAATGTCCCGGGGGGAAATGCCCGGAAGGAAAATGTCTTACAACCACTTTTAAGACATTGATTTCACTAGAAAAGTTAACAATGGTTAAGGATTTCGCTTTCAGATTTAACCATTGTTAAAGTTGAAAGCTAGAACCTTAAGGCTAAGCTAACTTTTTTGGAAAACCCAGGTGTAATATATAATCTATATTGATCATTAACCTAGCAGTTGCCTTTTTTGTTTGATAAAATTTTGTTGTAACAAGGAAATTAATTATTTTGCACAGTTGTACCTCCGCTAGACGAATTCCGTCGGGTGAACTCTGTTCGAGGGTCATTCCGCACTCGGCGAAATACATACACAGTTAATTCTCAAGGAGAATTTGCAGCTCCCTCAACTCAACCCCAAACACTTCTACCTCCGGCTACGGCCACTACATCCCTGACCGATTCTAACCGCTGCTCAACTAATAATTTCAATCGTAAACCTGGTATTATGGTATCCAGTGGCGTCTCGCGTATTAAGGCCGCCAATAACATGAATTCGGCAGATCGCTTGAACACAACTTTCCTCACCGATAAAAGTGATAGAAGTCCAGAGCACGACCGCTATGAGTAAATATTAATTTTACTAACTTGATTTGGCTACCTAAGAATAATACGATTTCTCATTTCTCATTAACAGTGAAATTGCTTTAGTTTAATTCAACTAATGATCTCAACGCATAAACATGATATATTAATCAATTAATTTATATTAACCTTAAAATCACAAGGTCACCAAATAATACCCCTCCCGGATCACCCAATTCACAACGACGGGCAGTACTCAATAATGATAATAACGTCTTCCAGCGATTATTTGGAGGTTCAGAAAAAGAAACTGGTGGGGTTGGAGTCATTCGACCTGTTCGTAGCTCTGTAAGCACTGAAGCTGAAATATAATATTTATTTTAAGCATGCTCTGTGAATTTAAAATATTTACCATTTTTACTTTTTTTAATAATAATTTGTTATTTTTTAGAGTGGCAGTCGTTCTTTGCTCATAAATGTGTCTGTTGCGGAAGGACATTCGAAACCAGTTCTGTCCGTATTCGCTACAGAGGATAAATTGATTACCGGCTCGAAAGATTCCACAGCCAAAGTATGGGATTTGACAACTGGAAAAGAACTTCAAACGTTGACAGGACATCCTAATAATGTATTGTGCGTCAAATACGTTGAAGATCGTAATCTAGTACTTACAACCTCCCATTGTTATATCAAAGTATGGGATATTCGTTTGAACTCTAAATCGAACTGTATACGGACCCTGTGCTCTTCGGCCAAAGACGATTCTGGCTTCGACTACGAACCCAACTCCAGAGTTAATGTCTTCCCAGCCGGTGAATTTGTAGTCAACTGCGTTTGTGTTGGTGCTAGAGATATGTATACCCCATATGGTGATCGAGTTCGAAGGTGGGATTTAAGAAAATTTCAGTCTGTGGGCCTCCTCCCTGGACGTCATGGCTCAGCTGTAACTTGCATGGCGTTAGATGAAAACTCCTTTGTAACAGGCTCAAAAGACCATTTAATTAAAGTGTACGAGGTTCCTAATCCAAGTGCGCCCGAGCTAAGTGGAAGTGGAACTAATACTTGGACTCTGGAACCACCACATTATGATGGTATTGAGACTTTTGCTATGAGCAATCGCGTTCTCTTTTCTGGATCGCGAGACACTTGCATCAAAAGGTGGGATTTACATAGGAAGGAAATGGTTACATCAATTAACAATGCTCATGGTAGTTGGATTACCGGGTTAGCATTTGCCCCTAAAAATGATTCCATCCTTTTGAGTTCTGGACGGGATGGATTTGTGAAGCTATGGAGTGTAAATGACTGTAGAGAACTGGGAAAAGTTGATGCCCACAAAGGTGTTGTCAATTGTCTCACTACCAATTCTACTCTCATCTTTACTGGCAGCCAGTAAGTATTAGTAATATTTTCTTTATACTCTCTTTTTACTATTAATGTCACTAATTTAAAGTAACAGAGTTTTAATGAATTGTTTCTCAATTAATTGCAAGCAGCTTTGGACAAGTGAAATTCTGGAGAATTTCACAATCAAGATTAAATTCACTTCAAATGTTTCAATACTCAAATACAAACTCGGAAAATATTATGACTATGTCCACAGGCCGTATCATGGGCTTGTCTCTCTAATTTATTTAGTGTATCATTTTTTATTTGTTTGTTTTAAAACTTTTACAGTGATGGAGTTATCAGTATTTGGAAAATGAAGAAATCATTGGATGTTTCTCCTGAAGGAAGTGATATATCACCTTAATCACACACATTCCCTTAATTAGGATTTCGAATTCGATTCTTAAAACGAAGTTGCAATCTTGTTGTGGGGAATTTCAGAATGAAGTAAAGATCCATTGAAGAGTCAAGAATATCTACAGCTAAGAAAGTCTTATCCTAGAAGTTTATTTTGCTGTTAATCGACACATTTAATTTTTTTTCATGACATGTCGGTGTTCAGTGCGTTATTACGCTACGTAATATTAATATGTCCATGTCTAAAGCGCATTTCCATGTCAGTCAGTTAGTCATTCATAATTTAAATCATTCCATTAAAAAATGTCTTAATTTATACGTTTAAACAGATTGTGAAGCTAATTAAAATTTTGATAATAATTTAGCACGCGTATTAAAACGTGCACTTATAATTAATAGGATTATAGGATCAATCAATTAATGCCGTTCTCTACGAAATTACTGTTATAAATATATAGTTATATATACACGAATTTATTACAACTTAAGCACGTAGGTATTTAAATTTAAATAGAAACGTATCGTTCGTCTGGTAGATACATAAATAATACTTCTTACGTTACGTAGTGTTAATATAACTTTCTTACTGAAATCAATGTATGCATGTACTGACATTGATTAATTAAACATCTTTCATTATTCCTCAATGGGGGAGAAGGGAGTATGCACAGGATAATTTTATTTTGTATGCCGAATTAATCAATTAATACTTTAGATGAGTTTATTTTTTCAATTTGTATAATAGGATCTAGACGCCGCGATCGCTCAATCAGAACCAGAGAATACATACATGCATAATGTGTTAAAAATATAATACAATATTTCAAAAAATTGAAACAATTTTCACGTTAATTGGAGGAGGCGTAAGCATAATTTAATATATTAATTGCCCCATAAGAATTATATTCTTTTGACACACTATACTTATTAGAAGGCTCTATACATTCCTTGTAAATATCTTTTGTTTTCAATGTCATTTCTACGCGAAATATAATTTATTTATTTCTAATTTTAGTTTGTACTCTGTATAACATAAACTGTAAATTATTTTACAAATATTTTTAAACCATATTAAAACAATCGAGTATGTAGTCCTTTTTGTTTTGTATAATGAATGTACATAATTTCGTTTACTTTAAAGTTCCATTTGTCGACTGCGGTTGCCACATTTTTACGAACCTTCAGTCCCTGAAACAAAATAACCTCTGAGGAATCGCTTAACCCAAACTGATCGTAAAATTTAATTTTGTAATCAGTTCGGGAAAAATTGAGCGTTACGAACGTCACGCCTACCTAGCTTGTGTAGCCTAGCATATGATAATATATTTTAATGTGTAAAGTACCGAGGTGGGCACATTTTACAGCCCACACGGGCATACTATCTTGTCACGATCACGGTCACGACTCCAGTGAAACTCGAGCAGGAATACGGTAATAATGTAAAAGTAACTAAATGTCATAACTATTTATTAATGTGTATGCATGAAGCGTAAAAAAACTAATTAAAAAGTAACTGTGTACAGCGCTAGCTAGTTAATTCATGAAACACAAGAATTGAGAATAACGAAACAGTATTATATAAATTGTAACCTCAAATAAGGATTTTGATATATGGTATAGCTACGACTTAATAAATATAATGTGAATAATTTAATTTAATTATAGTAATAACAATTATTATGACTTCCATAAAAGAACTCAGTCTACTAAAAAAATTATTATTTCTATAGTGGAGTCGTTATATTGTCTGCGCACCATGTAACGTATTGAATGGAGAGTAGAGATGTATTCGATTGCAGTAACGTACATTTAGAAACATGATTGTTTAGAAAGATTACCTGCATGCGTAGTACCTATACCTACATACACAGGAATAATAATATTAAATATTAGTTTGTAGAAACGGATTTAAGAATGTGTAGTATAATATATTACTATCGTTTACATACCTCAACCAGCTGGCTGTTGTGCAGCTATAATATTATAGACTAGAAAACTAACCGAATTCACTTAGAAAATTAACAATATTGCACGCACTTTGTGTAGAAACCACAAACTACCTGTCGTTTGATATATTATCAAGAGTTCATCCGTGTGAGAATTATTATGGTATAGTAATATTATATACGGAATTTTATATCTACGTAAAATGCGTACATACGATATAAATTGTACGTAAATCCCTATTCTGATGTTGACTACACTGAACACAAGTCCAGCCAGCCACCAATATAATATTTAACACTACGTTAATATAATGTTTATTATCTACCAATGTTGTCCTTAGTCATCGTGCAGTACGTAGAATGTACCTAACCTACAACACAAAACAAAAGTAGTGAATACAAATACCACTCTATAAGAAAGTACCTTGATAATTTGTAGAAGGGACCCATTGTCTGAAATATAAGAATTTGTAATTGCATTTTACAATAATAATGTCTAAGCATTAATTCTCGTATTTCTTTTCATTTTTTTAGTCTTGTAAAAAGTCAATAATTTCAGTTGGAATATTCTAACTAGTGAATCAAAACTAATTTTATCAGTTAGTATCGTCGTAATCATAACCGTCATTCGTAGGCTTAAGTTATTTATAATATTACTATAATTAATACTGTGTTTATATGTAAGTACCGTACCATAATTTTTAAAATCTCTTATTTAACTCAAATGTGTAATCTAGTATTTAAGCATACAACAATGCATAATTACTGTGCATATAAAAAAAGTAACGTATCTATATGTACTTACAAGAAAAAAAATGACGCTCCTTTTAATGAGTAAAATAACCAAATACCAAATTCAGTTTTAAAATGACACATTTTCTTTGATATTATGTCAAGTGACTTAAGTACGATTAGTTCTCAATATTTTGGGTACTTAATTGGCACTTTATAAATATATACATGTATTTATATGATTTTTTATGCCTTCTACAGTCAGAATTCCGGGAATGATATGCATTTCCTGAGAGATCTACAGTAAAACAGTAGAAATCGGTCCATAAATGCATCAGTACATTTTTAGGTATGTACTTACATAGTCCTCCTAACGAACTACGCAAAAACTGTTCTGTTTTATAGTTCGTAGCACTAGCATCATAAAAAAACTCGAGCAGTTCAGTGACCAGCCTTTAAAAGATATTTTAATCGGTTGTAGGACAAAGTCCCCCTGGACATTGTCCCCCCGGACATTTAACCCCCGACCATTGTCCCCCCGGTAATTTTCCCCCCGGACACTTTCCCCCCAATAAGCAACAGCGGACGTTTTCCCCCCAAACTCTTATTTAGGTTACTGAAGTTCATGAGTGGTTTATGAAATGCAGGTTAATAAAAATATGTGCTTTTATTTGATTTATTTGATTCTCGTTGAATGTATATTATCTCACGAATCCAATGCAAAATATACTTTATTAAACCGCAAGCTTGGAGTGAATGAAAATATGCAAAATAGATTTAAATTGAAGTGTAGGAGATATAGGTAAGTAGTTTAAACCATAATAAAATTATATACAAAGTAGTAAAATTACACACTCCGGCAATTTAGGTACTATACTACAGTGGCGGATCCAGGATTTGGTCATAGGGGGGGCTAACAATGTTAAGCGGCCATCTTTGAAAATGGCCGCTCCTATCTCCACAATGTTGAAAATTGCCTTTTAGGGGGGGGGGCTTTAGCCCCTCTAGCCCCCCTTTGTATCCGCCCTTGCTATACTACTTCTCAGTATGGCTAAAACATCTTTACGTACTTATATATCATATCATTGCTTAACTATGCCTAGTTATAGGATGGAAAAAGTAAAAAATAAAAAGAAAGTAACTAAAAATAATTTATGCACACAGTACTTCACCCTATTACACTAACAAAGAAACTTCTCACAAGGAATATTAATCAAAATATACAAAATCTGAAATTCTAAAAATTAAACCTGATAGTGTGACCCACACTACGAAGAAACGTCTCCACATCCATAGAATTTTCGCTGTAGCTAATGCAAATATTCTTTAGCCTCTCCTGAAGCTTCACATAGGACTTGTGCAATCTTTTTTGTAAACATTTGCGTAATTTTATCCGACTTCATACCTTCACACGATAGTGAACTACAAAATACCAGTTGTTGAATTTTATATTTGGGGCGAAAACGTCCGCTGTTGCTTATTGGGGGGAAAGTGTCCGGGGGGACAATGGTCGGGGGTAAAATATCCGGGGGGACGCAATGTCCAGGGGGACTTTGTCCGTATACCATTTTAATCATACTATTAATCCAAAACATGTATTTGTCATTTGAACAAAGCACAATAATAATTAATAATAACAAAAACAAGTGCGCTAAATCAAATATTTTGTCATGGTTTACTTTTGCTTAATTAGAGTAATTCCCAGTGAGGTGTCCGCTTGCCGCATAGTAAAAATCACCTAGGTACTTCCCTAAATTAATTCAGTACATACCATATAAGTATGTATGGGACAATATTATGACTGTGCTGCACTTTATAAATGAAACTTTAGTATGCATATGGTCTGTTAATGATATCATCGATGTCATGTCTTTTTCTGATAGACCCACCCACCCTAACAGAGGTTTTTAGGACCCACCCACCTAGTGGGTGACATCATTTATGGACCATAGCCATTTTTATTGCAGTGCATTCTTTTCTGCTCAAAAATTGAAAAATGTATCTTATTTCTTGACTGCGATGGTAATAGTATCATGAATGAAATTATGTATTTCGGCTCAGTTACATTTAATTTTAATATTAAAAATGTTGGATATCTATTAAAAAAGTTAAGTCGAGATTGAGAATGGAAGTCATTCAACTTCTTTATCTCGGTGTATATTACTGTACATATATATTAGAAACTATATAGGTATAATATAGGCAGTCGGCATGGCATAATATCCGATATTTAGGTCGCTCCTGTTTAATAAGTACTCTGGCTGCGGGAGGCTGCGTCCGCCCATATCCCCACTTTCCCCACAATGAAGTTTTACGTCGACGTTTAGTTCTGTGTCCATTTAAATCCTACTACACGTAGGTATGCACAACGTACAGGGTGGTTCTGAATCTCAAACTCTTTAATTATTGTTTTCTGAAATTCCAATGTAAACAATAATGTAGAAATAATAACAAACCATCATAGATTTAAAGCAAGAATGTTGACGTTGACATCTCATGCCTCATGCTGTATAACAAACACGAAACAGCAGTAAATTGCACTCTGAAATAACATTCACCAAAAGTAGTCAGATTCGAGATCACCCTGCACATTCCTAATCCATACTGAGGGACTACAAAAGTCCAAAGATTACTGCGGATGCGAGGGAAGCTGAAAATGTTTAACTTTCTATTCGACTAACAAAGGCAACGTGAATTGTGAGTCGTTCGCATACTGTCTATATCATAAGGCATAAAGGTAGTATTTAAAGTTGAAGACGCAGATCCCAAATCCCACATGTTGATAGCCCACCATCACCATCCCATTATCCCATCCCACTTCTCAACTTCCCACCAGAATATGATGATGCATAGGCAGAGTCGAAACTACTCGAAATGGAATTCCAATCTCAAGGCCTACAACTACAATATGGAAGAATGGGACACCCTGTAAATGCGTATAGCTCTTCTCTTCTGTTTACGGAGCAGAGCACCCAGCCTAAAAGCAGCAAAGCTAAAAACGACAGCAAATAAAGGGAAGGGCAGGGCGAGAGCGCTGCTGAAGGAAAGTCTCGCGTCGGAGAAAGATTTCGTCATCCAATTTCATTTCATTCTTCCTTCACCAGCTAAGCCAAGCCAAACGAAGCTAAAAAGTTAAAGGCAGAACAACAAGGCTATATTTGCTTGTCTAATAAGTTCATTCTACGATTCGTATACTGTTGACCGTATGAATGTTAACCACTCTTGAATATTCAACATTAATTTTACTCCTGTCTGTACACGACGACACGAATTCACGGAATTGAAAATTGATTCCGCTTCTACTACTAAACTACTAGTAAAAAAATATTGTACTTGCAAGAAAAATTACGACTCAAAATCTGCTCAAGAATTCCCCCAAAAAATTCTGAAAGTGAATACATTTTAAACATTATATCTAATTATAATATACCTACTATAATTTAAATTAGTGAAAAATGATTTTCCTAAAGTTGGTTTCAAGTCCAGTCTCTCTGGGAGTTGGAGTAATGTATGTGTGACTATATCCACTTCGACTTTTTTTTAATTACACAAAATTTCGACACTTTCTCACATTATTTTTGAAAGAAAACCAAGGGAGGGACCACAAATAGGGAACATACACACGAAGCTAGACATATTTTTTGAGCTCTGTATTTTTTCTAAAAAATTACAATAGTTGTTACATTAACAATATTTTTAATTAGGAATTTTTGTTTTTATTTTGTCAATAATTTTGTAGTGAATTTTATTTTTGAGAGAAAACGAGATTTAAGCTCAGGGATCCACCATTTTCTTTTTACGCTATATTGGCAATATATAGGCCCTGTATAATTCAAATGGGAAATTTATACATACGATATGTATGTGAGTATATAGTAGGGTAGTGTGCTTTTATATTCAGTTCTGAGTCATCAGTATTAGTATGTATAAACATGTTAGGAAATAGAACAAGGGAAAAGGCAAAGGGTTGTTTGTACTTGAGAGAAACAGTGGTAGTTGGTGGCAACGGGAGGAGAACGTTGAAGTTTTCCACCAGGGCAGGGGTGAGGGGCTTCTACTGAGTCTACAGTGGTAGGGGAGGTGGTAGCTATGGGATGTGGTATTGGGAGTGCCAGGTAACATCGTCCTATCTTATCAAAGGTACAAGTCATTTGTTTTTATAGCCAAGTTAGGCGACAGGGGAGGGTGGCCACATAATACTTGAAATTGGGAGCAACTCAGAAAGAAAAGGGACGGAGTCGTCACCTTGTAACGTACATAAGCGTTAATTCAATTGGCTGAGCTGACTCTGTACTTTTAGTGCCATAGACATTTTTAGCTATGCAGATAGTTGTATCGCTGTAGTGGAAAACAGAAAATTGGCAACTGTGTCATGGTATGCCATTGGGGACGTACGTGGTACGTTTAAGGTCGTTTTTACAGTGCAGCAACTTCATTAGAAAAGTAGTAATAATATATTATCCTCACATTGAGTCGACATTGAGATATCGCCCCACACTTTTTTTTAAGCTCAGCACTCAGCATACATTACCATTACATTACTCGAGACTTGAAAGACTTCAATCTATATAGATTCTATTTTTATTTCAAAAAAAAAAGGGCCCGAAACTGAATGAAAGACAGAGAGCCAGAACAGGACAGAGCTCACATCATGAGAGCAATGCAATATGGATTGAGTTGTTTTTGATTTTAGGAAAATATTCATTGCTAATAATGATTTTCTAGTCACCAAAATTAATTCTTGACATTCATTCTGAGAAAGACGAGAGTAGTAGGAATTATTAATTTTCAAATTCAACAAGAACTAGTACACAGTTGTTTGAGGAGATTAAAAAAACGTGAAGGTAGTCTCCTATATTGATACAATCCTGCCTCTGCCTGCTCTCTCTGAATCCTGTTGCTTTTCCACAACAAGTTTTCTCTCATTCGGTCGGAAAAAACAAATATATAAATGTTATCAAAAAAAGTCTATGACAGTTTAAAAAAAGGGTGAAAAAACATTGAATTTGAGTTTTCAGTTATGTACTACTCCATGAATAGGATTGATTGCAACGGTAAATTTTAATATATAATTAATTATTGTTTCACATTTTTATGCTTTTTTCCATTGTTTTCTCTCATGCTTGTTCTTGTATATTTTTTTTTGTTTTACCCTATTTTATTCCTATATCACGACGATATTAACCTACACGCTTGTTTAGTTTTAGTATCTCGGTTTGATGTTCTTCATGGGCATTTGGGTGATGGGTATTGTCTTATTGGCTGCTTGACTTTGAGGAGTTCTACTATATACTTACATTATTCTTGTTCGCTATTTTAATCGCTGCACTATAGATGCAAGAGTTCTGGTTTTTTACAAGTTTCTATATTATGAATTGAATTTATTTAATTGTTGTGGTCCTCATGGTAAATGAACAAAAAAGTGAGCTATTTCGTAAAATATATATTTGTTTTCTTGCCCTGAAGTTATTATATTTGACAAAGTAAACTGAAAGTAGGGAATGAAATATTTTGGCAAATAATTATGCAAATGATAGTTTCGTTTCAAACATTCAGACCTGTCACCTGCTGACCTGTGTGATTCATGATTGGTTTCCGTATATTTTGTAAAACTTTTGTTTCTTCTTATTTTTATCGTTTTCAAACTAAACGTCATGATGGATCACTCATATCCATAACATCATGAGGATACAGTAGCGTAATGTACTTACATTTATACTAGAAGTAAAAGTGTCATTTTGACCTCACACGTTGTCGTACGGGTTTCGTCTAATAACCTACATTCTCACACAAAAGTGTATGTTATGTTTGATCAATGTATAGATTTTTTTCGTCTCTTTATAATTTTTCTTCAACTATAGTACCATCTTTATTATTGACGTCCAGTTAAACTGTTAATCAATAATCTCCGCCGTACCAATCATTGGTGTGCACGTAGTTATTTAACCTCCGTTGCGTTATTGTGATTTTCTTTTAGTATTATATATTATTGTTGAAGGTTTTATATTTTGATTGTCATAGTCATTGTATAATAATTTACTATTGAATTTTTTTTTCGGGTTAATATTTTTTCTTTTCGCAGTAATTTTTATGCATAAGAATGTATTTATCAGCTCACTAAAACCTTTTGCAGTTCATAATATTTAAGTACTTTGAATAGATACGGACTTATGTATGACGGGCATTTGTATATACTTGTGCTAGTAGAAGGGCTGATAGCTGCTGTGCTGTGTAAATAGCTGTGAGTGTTCGCGCAGTATTTCTCATGTCCTCTGTACACTTCTGAAACTCCCAATTGTCATATGCTATGTATTTATTTGTGTAAAGGGCCTTTTGCTATTTAGAAGTTTATCACAAGGTTTTATCTTGAAGCTTCCTACATGTTCAGTGTACTGTATATTTTGGACGTAAAGTAAGGTTACGCTTTAGTATATAAAAAACTGTTGCTATTTAACGGTGGAGGAGTCGGTTATTATAAATTGTAACCGTACAATTACAAAAAAAACTATAAATGCTATCTTCAGTATTTTATACTCTATATTCGTGGTCTCAGTGGATTGTGAAAATGCTGGAAATGCTTCTTCAATAGTATTCAATACTCATCTTCCTCTTTTAAACTCTTGGGTTGTAGTGGTATTTAATTTAAGTACCTACCTACCTGCTATCTCTATAGCATCCTATTTTCTGCTCTATGGTAGTTGCTTCTGTCTTTGATCTATAAATCTAAATAATTACCTCTTTTACCTTCGTTTTATTTTCCCCTCCTTTACTCTTAAGTACCTACATACGTTACATACCTACCTAAATATAATCTCAGTATATCCATCTTACCAGTAACATATATTTCACTTTGCCCCGATGTATTGAAACTAGACTTTACTCGAAGTGCAGGTGCAAGCAACAGCAACCTAATAAGCTAAACTGTAATCGTATTTTTCTTATTTTTTTTCCTGTAGAATTAAGTACTTTGAGAATCCATTTAAGACATTCTTGGACGGGTTTAATTTGTATTTAGTGGTATTTAATGTCTGATTTGTTCTGCTTCTATTAGTAATATTTGTATGTACCATTTGTAATTTGATATGGGAAATACTGTTGACTGTGTGAAAAGCCTCGTGGGTACTTATCAACTTTATTAATACTAATATTTTTAAACACTTCGCTAAATGCAAAAATCGAACCCAGCGTAAATTATGAAGAAAATACTGGTAATGGTAATAATGACATTAAATGATGGGCGCTACACACATTTTGCAGCAATATAAAATGTGGAATGACTCGCTTCTGGAAGTAGTATGTAGTACACGGGAAAAAAACTTATGGGATGTGTCTTCGAGAAAATATGACAGAACTCTTTAGTTATGAACAAAATGTGAAAGGAGTTGTTTTTTACAATACTTACTCTTCAGAAGGATTTGTTTTCACTTCCAGCTTTGAGTGAAAATTCTGGATCGAATGCAAGTGGGAAGTTATGTTTAGTTATTCATGCAAAATAATCCACGGAATTTGTGCACTATCTCTAAGTCGTAATTGGTCAACATACCACGACCGATTGAATGAAAAGAATCTCACGTATAATTCTAAATACTCGTAGCCTTAAAATTGAGTGTTGTGATGAGACAAGGTCAAATGACATAGCTACAGTAAAATTATATACCAATATAGTTACCTGGCGAAACGGCGTGTTGAGCATGGTATGATCGATCCAGTTCCGTCAACTATGTTGCTGCAAACTGTTTAGCAATACTCGTTGGAAATATTTTCTTTAAGTATGCCAGTACAGATGAAAATTTACTTTTAGGACTAGTTAAGATCTCAAACTTGTAGGCAATGATATTTAATAATGAGAAGCTGGACTTAAACTAACTGATTTTGTTTTAATCACGTCTGAATTTGATGTTTAGAAAAAAAATGATTGACTCGAAAACCATGAAAAATGTCATTATGTGTTTCTATATTTTCTATGTTACTTTAGTGCCACAACCTACGGTTGACTCCGCCTCAAATAATGATAATGATGACCATGGAGATACACCGTCATCCCCAGATGCAACTTACGGATTATCAAGATCTCCACCAGACTTGCTAGACAATTCATCCAATTCTCCACATCGTCTTAATATTGTCGAAGAAGAACCTATGAATCTTCAAATTGCATATCCCGATGAGGAGGATGAAGACGTCCCAATGGATTTGACAGGTCAGCGCACAAATCGACGAACAACTCATGATGAGGAAGAAGATGATATGATGGATATGGCCATCGTTGTTGGTCGTGCGGATTTAGATGTCAATCCCATTGAACCATCCCCTAGTTCACCCTCAGTACTTGCCCCTGATGCAGTTGGTGACCCTTCTCCTGAGTCCCCTTCTCCTGAATCCCCTCCTCCTGAGACAGGACCCTCAACTCCACCAGATGTAATGAACTCCCCACAACAACCCACTCCACCAGAGACTGACGCAGTCGACCCAGACAGCCATTCGCCGTCATCCCCACCTCCACATGGGGCTTTTTACTCCTCAAGTCAGAGCCAACTGGCAGACTTACAATTGGTTGACGGGGGACATAACTATCCGGCTTCACCTTCCCCGACAGGTGCATTGTGCATACCCACAACTCCACCACCTCTTGTAGTTGATAGCGCACCATCGTCCCCCTCGCCCCAATCACCTCCCCAGTCTCCTCCAGATGAGAGCAGTAATAGTAATTATAATGATGAAAATAGAATAGACCCTCCAAATGGATGTAATGCATCCTCAGCAGCATCTTCTGGAGATGCAAACGGCAATGAGACACCAACATCTCGCCAAAATGAACAACTGGAAGTTAAACTTGATATTAATGATTCTCCCGTCTCCCCTGTTGATGTAAATAATCGAATTCAAAATGGCTCGCCATCCCCTCCCGCCTCTCCACCACTGGAAAGAATGGATGAAGACCACAGTCACGACTCAGGCCCGAAGTCACCATTAACTATAGATCAACAAGATGAAGTGAGTTCGGAGGGATCTTCTAAATCTCAAGTGGTTCCAGCTGATGATGAATTATCGTTGTCAATGGACATACATGATAGCAATAATGCTCATGATGATGCTGTAGATGTACCAATGAATGTAGATCCAGAATTACCGGTAATTACGTGTTGAAAGCTTGTTTTCTATATAGAATTGCGTAATTAAATTAACGTTAGTAGATTTTTTTTGTCAAATCAAACAACTTTTTGACATAAGCTGTACTGTGGCGGTTATTATTGCTAGCTGGAATGTGCAATTGCTGACAGAAATTCCTACAATACGGTTTCTTGTATTTTTTTTTACAGAACTCAGGTGAAAGAGGAGCAGAAGTTGAACATAAAAGCGCATTGGACACATCCCCTCCACTGAAACGTGGAAAACACGATGATGAAAGCAGTCAGTCTTTCCAAGATGAAGAGTCGGTAGATATTGACATAAAACCAGCACCAGTTGTGAGTAAAAGATCAAAATCTAGGTCAGCGAAATCATCTGAGCCAGTGATAAAAGCAGAATTGAGTTTAGAGGATTTAGAAGATGGTGAGTTGCCAGAGTCTGACGAGGAAAACGAAGAGAAAGAAACCAAGCCAAGTAGAAGCAAGGAGACTCCGACTCCAGCATCCATCATAGCATTGGAGAAGAAATTGAAAAAATCCATCGAAAAAGAAAAAAAGGAGAAAGAGAAAGACAAGGAGAAAGAAAGAAAGAAACGAGAAAAGGAGAAGGAGAGGGAATTAAAAGAGAAAGAGAAGGAAAAAGAAAAGGAAAAGGAAATAAGTAAAGAAAAGGAGAAAGAGAAATCCAAGAAAGAAAAGAAAAAGCGACGGCACTCTGATGAAGAAAATAATAAATCAAGTAGTAAAACTAAACGGAAGAGGGAAGAGGATATTGGATCCATTGGGGATGACAATGAATTTTTATACATTCGTGGAGCAAGTCCAGTGAAACCATCGTTTCCAGACAATAGCGATGTGTTTGGGCCGAGGTCTGAATTTGAGGAGATAGAAGAGTTTGATAGGAGAGGACCGCGTGACCATCGGTATGTCGTATTATTTTATTCGTTGCATTAAATGACAATATATACATCTGGCTACAGTTACATTGGTTTTGACTTCTGATTTTTCTCCTAAACAATGTTTTAATTCTTTTAATTAATTTTGTAAAACAGCCGTCGAAGGGAAGAACGAACTGGCTCAGGGACTGCGCGACGCCCAGGGGCCGGACCGCCACGTAAGGAGGAATCCAAACCTCCCAAAAATGATATGATATGTTCATATTTTATGCAAGGGAAATGTCAAAAATCATCAGATGATTGTAATTTTTCGCATGATGCAGTCCCACCCAGGAAAATGGAATTGTGTAAATTTTGGATGATGGAATGCTGTGCGAAGAAAGAGAAATGTTTGTATCTCCACAATGATTTCCCGTGTAAATTCTATCATACCGGACTTGTTTGTAAATTAGCTGAGAAATGTAAATTCAGTCATGAGCCATTAAATGAGCAAACCAAGGCTGTTCTTTTAAAGGTAGATTATACAACTTTTTAATAGAACTCAATCCAGAAATTAAGTTATTAACTTTTATTTCCTTATATTCAGTTCTGTCTTGTGTAATGTTAATTAATTCATTATACATTATTTTATTTTTTTACTTACGATATGTTTGGTTTATTGGTTTTGATTTGGAATTTTTAGCACATTGAAACAGCGCCGAAAGAAATCCTTGGAGATTTCCCGCGATTAAATCGGAATGGAGCTCTCAACTTAATCAATAAAATGGAAGCCCGAATTATGATGGAGCAACAGAAACAACAACAGCAGGCTGCCGCTGCTGCCATGGATCAAGCTCCAATGCATAGGCAACATCATCACCATCAATCGCAGCAGGATTCTCAGTCCCACGGTCACGGTCGGCACGGTCACGGACATGGACATAATCACGGTCATGGTGGTCATGGACCATCAGGACCTCCCGGACCTGGCCCTGACAACTCCCGAAATCAAAGGAGAACTCGGTGGGAGCAGCCAACGAGAGATGATCAAGAGAAATTGCATGAATTGATGGAGGAAGCTGGCATTGCTGGCTTTTACAAAGATGCAATTGATCAGTCACAAAATTCACAGTCCCCTTCACAGTCTCAGCAACAGCAGCAACCCAATCTCATCCAACAAGGCCTTTTGCAGTCTCATATGCTTAATAATCCTGCACTTGCCAACGTCCTTGCTAATTTAAATGCTCCTAACAATACATTAGGTCAACAGCAGAGTTCGCAACTGCCTATTAATCCTCTCTTTACTGATCCTCAATTTCTCCAAAGTTTGCAATTATTACAACCCTCAGGACCGAATGGGCCATCTCAACAGCAAGTACAACAAGCCACAGCTGCCATTCAACAACAGTTACAGAACATGTCGCAGTCCCAAATGATGTTACCTCCACAGTTAATGATGCCTTTGGTAACAAATGCCGCCGCGTCTGTAACTCCCACACAATCCACGACAAGTAGCCATACTAATGAGTCTCCCTCACCTCCCCCTGTGGCTCCAAGTCCCTCAGCACCCCCTCCATCATTAGATCACTTACCCAAAATGCAACAGGAATTATTTTTAAGGGTGCAAAGCATGCAAATGAAAAAGGATCAGGAGATGAACGATGACGATCAGGACGGTCCACCTTTGGAGGATGACTGGTACAGCTCAGAGGATGAAGATCAGATAGAGCGAGGAGATAATAAAAAATCGAGCCCAGACTTTAAATCAGTTCTTAATGCCATACGTCAATCTGCTAACAGTAATTCAGGGGGTGGTAGTGGGAATACGGGTAGCAGTTCTGCTAGTAAAAGTGTTCAGCATAGTAAATCATCACCAATCCCCAGTTCTGGACAGTCATCTAGTTCATTAAAAGATGTTGATTTCCGATCTACGCCATTCGGGGATACCGACTTCCGTCTTCCACCTTTACGCCCTGTGGACAGCTTCCAAGACATCGATTTAAGATCCAAAGATAATTCCATTGGATTCAAGAAATTACCAGAGATTGCTGCCACGGAAATTCTTGCTGGAGTTAATACGCATCCTGGGATTGCTTGGAGAGTTGTGAAAGTTGCCGGAGTTAAAAAAATTGATTACTCAAATGTAAGAGGATCCATGCAATCCAGCCAGATCTTGAATGATCCTCGATTAGGAGGAAGAAGTAGTTCGAATTCCACAGGCTCTGGTCCAAGTGTTAATAATAGTAGTCTGAACTTACCAAGTGGACCCGCAAGTCCACCACCTTGTAGTTCCATGATGGGAGGATCATCTCCAGTTGGCATCCCTACTGCAAGTGATTTCTCGGATCCTAGAATGCGGAAGAGTTCCGGTCTCATGTAAGTCTAATATTTGTTTTGTTATTATTTATTTATGTAAAATTCTTTTTTATTACTACCGCATCCCAGATTTTTTGCTCAGTTGTCTATTTCGAGTTAATAATTTGCATTTTTTTATATTGTAGAGATACTCCAAATAGACAAGTACCACCTGGTCAACAATCCCCAACACAGCAGCAATCTTCATTACTTCCTTCTCAGCAGCAATTTTTTACTCAAAATGAAATTTCGCCAGCATTTGCCCAATTTATGCAGGCAGCCGCAGCAGCAGCGGGCAATCCAGCAGCTGCTGCTGCCTTCCTCCCAAATCTACCCCCAAATGCATTTTTACCACCAGATTTTATGAATATGGCAGCAGCCGCGGCGGCTGCTCAAGCTGCAGCTGCTCTCCAACAACAGTCCCAGCAATCATCAAATTTGCCAAGACAGCCATTTCATCAGCCAAAAAGTTCATGGGAAAGTCGTTACCAGGGTTCAGGAAGTGGTGGATTAACGCCTCCCCTGTAGTAAATATAATATTGTTACCTTCTAAAGTAGACAAAATGGAACATAATATATTAAAACTTGACAGGGTGAATGACGTACGAAGCGATGGAGTGGTATTTTAATTCAATATTGTTCAGATATAAATTAGTATTTCCAACTTATATCTGTCGTGTGTAAGTGCTATGGGTTTCCATTCTTTTTTTTTCGCTCTTCCCTTTTAACTAGTATGGAAGCTCAGTGCTGTATTTGAACAATGATTACATAATTGTGTTTGATAAAATGTATAAAGTAGCTAGTGGTCACGAATCACTACTAGGCTTGTCATAAGTGAGAAAGCTTAGGACGAGCATTTTTGAAGTAGTTATAATATCACGTGTGCAGGTTTGTAGATAAGAACTATTCAAATAAATGTTACGTAGTACGTAGTACTAAACTTACAATACGGTATTTAATATACTTAGTATATAAAAATCATAGTAGATAATGTGCTAGTTTTCCTCTACATTTCTCAACAAAATGTTCATACAATAATAATTATTACTACATATTTAAACTCTACGACTAAATTAAGTAGGTTTATTACATGCGTATTTAAATTCCCTTTATATTTAGTCAGTAAGAATTTTTATTGTCCTGGTGTACATAATTATTTAATTACTGTTAATCTTAAAATCGTCTAAGTTTAATAATACACGAAATGGTATTATGCATTGTTATTACATCAATAGAATGATTATCAATTAAAATCCATGTTATGCTCTTATGTAGATAATTTATTTACTGATAAAAGTCTTCTCGTTTAAGTAAATTGAAATATTATATTGTATTGTGAATAATTTATTTCGAATTATGGAACTCCTGCCTTGGAATTAATAATTCCAATTAAGTAAAAAAGTAAAAACCATTTTACATTATTACAGTTACTATTATTACAAAGCACAGACAGATAATGTAAGTTATCTACTTACTTACTCAAAGGCTGATTATTAAAATTTAAGGAGTAATAATAAGTCTAATGGGAGTCTGTATGAGCATGGAAAAGAATTTATTTAATTTATACGATTCTGTGTAAGTAAAACTAAAGTCTATTGAAAACGTCTGTTTCGTTGTAGTTCTATTAAGTTGAATAAAAACTATACTATGATCATTACAGCAGCCTCTGACGTATGTTCTTTTTTTCCTGTCAGACTCATCCTTTGGGATACTTTCATTTCGGGCGTTTAGTCCTTCTGCTCTGGTAGAACTTTAAATTACTTGCAGACATAAGTAAGCACTTACATGATGGAAATCGCATCGCAATAAGAATGTTGTTATTGTTGTTAAATTCCAAATATTATTGATCACGTGTCCCGCAAGCCCGCGTCATCAAGTCATTCAGTTGGGGATACAGGATACACAGCAGTCACACTTCACAGCACAGAATACGAAGTATAGAAACAAACATACCTCCACTTCAGACTTCAGTCAGCTGAAGCGTGAAGCTGTAAAATCTGTTGTTTTGTTCAGGTTGTTTTGCTTCTGTTCTGGTATTAGTATGGTTCTGACTTTCTGACTTCGAATGAGTAAATTAACTTTTGTGGGTAGTTTGATTACTTTGATTAGTTCAAATCAGTGAACATTTAGTGGGTGCACTATAATGATATAATCTGCACCGTTGATACAACCAGAAAGTAGTTTCAGATTCGTTTGATTTGGATTTAGATTTAGATCTCTGGTTTGAATATTAAATCTTAATAACAGCCTTGTCGCTGTCGCTGTACGTGCTGTCTTAAAGTTGAAGTTGCCCACTGCCTTGTCATTCTCATTTTTAAACTGGGACTATGGAAGGAATTGGTATAGAAGTATCAAATAATAAGTCGACTGAAACCCCCATAGCAAGCTTACCCATTCAAGAGTATAAGGCAGTTTTTCGGAATTTATCGAATGCCAAAAGATTTGCTATTGACATTGGTGGATCTTTGACAAAAATTGCTTATTTCTCCACTGTGTCTCATCGACGAGTTTCAATCAAGACAAATAACCCACGAAAATTACAGAATAAACTTCTAAAGAAAGCTATTACTGAGCAGACTGATCAGCTTCAGAGTGATGGAGAGTTACCAGGTTTTGAGTATGAAAATTGGGAGAATCCGCGATTGCATTTCATAAAATTTGAAACTAGATTCATTGAAGAGTGCTTGGAATTTTTGAGAACTCATGTCGTTTCTCAAGAAAATAAGACCATTAAAGCAACTGGTAAGTTTAAACAATTTTAATCTTGCAAGATTAGCAATAAGCTATTCACGAGTAGCTAACTACTTTCAATTGTATATTTGTACGGACTGTAAATTACCCTTCGCCTTTGCCCTTCCTCTGCTTTTTCATTTTCTGTTTTTTATTGTTGACTGTTCGTCATGGAATTGGAATATAGAATAGCGGCCGAGAGGTCAGAGATTGAAGTACAAAGTACAACAGCAGGAGCATTTGCTTCTTTGGATAAGCGTATTGCATGTATAATGTATTGAGACTCTTCTGGAGCCTCTCAGTCCGTAGTCCTGTAATTATTTATTCAGATTAATAATTGAATAGATAAGAGAACGCTTTCGGATAAAACGCAAAAGTCCTATTGCTCATCAGCTAGCTCTTATCCTAATGCAAACACGTCAGTTGACTTTAATCTTCACTAACTAATCAAACAAAGTAATAGTTTTGACGAATGAGATTACATAAATTGCAGTAGGGTAGAGGCGGGTAATTGTGATCGCCCAGTTTTAGCAGGAAAGCATTAACACTGACAGTAAAGGAATACCTTGCATCAAAGAAAAGGGCTATTCATTCCATGCTACATATACTTCTATTATAGGTGCGTATGTTTTCCTGTTACAATCTGAGCGATCACAATTAGGCGACCGATCACAATTTCAATCCTCTATCCTAATTTTTTCATTCTGTTTTAATTAACCCAAATTATTTGAAACATGGAATGTTACATTATATAATTTATTTATACTTCCAGGAGGCGGGGCTCACAAGTACGCTAAGTTGCTTCAAGAAAAATTAAACTTAACGGTGGACAAAGAAGATGAGATGACATGCCTTGTGAAAGGTTCAAATTTTCTCCTGAAAAATGTCCCTGACGAAGCGTTTAGCTATGACAAGTCCCGTAAAAATGAGGAGTACAAATTTCAGTCCCCAAGTCCTAATATTTTCCCTTATCTTCTTGTCAATATTGGTTCTGGGGTGAGTATTCTTAAAGTAGAGTCGGATGACAAGTATGAAAGAGTTGGTGGGTCAGCTACAGGGGGTGGAACATTCTGGGGCTTAGGCTCTTTGCTAACTGGAACCAATAAGTCCTTTGATGAATTATTACATTTAGCAGAGGTCGGGGATCATAAAAATGTGGATATGTTAGTCAAAGATATTTATGCGGGTAGTCTATCGAAATTAGGTTTAGATGAGGACACTACAGCTTCTAGTTTTGGTAAATGTATCTTAATGGATGGGGAGAACGGAGCCAGTAAATTTAATCAAGCGGATATTATACGATCGCTGTTGTTCACCATTTCAAATGACATTGGCCAGATCTCTAGTCTCTACGCTCTACGTTATGGTTTAAAGAAAATTTATTTTGGTGGTTATTTTTTAAGAAATCATCCTGTGAGTATGAATGCTATCAGCTATAGTATTAAATTTTGGGGTAAGGGAGAGTTAGAAGGATTGTTTTTGAGACATGAGGGGTACGTAGGAGCAATTGGGGCTTTTCTTATTGAGGCTCAGGATGATAATGAACATGCAGCTGGATCTTGGGCTGAAAATTTTGTAGGGTCAAGTGGACACATTTGCGCAGGTACCGTAATTATCAATTTGCAATAATTTGCATATAATCGTACTTTTTTTTAGTGTTTAGTTTACTAATTTTAATTTTGAATGGAATACTTTTTAGGAGGACAGGCAAAAGTGCAATTAGCAAAAATGGAACAGCTTGAAATCGATAAAGTAGAACCATTTGGATTCTTTCCTCTACTCAAGTCATCCTGTGATTATATCCCAGACACACTCGATCTTTCAGTGGATACAGAAGCAAGAGATTACTGGCTCAATTGCTTTGAATGTTAGTTCGAAAATTAATTTTGAAATTGTAAAATCATTTATCGGAGGCTGTTTGATGTGATTCTGAACTTTTAACTTCCTGACAAAGTGTATTTCTGTACAGCATGGATTGAAAAAGTGCCGACTCGGGGGATGGAATCACAACCAGATTCTCCAACAGCACTCGACCGTGCTTTGCGCTGTCGTCAGAAACTACTCTCACGGCTTCAACTTCTGAAAAATTTCCCAAGTGCCTTTGGAATGCTTAGTGTTCGCTCTTTACTGGACATGATTGAACAAACACTCCGTGAGTATGATTTCCCCGACCCTTATTTAGCTCAAAAGCAAACTGAAAATAATGCAGCTCTCTTGGAATTTGAATCAAGAATCCAGTATATTGATTCTTTGCCCGACCCCACCTTGGAACTTATCAAAGGTATCTCAAAGAATATTGTTCTCAATGTTTTTAGGCGATGATGAAAATGTAAAATATCTACTAATTTGAAAGCGATCATTTACCGATTACACAATTCACTAGGTTTACTTGCGGGCAACTTTTTCGACTGGGGTGCCAAAGAAATAACAAAAATCCTTGAGGGCCCAGATAATTTTGGATTTAAGGAAGCTCGTAGTAAACTGAAACCTAGACCCTGGTTAGTTGATGGCAGTGACTGTTGGGTGGAGCGAGTACAAAGTGGACCACCCCATAAATGTGCCATTATATTTGTTGACAATTCCGGCTACGATTTTATACTTGGAGTTCTGCCATTAGTTCGATGGCTTCTTCAACGAGGAACTGAGGTATTTTAACACTGTGCATAAAAATTGACGTTTAAATCATTTACTTGAAAGATAATTGAATTATTTAATCTATTGATTCAAATATTGTGAAGGTAATAATTTCGGCAAATAGCACACCAGCTTTGAACGACATGACGTACCCAGAAATGTTGCCCATCATGGAGCAAGTGAGTCAGAAGTGTTCAGTCATTCGCCAATCTATGGACGAGAATAGATTGCATTTAATTGGGAATGGACAGTCGTCTCCTTGCTTGGATTTGTCTCGAGTCAACCAACAACTGATTCAATTCGTTCAACAGAAACAAGTTGACTTGGTCATCATCGAAGGGATGGGCAGAGTCATTCACACCAATTTAAGTGCCCAGTTTAGTTGTGAAGTTATTAAACTAGCAGTCATTAAAAATGAATGGCTGGGTAGAAGATTAGGCGGGGAAGTCTTCAGTATTGTTTTTAAATATGAAAAATAGCAATCTGCTCATTTATATATTATAATACCTTTATTCAAAATTGACTGTATACATGGCTACGAGCATTTGTCAAGTCGTGGTTTACTTCAAATACTAATGACTGCTACAAACAGGTGCGACAAGACGAAGCCGATAATAATGGATATAAAATAAGCAGAAGCCTAGGATAACTGGGCTACAAGATATATATGTAATGAGATGCCTACAACTAATATACATGATTATAGTTCATCGCAAGCAGCAAGCACTAAACTTTTACATACGAATCAATGAATTCACGAATATGAGGTGCCTTATAAGTAGCTTAACTTAAACGTAAAATTTGAAACAAAAGAAATCACAAGAATTGTCTACTTTTACTTTCTAGAACCGAAACCGCAATTACTAAGAATGAAAGCAATTATGTAATCGCAGATGAAACCCTTAATTTATTCGTAGTTACTTAACTACATGTTTAATATAATGTGTGCAATATAGTAGTTCAACTGTCAAGACTGAAGTTATTTATTAAAGCAAAATATAGAATCTTAACTTTGGTAAATAGTGGTTTGCTGTACGTGTATTTAATTTATTAATTTTACAAGAGGACAACATTGCAACTGCTGTAAGCTAATGTACTTACATGATATAGGAACTTATCTTCTGCATTTACTTAAATGAGAAAATCATCATGTTGGAAAGAGACGTGTGTAACTATTTGAAGTGGATTTTAAGTTTCCAATTAAAAATGAATTTATTTTCAGCATATGATGCTATGCGCTTAGCGTCAATTATTACATTCATTTCTACCTACATATGCATAATGTGCTACGCTTTTGAACTACTTAAAGAGTGATAACATCATTTTACAGCTCTTGCAAAAATAAAAATCCGATATTTTCAAACTTGACATCTGGCCCATACAACACTTTTTAGAGGTTTAGAAACCCCGTGTTTTTTTTCAAAAAATTACGAAAGCTGTTAGGTTTTTACGCGTCGCTCACTTTGTTAATAATTTATAATGGGCGGGGGGGGGGGCAATTCGTTTGACAAAAAGGCCGGGACGAATGAAGTTAAATTTTTTACGAACTTTTTGTCCCCTTGTGGCGGATTGCAGATAAAAATAGCATTCTTTTCCCAGAAGAATTGCTATTTAAATTCCTCAAAATCCAAAGAATTTTGATAACCAATGAAAATGTAATGACGAGAAATCAATTTACTTTGAGACAACAAATTCATACTTCGCATTTGTATAATTTCATATTTAAGTTTATTCACAGCACATAACACCACGGACACGGACCACGATTCACGATTAGTAGTAGGAAAACTGCTTCAAGTAATTATTAAAATTGAAATGCCTCAATATTATTTTATTCTGATTTGGAACTTGAAATAAGAACAGGCTTTCGGCCGGACCGGACAGGGTATGAGGGGGGATGCAAGATTTCTGCATTCCCAAAAACAACTGTAATTGACACAAGATGAGACGAGTGAGTTTTATTTGTATGCTACAATATTATAGCGAAGACATAGTCTGAGGCATTGGCTTGAATTAAGGTTATTTAGTTAGTACAGAATACTACAAAATGAATCAATTCATAAGTACCTAATTCTAATCAGTAAAGAAGTACAAACTACGTGTATGCGAGTAGAAGAATACACATAAACAAAGCAATGGGAAGTCATTAAGCTTAAAATAAATAAAATTATTCTAAAAACAAGAATCCAAGACAATTCAATTTAGACTAACTACTTCTAAATTATTTGTATACCTAAGTAATTCGTCTTTGTAAACTCTTCAATACAATTAAATACCTACAAGCTTCACGAGTACGAGGATTGAATGTAGTTACATAACCTACGAAAGGTAAAAGGGACAGGGACTGGCGAAACACGTACTTTACCAATAATGACGATCAGTGTTCCGTTAAGTTTGGTGAAGCTCAAAAAATAAAATATGTGCTAAAATTCTTTAAATAATTAATTATATAGTCATAAGCTATCATTACAAATTATTCAGAATCACAATTGTAATAATTCACAAAAACCAAAACCATAGCTTCTCTCATTCTCATTGTGCAAATTCTCACATTTTAAAAGTTTTGGTTTTTTACGATTCGTAATACAAATTAAATGTCTACTTAAATCTTTCCTTCGCTTAATTTAACATTTAACCCCCTTAACTTAAAGTGATTGGTAATTATGTCAAACTAAATCATGCAGTTTTCATTTATATATGCACATGTAATAATTAATAAATACTACCTATTTGATTATAGTTTAAAATGCCCTGTCCTTACATTAGAAAGACTAGTAATTTTTTTAAACACTTTGTATTTGAAACAGATGATGCTAAAATCTATTACACTATCCACATAAAACTAATTACTCACTGTAGCGTGTCTATAAGTTACCTTTTCAGTGTAGGAAAACCACTCCGCACAAAAAGCTATACTTTAATACTAAATAATTATTAGTTATTATAAACTCAGTTATAAGATTAGACTTAAAATTATTCTTCAGACTTTCCATTTCATTTTTAAATCATAATTTTCACAATTACTATTTCAGCTTTGTTTTTTACTCTAACATTAACCAACGTGAACAGTAAATAATAGGAAACACGTACTTTAACATTGACACTGCTATTTGGTTAAAAACTGTACTTAACTTTTACAGAATAAAATCATGAATACGCTATTGGGTTTGACCTTGAGTTATAGCTAATAATAGTTTGTGTGATTATAGCTACATTTTTAAAGTTACTTACTTAGTATTACTTAAATTTAGTTATTTGACACCTTAAAAACCTGATTCGATTTGTACGATTTCAACCCTTTTGGCAAATACTACAACACTGACACACTCACCACAAAATCATTTGTCTACTGTTAAAATACGCCACAAATCACCAACTACACCTCTGCCGAGACTGATGCTTAGATAAGCCTGTATTATTACTACAATTGCTGTTAAGAAACATTTTAATGTAAACATCCTCAACAATGCAAAAAAGTTGGATTGTACAAACCTAAGAAAATTACATGATATTATACTTTATATTTTTGTATACAAATTATTAGAAAAGATTTTGAGGCCGCATTCACTGAACATCGAATACAAAAACATCATATATATTCAAAATATTGTATAGCCTGCCTATTATTATTATTAGTAGACAATTCAAAGACACTGTAGCAATTTATTTTTGGCCCAATAGTTACTTACTGGCATGTGGCTGGTTACAATTTAAAAATTCAGACTTTGGTTTATTTTATTGTAACGTGGAGTTTTTTTTATCAGCATTACTACTATTTAAATAATTACCCCCTCAAATTACTGATAGACATTAAAAAAACAAATTATTATTACAATAATTTATTTAATAATTTTGTAAGAAAGTATGTTGTAATTTGTATTGACAACAATTTTGAAATTCCAAAATAAGGTAGTTAACTGTAATAATCACTAAGCTGCTTTCTAAAAGAGTAATCAAAACTAATCACGAATTAAAAACTGCCATTAGCATGCAATTGAAATAATATACAATACCTACACGTAAGGTTGTCGCTAATGAAACTCAACAATGCGTAGCCTAACCAAGAGTCAAAACAAAACTGGAAGCATCGAAAATATACCTAGGTAATCTAACGACGAGCTATCTCAAAATCACACTATACATTATTAAATAAATAATTATTTATATGATCGATAATCATGCATACTAATTAATTAATTTCTTAATAATTAGATTCTAAACTGTAATAACATTTTTATGCGCATTTCAAAAATATGTGTTGTCTCTCGGAAATCATCAAAACGCACATGATCGGAATATCGGAACGGAACAAGTACACAAGCTTAAACAAATCGCAAGGAAATAGAGCATATGAAAGCATTATTAAATGAAACAAAACAGAAACGAATTATTGTGATGTTAGATTCGTTTTCCCGGCAGAACATAATACTCTTTATGAGTACTTGCATTTCCGTTCACACTTCCACACCCAGAGGAGTTATTACTGTTACTACTGCGACGATCCCCGGGAGTTGTGTTGCTGCTCGCATCAGTGGAGTCTCTTTGACTGCCTGGTTTGGGTGGGACTGGAGGTGGAGGAGTTTTAACACCATTCTGACTATTCAATTCTCCATTTAGTAACTCATTTGACTTTGGCTGAGGAGACCCAGGTGTGGATGATGTGATGTTATTACTCGCAGATAATTCCCGAAGACGACTTGGCGGCATGATGATGTACTCACCAGAATCTTCAACTTTCATATTCACTTCTTTGTTCTCGTAGGGTACTGGTGTTACGGATTTTTCGGGAAGATTTGTGGGCGGCTGTTGTTGTTGCTGCTGTAAAATTGGGCGAAGCCGAGGTGGAGTTGGTGGGGGTGAGATAGATGTGGGAGTGGAAATTGTAGTCGATTGGGGTTGTTGTTGCTGTAACTGTGGTTCGTTATAAATGGGTTTCTTCTTTCGACTAGGAACAGGTGGTGGAGGATTAGCTGGAATACTGTAAAATTCTTCGTCATCACTCAAATTACCCATTTGACTACCACCACTAACTACACCGTAGCCGCGGCTCAAAGTTATGCTTTGCACTGTATGACGGTTCGCTTGGGAAACACCTCCGTTTCCAACTGGCAAAGGTGGCAACGGAGTGCTAGACAAAAATTAAATTAAACGTAAGCACAATATGCACTATGCAGCATGTACAATAGCAATCAAATGTAAATTTAAATGTCGTTTGGTAAAATTAAAATAACACTATTAAATGTCTTACTTGACAATGGACGAGCAAACTCTCAAACTATCAGATCTTTGAAGAACAGGCGGAATAGCGACGCCATCGAAATTTGACTTCATAGTATTAAAACATTCGATAAGGCGATTATGTAGTGGTTGTACACCCGGTGGAATTATATTTCCATGCAAGGTGAGCGCACGGTCCAAAATCTCGACTTGATTCAAGATTTCTTTTTTTAAATTATTCACGTCGTCTATAGAGTCCGGATTCGATGTTAAATACTCTGCAGTGAAGAATGCTTCTTGGTACTTGGGCAAGCCACCTTGAACATTAGCGTCCAATATACCCTGTTGAAAATGATAAATAGGTACATAGTTTTATATAATGCACGTCTTATATAAGTAAAACACACAATTTGAATATATTCGATTTTTTCACTTTGTATCTCACCTGTAACCGCATACTAAGCGGGTTGACATTGACAGCTCCGCCATTCAACTCACTAAAACTTGTTGTAACATCTTCAAGATTTTTATTAACTTCAATCATTTTTTCCACAGCAAATTTAATTGGAGTAAGAACAGTAGTAACTTTTGAATTGACTAGGAAGCATCGAAGGATTCCAGGAAATGTGCTCGTTGTTTCCAAAATGGTTCTCTCAATATAAATGGAACTTACATCATCCATATTCTTGCTGAGTGAGTGGTCATATTGAAATTTACAAATATTATTTGTGTTGTAGTAGGAACGAATCCGAGTTGGAGCTGTTTCAAACGTTTTTGGATAACTTGGTAAGGGTTTAACACTTCGTATTTGAAGATCTGTCAAAGGAATTTCGGATTTATCACAACCAATTCTAAAAAAGTTATTCTCTACAGCCAAAGATTACGTATCCGACTTTTGGTATTGAACATGTAATATTAAATTCAACAAAAACAATAAAATATTTACATTTTCCTTCTGAATTTGCCAAGCTGTTATCCGCATTAATATTTTTCAGTACTTCAGCCTCTGGCCACTCTGTAATGATCCTCTGAACAAAACTCGTGAGTCTCTCGTAATCAAACCCTCGGTAAATGAATTCCTTATTTCGTACAAATAATGGGAATCCTTGCCCAATAAAAGAGACACGAAAATACTCAGGTTCAGGGCGATGTTGAGTTAAGATATTATTAAAATAGGTTGAGGTTGTCGTCAAAATACTGCTTAGTTTGATATAGTCAAATCTGGCTTCGTAGATTTTTGCTAGCTCTTTGCACAATGGAATACCAGACTCCCACAACTGAAAAAAAAACAGTGCATACATATTCTTAAAATATTCCCATAATTTTTGGTATTATTCTCTAATAATATTTTTATTTTAAGAACGTAGTTCTTCGTCCTTCAGCGCAACCTTTTATGTCCAACAACTCACCTTGCCTTGGTCGAAATATTTTACGACTTGTTGGTGCAAGCTCTCCTTCACATCATAGTCATGCTGAAAATCCAGCATGTCTGAATGGAGTAAAAGTGTGAATCCAGCTTCCGTAAAGTTTTCATTTGACACGTGTAAATCATGTAACTTATAAATGTATTTTAAATACAGCTGCTTCAAATTCACATTTTCGTAGAAGGTCAATAGATTATTAATACAATTCATTTTCTTCTCTTTATTTTCTACATCATTCGGAATCATCCTGTAGTCCAGTAGGATTTCTAATAGGGACTTTATTGAAGCTATGCACTCCTTTCCAGAGTTGATCCATTTCGGTTTCAAAGTCTCCAATTTTCGTGTTGCGCTTTATTTGAGAAAACAAAGCACTAAATAATATTTTATCGGTCTTAGGATTTCTTTTAAATAACACTACAAACGGTTCGTAAACGGTCATTAAAATTAACACCTATATATTATTCAAGAGTGAAATACATTTAAATTACATTGAATGAAATGCTTGAATATAAGATTGGTCCCCTTTGTTATCCATGATGTAAGTGTCCAGTTTATCAAACAGTTCAGCTTCAACCTATGAACATAGAACGAGACGTAAACTTATGAACAAAATTATCAGATTTTTTAATTTTAAATGGACATCATTTAGAATATTATGCTCACCACTTGGAAATCTCCGTAATGTTGATACTGCTCATCAATCAGATCAATAATGAGTGGTAAGAGAAATTCAGCAAGTTGCCTCATAGGTAATAAACTTCCTAGTAATATCTGGCCGATGAGAGCAGGAACAAATTGTATTTTATCATCAATGCAATTCCAAATATTCAAAATTTCACGACACATTGATACTCTCATATCCGTATACTCTTTTAAAACCCATTTCACTTTTCCATCCCGAAACAACTCCAGTTGTAAACAGTCTTGAAGAATAAAGTTAAAGCAGATATTGAAATATTCCAAGAATAGGTCCGAGTCGTAATTTGGTTTTAAAAAATAACTCGTGACGATATTACTGTAATTTTTGATAGATCTTAAAATTATAGAATTCACTAAAATTTTCATCTTGAACCAATCAGAATTGAAAACATTCACTTTGATGAGGTCCCGAAAAACATAGAGGGAACGCAGAATGAAACTTCGAATCTGTGCCAAATCTTTAAATTCATCAAATATTCGATTGTAGATGTACTCTGTCATTTGTTGATAGAGAGCAATGAGAGTGACCACAAGGGGTGTTATGATCGTTGAGGTTCTTTCTAGTATTATAACGGCATTGATAAGAGGTTCGAGTATATTTGTTGCAATAATCTCAATATCCCCATGATTTTTCTCAGGGTCCATATACAAGCTATCGAGGATGGCAAGTAAAATATCAGATGTAATCTTCAGCTCATCTCGAATCGACAAATGATGACGAATGTGACGGCAAATTTCAGGCAAAAGGATTGTTCTTGTTTCTACACATACAAACATTTCAGATTGCTATTTATTATAAACATTTACAAAATCATTCTTTCCAATATAATTTATTCATTGGAACCTTTTTTTCATAGAATAACGAAAACAATCAAATGAATGTACCTTTTTTCTTAAATAATTCTGATTCCACGACATGACAAAACGCAGTCAGTTTTGACGGTGACAAGCGATGAGCAGACTGATACAAAGGAATCCTTTGAAATGCTCCCAATATAAGATGACTTAAGTCCGTCACAGATAAGACTGTTTGAAGATTATTGTAGATTTTTGAAAAGTTTAGTAGAAGGATACTTTGTGAGTTCACCAATTCATCAGAATTGCTCTCAATGGAAAGAACATTATTTAGAGCCGTGAACATATCATTAACATCCCCCCGTAGAGAGTCTTCCATGTAACCCCCCGTAGCTTTCTCAAATAATATGATGGACTGAGCAATAAACTTAAAGATGTAGTGAAAAGTTTTAAAACATTTTTGAACTTGTTTCATATCTTCTTTCTCCGTTGTGGTAGTTCGCAGTGCTTGAGCATAATGTTTCACGGATATTATGAGTCCCCTACAATTTCACAATTCAAAATTCAATGAGGTACTTAATTTTAAAATGTTTCTCTTTTTTAAAAAAAAAGGGTGCTTAAGGGTTCTTTATTTGTGAGGGGTTAGGTGTTTCAAATCAATTAATGTTTTAGGTCTTTCCTTAACGATTATGGTAGTGACAGACAACAGTAGATTAAATTCTATACGTTTATACTGCTAGAAACTGGGTACACTTACTTGTACACTAGAGCCGCTGCAAAATGATTTTGAATATAAGCATCAATAACAGGTTTAAAATGTTCAAATTTTGAGTCCTCTAAAAGCGTGAAAATATTGATGAGGACTATAAAAGCATCGCTAGAATAAACCGTGCTACAGCCATCTTCTCCGATGAACATTGAAAATATCACATCAAGAACATCTTGAAGGAATTTTACTAATTCTTCGCCCGGCAGTTTAGCCATATTCACTAAAGTTTCCTTCACTTTTTCAGGGTTACATTTCCATCTCAAGAGCCAGAATAAGTCCACTAAAAAAATTAAGTTGATGATACGATTAAAGTTTTAGGAGCTATCACAAATCAGTTCTAAAAATTATTGTGACTTGCATATTGAGTCTTTTGCCCATTGCATAGAGGTACAACAGTAACACTGACTTAATAAATTTGTACACATTCACTATTAACACACTATTTGGTGCAAGTGCATTATACAGAAGTAATTTTTGAGTTGTCTTATTAATGGGATCTTACTGTTTTGCGTGAGTTTGGTGGACACTAGATGGGTACTAATGCTCATAGATTCTTTAGTACTTTTATGAAAGTCCGTGTTGCGGTGGGCTGAGTCCATGTACAGATAATTAGATGGTTGTAATTTCGAGCTGTCCTCACATTTGTAAATAGGAAGATTATGAACTGTGTCTTTGATAAATGTCCCTTCACTATCCATAAGCTTTATGAAAGAGAACCCAAATAATTTTCTGTCGTTCTTTTCCTTGGCTATAAGTAGTAAGAATAAAATAATTGATTACAATTTGTACTTACGTGCTCCTATTTAAGCATTTTCTTATTTAGCGGTACAGTTATGAATTGTCGGTATGAATAAAAGCAACAGACTAAGTAAATTAAATTACATTAAATTTAAATTAATTGTTCGAAACTCACTTGAGCAATGCCGATATTCAATCCTTAAATGAATATCCGGGCATCTTTCAATGGGGATATTGATTCGTATTGTCTCATTCCACTTCGGATTATTGTTATGATACAAAATGATACTTTCATAGTTGGGTAAGTTAACAGCAGTAAATACACCATTGTCAATATTATTTCCGTTTGAATCTTGAGCTAAAACGGTGACTGAAATATTTTTGCCACCCATCGTCTTTCCACCTTTTTCAAATTCTCCATGTAAAATAGTGACGTACAGATCGTTCCTACCCAAATCAATTCATTAAATTAAAAGACTGTTTTGATTTATCTATTGTTGTTTATAGCAGACCGCAAAGGAGCAGGAGGTCGAGAGCTAACAAAAGAAAAAGAAAGAAGATAAAATTAACACCAAATGTAACTAATAAATAACGTTACCTCACAACGCCAGGCATGATAACATCAGGGAATCCCATTTTTTTTGTGAACACAATATGTTTAAAGAGTATTATATTTTCCTCTTTGATTGCTTTTAAATCCCCTGTAAAAAGTTTGAGTGTGAGTGTGACACTCCAGCTGAGTACAGTAACTTTGGAACTCCCCTTAATGATTAAATCATGTATTTGCCAATAATCTTTTTCGTCGCAGTTGTACAATTTAAAATTGTACTCATTTTCTTGACTAAGGGACCGCGTGGGATTAGCGCCACTAGGAGTCTGGTTGCGTAAAGCTGTAGTGAGATTCAAAACTCCACATGCCACTGGTCGACGATAATTTTGTGTGGATTTTTTGGATAGATTATCACTTTGAAACATCCGGCCTAGTCGAACAATATGAGTGACCATGTAAAGCTCACCGGACAGATCCGAGCTACACAGATCAATGAACAGAGTAGAGATGGTTTGGATTTTGTCTATAAATGTCGAATTAGATGAAGGTAAAGAAGTGACAAATCTCTCTCTAAATTTAAAAAAAACAAATAAAAATAATCTCAGTTATAATCTAGTAACTTAGTAATCTAAGTAAGCACACCTTAAGCAGACAGAACATTTCAACCGAATGCACTCACACGTTATCAGTATTAGGTATCAACTTACGATATAAAAGCTCCTCTGCCAGCGTCATACACGGAAAAGTAAATTTCACAATCATCTCCTATGCTAAAATTGTAGTCCGAGACATTCATGAGCAAATGATGCCCCCCAGATGCTTCATGGACAGCTTTGGATTTACGTCGTTTCAATGTGGTTCTAGCTGCGTCGACTGTTTCCACTGATTTAGTATGCTGGAATATTTTATTTATATGCTATGATTATTTGATTATTATTATTGAATGTTTGATATTCCGGCTGTTCGTTTTTTTCAAGCTGTAAGATATTTGAATTGAAACTTACAAATCGATAAAGCTGGACCACTCCAGTGTCATCTCCACCACCAATAATTTGGTATCCATCTCTGGGTACTAAATCCAAGCCAAGCCTCCGGTTTCCCCAGTCAATTTTTTGGGACAATTTTAATTTTAGGTCTTCATTTTGCTCTTTAGTTAAACTTCCATTGAGCAGTATTCGTCGTCCTTCAATCAACTCACGGATCCCACGACCAATAACTTGTAATTGGTAATCATATTCATGACCATCTTTGTACAGCTTCTTCCATTGTTCCCCCCACTCACGGAGTACCGTAGTAATTTCACTTGTTTCTGCATTCAGTCGGGTTCGATGAATATAGTTTGTAGGGACAACGCACAATTTGTCACTTTCCGTCTTATTACCAAGTAGCCAACCTGTAAATACAGCCCCATCGGTTGAAACTTATCGAATAAATGTATCGTTTTGAATTTCACAATTTTGATAGTTTTACAATGCTTTAGCTAGCCCATCGCTAATTTAATAACTTACCATCTTGATATTGCCCAATTAAGTTGATAACTTCACCTAAAGCTAGGTCAAGTCCATAAGGAGCTGGTAATATTTCGGATCCATTAAATGGGTAAAGTACTGAAAAAATAAGTTAACTTTATTACTTTTTTTCACATAATATTCCCATAATCGTGAATCACCAACCAAAACAATATAAGTTGTGTGTGTGAGTCACATATGTACAGATTGATAAAGTCAGCTTATGCAACTTTCACAGATAGCTTCCACTAAAATTCATTTACATATGTGTATATAATATATTACATATAATGTATTGCGAAAATAAAACAAATATTACGCATGTAAATTAAAAAGAAGAAGAAAACTGATAAAATTAAATTCAATGGACAACAGAAGGAAATAATACATCAATTAAAATAATATATCGAAATATATACTCAATATTTACTTACCAACTCCAACAGAATGATAATTATCCGGAAGAGAAACCCACATTTCATCATCTAACGAGATGAGAATTAAGAGTAACAAGCATATAAGTAGTATAACCTAGCCAATGGTTGCTTTTACTTTTGATGCTCCCTAATACACTTATTTATGAATGACAACAATATCATCCCACAAACTCACCCAATCCAATCAATAACTACCAACACCAAAACCCATAACTAACACTAACTTAAACTAGGTGTTAGAAAAACTCTGCACAACGTACAATAACATAGCTCCAGCCAGGTTGCAGGTAGGTCAAATTAATTTCAAATAAAAGAGTAATTAATATGTCATTAAAATTGTGTAAATTTTGTAACTGACAACTGATAATGATAACAGAAATGATGAATGTACATCATACAGTCATACAGTACAGTTGCACAGTCAATATAGTCAATGGTACTACCACGGAAAACTTTCGTTGAAACTTTTTAAAGCTACAAGTCTGACAAGTGAGTGGTCAAGTCAAATCAAATGAAACTTCAACGCAAGACATCACAAAATTTAATGAGCTATCTAAAAAGGGGGTGGTTATTTTTTTTAATGCGGAATAATTAATAAATAAGGAAGACACTCTAGGCACAGAGATAAAGTGATTTAACTACTGTTTGGATTTGGCGCTGCAATCTTTACACTACATACTATACTACTTGGTATAGCAGACGCTCGTATGTATCGGTCTATTCTGTAGCTATACAATTTTGTGACTGGCAATCTTTTGACTTTTTGATAATAAGGGATGTTCGACGTGCCAAGTGTGCTTTGGATTAAACACAAAAAACACCCCTCAATTTTGCTGTACGCTGCATTGGTTCTGCTGCTGACTCCTGGTTCCTTGCTGATCATCAACATCATATTAGGAATATTTTTAATTAATTAAGTACCTAGATACATACGGCACAGCATTGAATCCTACGCATAAATTCATAACCCCCAGCCTTCAGTCTCTGCATCTTATTTTCTTTTTACCAAATCGAAATCGACAGTATATCACGAACAGAATTTTATGTATAGCATAGGCATGTATTTATTAAACATTATCGTGAGATGAAGAATACTTTAATTTAATTATTACAATAATAATGTTGGATGTATTACTGGTGGTAGTAATTATTACTTACCTAGGCTAGGTACCTATGAATGTAAATTAAATTAGTAAATATACTTATAGCTGGCATGTCAACATTTATTTATTTTTAATTTTCTAGCAATGTATTATAACAAATTGTACATGAAGATTATGATTAAAATAGTACGCTACACATGTGGCATGAGTCACTGTTTATTTTATTTCGTTTGCATAATATGGTATATAAACATTTAAGTACTAGTAACTTACTTAAGCAAAGTAATGCTTTAAAAATACATTATGTATCATCATAATATATTAGTATGTGCCTTGGGCAGGGAACGTCTGGGCCTGGCCATTCCAGTTTCCATTGTCAGTTGTCAGCCGTCACCCTGTGCATTTAAGCTAGAATTAATATATATACTTTTTTTTCGTTTTCCTTCATTTCATGTGTAATTGTCTAATTTTACACCTACTCAATATGTAATTTTATTGTTCTCTGCGCCCACGTCCCATCATCAGCAAATTAACTCACGAAGCTCACCACTAGCAGCTCTATAAATGAGTCACCACTTAATAACCCTTTCTATCCATCAACACCTAAATTATTTGGTGTCGAGCAGGTCGAGCTTCGGAGAAGCATGTATATTTAATGGGATTAAGATTATATTTAAATAAGTACCTACCTACATAATTATTCTTAAGATTGTGGAATATTTTAAATTGTAATGAATGCCACAACCGCGTATTATGACCCTTGAACAAGAAAATTTTGTAACGAATTTGTCCAAAATGTCTGATCCGATGGCATAATAATGTATACATATATGCGGTTTTACCCTCGTGGTATAGATATTTAGATTTTAGATGTAAAACGTGTGTAAGCAAGTAGGTGCATATTAATTCTAATTCTGTATATACTGGATACTTTTAGAAACTTTACTTAAATGAATGCTTAATGATAAAAGCATTGCATTAGTATTACAGAGTGTAAGTAGTATGCTTTAAAGCATATAATTATAGTTTCTAGGACATCTAGGACCATATGATTTCTGTCTCAGCGATTTTTATCAAACACAACATTCCGAATATATCAAAATTCGAGTGCGTGCTGGAATGGAATGTTATAATATAGTGTACTGCTTTGGCAAATATGTAAAAGTATGTAATATGCCAAAATAAAACTCGTAACTTCTTGAATATAATAATTATTCCTAAGTAATGCTTCAGTAAGTACACACAGAAAAATAAGTTGGTTTCGTTTTACGGTTAAATATTGCAAAATTTTGATTGCCGGGGATCTCTCAAAATTTGTCGCTTTCAACTGCAAGTTTTGACGTACCCAACGGCAATGTTCGCAAATGACGGTATTTCTGCAAATTTTGCACTGCCCTGGTAATTTAATTCAGCAGTCAAACTGTCCCTTTCCTTTGTTGGGGATCACATTAAAGTTGCAAGCTATGCTGCAAAAGTTTACTGTATTTCACTGCAAATGATAAAATGACGTATGTGTGGTAAACTTTGATGTTGTGCATAAGACACTAGCATTTGCAATGGGGAATAGTAATTTCAAAAGACGCATGCTTATCAAAATAGATTGCAAATTGTTAGCGACAGAGAATATTAGTTTATTGCCATGGCAGCATTGATTGCAGTGCTGTAGTGACGCAATGAAGCAATCAACAAATATTATACTACAGTTGCAGTGGTTTCGATCTCATTTAGACTCACTAGTCAGTTGCTGTGCTGACTGCTCATCTCAGTCATTAATTGGAAATTTTCGTCGTTTTATCGGGCGTTTTATCTCAAGTCTTGTTAGTTAATTGATATTATCTTATTTTAGAAGGGTCATTGTGCTAGGCTACTATAACTGCATAGTACACCTAATATATTAGGATTGTTGGACTAATTTTGAAGGTCAGCTTTTCTAGATCGGGGTTGTTATATATACTTTGAAAATCGGGATTGCGGGATATCTGCTGGTACTTTACAGTCAATGGATTCAATAATTTTACTTACCAATATTATTACTTTAGGTATTCTATATATTACTCATTAACTCCTACTTTATTTATCGTAAAGGGTCAAGGAAATAATCATTCATTTTGTTTGTTTAGAGATTTTTTCATTTCTAGAATCAACTAAAAAACTGAATTTTTCAAAGCAAAGTATTGCATTCTTGTTGTAGCAGGTGGAATGTGGACGCGTTTGTCAGTTTTGAGGATACTTCGAGTACGAGCACTTAGGCTATAACCTTTCTATCTCACAATTTGTTCCATCCCGTGCGTTTGGAATTCCTCGCAGTATCTGTATCCCTTGCTAAAATTGTTCTACAACGTGTAAACTATTTAGTTGGTATTATTTAGAATTTTTTCACATTATGATTTATGTTTAATAATTTTTGAAATTAGTAGTTGCAAAATTTGACTTTGCAATGTAGTAAATAAAGTGAAAAAGTGTGTACAAAATAAACAATTGTTTTTGCAAGATACGATACAATTCACTAAGCATTCTAAATGTCTAATTTTAAAGTAGAGGAGCCAGGAAATTAATTTGCATAAAATATGTCATCTGGTTTTGTAAGATACCCCGCAAAATTAAATGCAGTTCCACAGCAATATATTTTGTCCATATTTCGTTCAAACTTTTTGACGTTTACCTATCAAATATGTGGTTACCGTAGGTTACTGCAAACATTTTATTTGCAGTTTCCACGGTAATTATTGTTACCATTTGTTACGGCAACACTATTTGAAGCCGAAAATACAAAACGTTTTTGAACGAGAGAAACGGTAAATATTTGAAGGATCCACGGCAAATTCTTACGATTATTTCTCTGTGTGTAGGTGCTACGAAATAAATTAAAATTCCTCACGACGCTCCAAGAATAATAATAATTATTATTATATGATTAAAACAATGGTGTCGGCAAACAATGTATCGCGAAAGGTCATGAAAAATGAAATAAGGTGCGATCTTGCCAGTCAAATTGTGTCATGACTATTTTCATAATACAATTTACGTTTAAAAAAATGTGTATATATTATATTTCAGTAGTAATTTCCATTATGTACATTTTTCCTGGACATAATAACTAGGTATAAATATTTCATCTCACTCAATGCCTATAAGTACGAGAATTACTTTTAACTTTTTTGAGCTAATTTACATCACACATGGGGAATACGAATACAAAGAATGTAATTAAAAAAATGTGTGGGGATATGACTCCATTTTCACTGAATAAAATATACGCTGAACCCATTTAAATGTAGCGTTTGCATGCATGTATATTAACATCTAAAACTCAAAAACATTTCCTTCTTACTTAATTTAAATGAGGTAGAGATAATTCTTCACACTGCTTAACCCGAGTAAGGTGGGGGAGGGTAGTATGGAGGAGCTCCGTAGGATAATTGAGGTTGAATTGGATACGCCGGGTAGACAGAGATCATCTGTGGTGCAGGTGGTGGAGGGGGTGGAGGTTGCTCCATTCCAAACATTTTCTTCATTCCTGACTTAAATCCTTTGTCCATCCTCTCCTCTGCTGCGTCTTGAGCTGGAAGAGCCTTACTGACTAAAGCTGACACTAGCACAAGTCCTAGGATGAGGATCTGTTGATACAAATGATAAATTACAAAATCACAAAGATATATTAAACTGAACTTTAATTCCAATTCAAATGCACATAAATTAAATAACGGCGAAAACGATTTATTTTACTGGTAACAAAATACAATGCTCTTAATCATTACTAGAATTTTTAAAGAGAGAGCATGAGAAAATATTTCAAAATTACCAAATACTGTGACTTCATATTTATAGAAGTATAAACAGTCGCCTAAGTACTCTGAGAATCGTCAAAATTATTCAGTTAAAATTATTTCTGGTGTTGGTTGAATTTCTTGACAGAGCTTGATGATAGCGGATGCGGAAGGAATTGTTCCCTGGATGAAAATGAAATTCGTCATTTCTGGTTGGAACACTTTATACCCCACATAAAATTCGGTTGTCCTTGGTGGTATGAGAATTATGGTCACTTATAAGAGAGACCATTTTCCCAAGGAACTCATATTATGTAGGCTACATTAATAATTACACATTTCTCTGTATACAATTTATTTCTTCCTTAACTTTCACTTTCGTCTATATACAACGTATACTACGTGCGCACTTAAGGAGCACCCAAAATGGAGAGTTCTGTTTAATGGAAAGAGTTTTCTTCAAACCAAATGTTAGAAATCACCAAATATAAAGCAGTCGACCCAACCAGAATACTATACAGTTCCGTATTTTGTTTTGGCTAGATATATGAAAGAAGAATAAGCAACAATACGGATGTGTCCACCAATATTACAAATTACACAATATGACAAACAATGAAAATAAACAACAACAACAATATATAACATATATGCAATCAGTATATAAAATAATCTGAGATGACTTTCATATTCGCAAGAATAGACAAGAAGGCCACTGTAAGTGCAGGCCCTTTAATTTGACGAGCCTTGAGTCGGGATTATGAAAACACTATCATTCTAAACAAGATAAACAGATTGTAAAATTATGGATAAGTCTAGGTGAAAACTGAAAGTGGTCCCAAGGACACTAGACTTCATATGACTACTATTGAAACGTTTACGTTAATCGAACTGGTGCATATTTTAGTAGTATCGGTGGGGCTCATGAGAACTCGCAACTGCTTAAAGTATGCGTTAATAAATTATTGCCTTTGCTACCCATTAATTGCCTGGGGAACCGTGAGACAGTAATCCAACACTGTTTTAACTTAAAATACTTAGGTACCCTATTTCCTGTATAGTACACCGACACGGGCCTGGGAGGTACCAATGGTACTGGATGAAAGCAGAAGAAATTCCTGAAGAATTATTTAAAGATGATTCAGGTGATGTAACAGATGTATAACTAGTGTCTTAATTCATTTTGAAATTTGAAATTCCTATCGAATTAGATTAATTATTTGTATAGATAGTCACTGCTACCATCCGAGGGTCATGTGGTCATGCCGTACACCTCATAAACACCTGCACAACATGAACTTATCTAGCAGCTAGATTACAATGATTCCAAAGTCTAAATCCTATTTCATTTTTTTAACGAATTTTATTTTTCTTGATTCTTACTGTGTCTTTTCTTTATGGCAAGCGTTATTGTAACGGTAGTTGTAAGTAAATGTTTACTTTCTCTGTTTGATTTGTAGAAGTTTTTTATTGTCCATGGCCATTACAACCGCCAAAGCTATTTGCATTATCTTTTTCTATATTACGCAGTTGTTATTCTTACGTTGCATAAGTACGCCCTAGGTAAAATATAAAGTTTGATTTTAAGTTTAGTACGAGTCAGATTCAAACAGTAGGTAATTCATGCAAAACTTCGCAAAGAAAAATGGATTTACTGTTGTGCTACACTAAATTTTCATTCCTGATAATTTGCAGGTTCACATTTATTTGCATATGCACTATATTATTATCTCGGTACTTTTTTAAGGTTAACTTGTAATTACTTAGTACGCGGACCTGTAATAGCACACGAGTCTGGGACGTCAAAATTTGAATAGTACACGCCGTATACTATTGCAGGAAATGCGGTAAGCAGGTACTGTCATGGTTTCGGATATAATATCTACACAGTACACTCTACTACATACGTGCTATTTATTACTATTATCTATCGTACTCCACTGTACTCTGACAGTACCTACAAGCGTAGGGAGATCTGAGGGATACTTTTAAGTACAATAATTACGGAGGGTGCATCGCAATATGTTATACAAGAAAGATGCGTGCTAAATTATGTTCTGGGTGAATACTCAACATTCAAAAATCCGTTTGCTTATTTTTAGATTATTTATCTTGTTCTGCCTTCAGGCCTGGGATCAGATCAGATCAGATGGTGGTAAAAATGCAAATAAAATACATGTACATAGAACGATAGAAATATATACTAAGCACTTCACATAAAGGATGTTTTGATTTTTTATTCAAAATATAATATATATCACAGCCAGAGTATATTGAATGAATACCGATCTATTTTATTAAATGATATTACAATTGGTTGAATTGCTGTTTTGTCACAACAACTCAGGCCTTTATTAAGGGGTAAAACTTTTTGGTCCAATGAGTTTACTTTAATCGTCAATGATTTATTTATTTTTCATCAGAACTCGTATTAGGAATGGAAAGCTTTATTTGTTTTGGCAATGACGGTCTTGCAATGGACAAAAATAATATTATTTTAATTGGCAATCATATTTACTTTAAACAATTTTATTTTAACTGGCAATGATATTTACTTCATAACAAATTTATTTTAACTGGCAATGATATTTACTTCTTAACAAAATTTTAACTAGCAATGTCATTTTAATTGGGAATGGTATTAACTTTATGTAAGTCTTGAGAATACTAGTTTTATGTTTATATACATGTTTGTACAATGCTTGGATCTCATAATCAAGGCTTCGAAGTTTGCGAGCAACTAGGCTGCGAGTGAGCCTTCGACCTTCCAACATTAACTTTAGCAGGCCTTCCTCGCTTCGGTTTACCTGCCAAGGGAATATCTATAGCTTGATTAGAAAACGCTAAATGAACGATAGACTTTCGTTTCTGTCGTAACAACAGCTGCAGATGATACTGGTGTGTGACCTGATGACGCCACATAAATAACTGCTATTGATTTATCCATAGTCTTTTGATAGTAAGAATCTCATAATGCTAATGGTACGCATTCTGCTGGATTTTCAGTGGATAAGTTGCCTTCGTTGAAAAAAAAACACTTTTCGTGGCGAATCTCCACTTCGGTCACATGAGTGGGTGTATTTGCAATCCTCCGGTGGTGCCATTTTTAATGAACTCGCGAATCTGATTTTTGACGTCCCATGACAAGGTCTTTGACAAAGTCACATTTTGCCTCAAAGTATGCAACTTCATGACTGTCATTTAACAGTCGTAACTGTTTCTTGACAGGACATCTTTTACCGTCCTTTACGCAGTAGTATATTTTTTTTTCTGAATGCACGGATCCATTCGAATATTGCAAATTCCAGTTATCTCCAACGGCTACCAATGCTTCTTTTAAATTATTATATGTGTCTTTATGTACCCATTCAATAGGTTCTCGATAGCCTCCAGTGCCTCCACATCCTCTTGGCAATTTACACGGTGGTGTCTGATCTTTATCCTCGTCAGATTCTGGTTTGCACCGTTTTTTAACAAACACAACACCACTACTCATTTTTATATTTTTGGTAGTTAAACAGTTTAAGTAAGCAACCACAATGATCGTCAACTTAAATAAGAGTGAGAGACAGGGATAGAGGGAAAGTACAACTCATCTTATCAGTTCTTGACGTCATTCACGATTTTAAATAGTTTTCCATTCCCAACCCTTACCCATGAACTCATGAATACATTATTCTAATATTTTGGTTAGAATGCTAAAAAAAGTATGTACTCCTTTAAATAGCCGTAAATATATGATTGCCAGAAAAAATATTTAAATATCATTGATGCAAATAAATATATCATTGCTTAAACAAATAAATGGGCCATTGAAAAAAAGCAAAATACCATTGAAGCACTAAAGTATCACCCTGTATTAACACGTATGTCCAAGGGATAACGTACATCTTTCACACTTATTACAGTGAGACCAGGTGGGTTTCACGCATTTCTTACACGGGTCACAATGCTTGTATGTTTTTCCATCCTGGAAGAATAATTAGTTAATTAGGTGACAATGACACCAGCAATGAGTGTGACACACAAGCACAATGAAAATTAATTCTGTACTACATACCTTTGAAGTACAAGAACCACACTTGTTGCAATGCTGATTATTCCTGACCACATATTTACTGCATAAATTGCACCATTTGTAACCATCCTCCGGTAACTTAATTTGGCTCAAAGGAATATTGGTAAAAATACGAATTGGCGATCCCTCTTTCCTTGACTGATTTTTACCTGTAGGATATAACACATTGAAAGCTGGTAAAGTAAGTAAGCCGATTCTTTTTAATTATTTAGGCACTTACTATAATTACTTGGGCACTGTTAAAGTAGTATATACATTGAAAATGTGTGTACCACCCCAATATGCGCTTTTTATTTACGTTGTACTTTATAATATAATATGAATTTCTTACCAGCAGAAAACGATGAATGATTCGTGTAATTAACTTGGAAGTCACTCATGTTAAAATTTGGATTTGATTTTTTTATATGGCCTTCCATGAAGTAAGGAGCAACCCAAATTACTAAATCACCAATAAAACCAAATGCCTTCAATAATTTTAGTCTGAAGGAAAAATTATCACACCAGCAGCGTCTACACTAAATTGCTGCATTAATTTTATTTTAGTATAACACATAAAGTTTTAAAAGAAAACATACCATTAAATTCTTGGAAAGCCTTTAAAACATTCACACTCTCAGTATTGTTAGTACCATTGTCATTAATTGAATTACTGGAATCCGAAATTTTGAGATTCAATTTTTTTCCGTCCTTATTTAATCTTGTGCTATGAACATTCATAAAGTCTTGTTTAATTAAAGAGTGGACATAACTTAATAGTTCGGGTTTAGCAGAGAACGGTGGATCCATAATAACTGTCAATTCGTTAGTACTACTGAGCAAGAATCGGTTATAGTCCGCGTCAGATTCAAAAAAATAATGATTGCACATGTTGTAATGGGATGCATGGGGTTTAGTTCTTTCCACCTATGAACAGGAAATAATTCCATACAAGATTAAATACAGCATAATTTTAATTTAAAATAGTACGCCATGCTATATTATTCTACAAAAAGCAGAATTACCATATCGAGATCCATGTCAAGCAGAAACGAATTTATTCCTGACTCGATTAGTTGCGTATGCAAGGACGGCACTCCGAGACAAAGCACATGGCTCAATTTTAACTGTACAATTAAGGAGGACAAAAACTTCGTAGACTCCGTGGTGAACAAGTACTGCGCTAATCCAGAATTCGATTGTTTGTTCTGCACTTTCTGTAAATAAATATAACTAGATTTATGGTTGTGTATAACTCTTTATAATTACGAAAATTTTGCAAAAGCTACGTCAGGGGGCAGGGGGACCCACGTGCGTATGACTACTTGAATTGTTAATTAAAGTCAGTTTTTTACTCGAATGAAGCAAAAAGGTCCATTTCGTATAAGTACCTGTACGGTGCCTGCATGTTAATTTTAAAATGTATTAAACACCGTCTGATTTACATTTAGAAAATTAAGTTGAAAAAAGTCAAAAATGAAAATTATTCGTTTACCTGTACCAAAAACCAGCATTAGTATTTATAGTCGCCAGTGCTAATGAGAAGGCGTTCTAAAATATTTAATTTTATATGAATATTAATTACAAAAGGAGAACTGGGGATGCTGGCAATTTCAACATTTTCGCTTCTATTAACACTTGGTACTTTAAATAAACTATCAACTTTATCTTCACTTCACGCTCCAAACTCCAAAAGATATTTTCTGCAAACGTGAAGAAATGGAGCTGGAAATGAATTGCCCTCACATTTGTTGAGCAATTAATTTCACGAAAAATTCCAGTTTTTTTTAGTAGGCTGTAGTTTCTAACTTATATCCATTGTGGCAGTACTAACAACTAATGTTTAAATTTTGTTTAAATGTTCCTTAAAATTTGTTTAATAAAAAAAGTGACTTTATTAAAAAACTGAGCAATCAATAGCTACTGGGTCCCCTACTTAGGATGTGCAATTCTTCCATATGTCCCATTTTATTAACAATTTGATTATATATTTGCAAAAGAGGATAAGTTACCTCGGAGTTCTTTTGGCATTCATGCGGTGATCGGAATGCCGAGCAGGAGTAAAATCTTTTCCCGTTCTTTTCAAAGCAGACCTGCGGTCCTGCAAATAAAAACAAGTCAACAGTTCAGATGACACATTTACACATGAACATGAGTTACAACTGTCAACGATAATAAAGAATATCTAAAAATACAAAATACTTAAACATGCCTTTAGAAGCATAAAATACAAAAATACGCCAAAACTCCTCAAAATGTATACACGCTTAAGGTAAAAAAAACAAAAACAAATATAAAAATTTTTACTGCAACCGTCAACAGAATATTTAATGGAAACAATGGAATATATATATAAACACTATACGTATATATGGTATACGTAAAAACTGAAGGTATTTATAAAAATACTTAAATACTTCGCAATTAAGTACAATAAGTTGTCAGTAAATTTATTTAATTGAATACTTACATACAATATATTAAATTACGTGTAATATAAAATTATTATTTTACCGTGCGAACATACTGGATTCAATTTGAAATCATGCAAGACCAGAACACTTTTAGCAAACCCGGGTTTTTCTGTTTTGCCATCACTATCACCACTCCTACTCCTGCAGTGTTTACGTTTCGGCATTTTGAAGCTATTTTTTTTATATACAATTTTTAATACTTTCGTATTAAATCAACAATTGTTTTCCTTCCGTATTCCGTAGTCCGTAATAAAACAAAACATACAAATACAAACTTAGAACGGTCTGACCGTCTGACTCTCCTAATCAGCCCAAAAAACTTAAATTTGGCAAATACAATAAGTCGTATGGTCGTTGCACATGCTTGTAAAGGTGGATTATGCGTAGCACTTGAGCAAGCAATTTTCTCTGCAATACTTGAACTTAAATGCTTAGTAACATTTAATAAGTTAATGAGTAATTAATCAATTCATGGACTGCTTGCTACATAATATACGTACGACAGCACCGCACCGCAAGCAAGTTTTTGTTTACTTTCATGTTCGGTCTGGGTTCTCTTCTGACTCTCTGACTCTGGGCTACTAGGTTTTTGGGGCTACCACACCACTTCACCAGACACCACAATGAGCCTATTGCAAAACTACCGCCGCTCACGGAGCAAGGGTGAACTATTTTTCAAAAAGCCCATGTTAAATCATACGTATTCTTAAATGGCTTAATTTCCAATATGAGGTTTATAGTCTAAAATCAAAGATAAATGCACAATTAACACTTTAAGATCATTAAATTGGTAGTACCATGCCTGTGGTGACCGTAAAATTGATTCTCAGGTCGACGTATGTATTTCAACGAAAACCCCGTACCATTTTTATCTATGTCTTTTTCGACATAGATAAAAATGGTACGGGGTTTTCGTTGAAATACATACGTCGACCTGAGAATCAATTTTACGGTCACCACAGGCACGGTACTGCCAATTTAATGATCTTAAAGTGTTAATTGTGCATTTATCTTTAATTTGCGCCTATAAATCTCATATTGGAAATAAAGCCATTTAAGAATACGTATGATTTTGCATTGGTTAGTTCAGTCTTGCTCCGTGAGCGGCGGTAGTTTTGCAATAGGCTCATTAATAACCAGCTAGAAACTGGAAACACATGTGTTAAAACATTCAAATTTTGGAGCGTATTTCTGTTGATGGCTCAGTCTAATGCGCACTCGTGGCTCTGTTTGGTCTCCACTTGTTTCGAGATGCACTGACTACGCTATTATACGTAGACACATACCCATGGCACGAGAAAGATTAAAACCTGTATGGGCGTGTCTAACTCGTTGTCTACGTATTAAAATCTAACCTAAGGACAACTTCGAAGTTACGCAAATCCCCAGTATGCATGTGTGTGTGTGTGGGACTTTTTGGAAGTACAGAGTACAGCTGCAATGGATGGAAACAGCTGAATGCTCAATGAACGTGAGACTCAGGGCAGAGTAAATGGCGAAATTATGAAAAATCTCATCTTTTAAACCCATGTCTCAGAGAGAGAGATGAGATCTGGCTACATGTATGCAGAGTGCCATAGTATATTATGTACTATATACCGTCACACTCAAAAAGCAATAATACAAGATACAAATATTCATATTAAACACCCCAATATTCTACCATCAATGAACCAGCACAGGCTGAGTGCTGCTATACTTTCGTGAGACACACAGAATAATAATTCCTCCGAGAGCTTTTAGTGTACAGACACAACATACAGCACAATGTACCCATCACAGTCAGTGCAGTGTTTACTCTCATCACATCTGACCATTTGACCAGCATTTATTTATAATCTTATAATTGACAATGTGACAATTTAGATAAAATTCATTTTAAATACCAACAAAATAACGAATTGTTTCGTATATCTTATTCAAATTACCATACTTAAGCTGAAAGTTGATATCTATCGGACTGTGCATTAATGTGGGTCCGACCCAGAATCAAAATCAGAAAGTAATAATATAACAGGTTAACAACCACAACAACAACAATGTCAGCCCCGAAAATTCAAGTGTTTCGCCCTACTTGGGAAGAATTTCAAGATTTTACATCATATATTAGAAAAATTGAGGAAGCAGGGGCACACAAAGCTGGGATATGTAAAGTTGTCCCACCCAAGGAATTCCGAGCTAGAATGAAAGACTATGACCCGAATAACAGTGAATTGGAAATCCCTGCACCGATCTGTCAGATTGTGACGGGCAAGCAAGGAATCTACACACAGATCAATATTCAAAAGAAAGCAACTACTGTTAAGGATTTTAAGAAATTGGCTGAATCTCCCAAGTATGTAATTCTTCATTCATCATTAATATTAATCGTGTACATATATTTACAAACTTATTTTCCATCCTAGTACAAATTGGTTTTACGATTTTGATGTTTATGTAGACTACAAAGTAGTATTAATTTTAACTTGTTTACTTCTTATTAGCTTCATTGTCAGCTGCTTATTTTTTACTTGTCATTTTTAATCGTAAAGTCAGTTATCAATTACGATTTGTGAATATCCTATTAATTTCCACTAGGTACGCGACTCCTAAACATTTTGACTTTGAAGACTTGGAACGAAAGTATTGGAAGAATATACTTTATGGACAGCCCATTTATGGAGCGGATGTGAGTGGGACATTGACGGATCCATCCGTGGACGCTTGGAACATTAATAAGTTAGGAACTATCCTTGATCATGTGTCAAAAGACTATGGAGTGTCAATTGATGGAGTGAATACAGCGTACTTATATTTTGGCATGTGGAAAACGACTTTTTGTTGGCATACTGAGGATATGGAATTGTACAGTATCAATTATTTACATTTCGGAGCTCCGAAAACTTGGTATGGGGTTCCACCTGAGCATGGTCGTAGACTAGAAAGAATGGCTCAGGGGTTTTTCCAGTCCAATTACATAGAGTGCAGTGCTTTTCTACGACACAAAATGACTCTGATTTCTCCCCATGTTTTGAGAGAATATTCTATACCTCATGACAAGGTAGGGATTCACGGATAAATGCATACCTAATTACTTAAGTTAGTGCATGATATGCAATTTTGCAAGAGGAACAAGCAAATTTGAATGCTAGGACCTATCCACTTTGAATATAATAAATGATTGTATTATTTGATCAATATTCTCAAAATTTACAGATAACTCAAGAAGAAGGAGAATTTATGATAACTTTCCCGTATGGCTACCACTGTGGTTTTAATCACGGGTTTAATTGTGCTGAATCCACTAATTTTGCCATGCCACGTTGGGTAGAGTATGGAAAGCGAACGGTGCAGTGTCTTTGCCGGAAGGATGTTGTGCGTATAAGTATGGATACGTTTGTAAAAAGGTTTCAGCCCGAGAAGTACGAAAATTGGAAGGTGGGGAAAGATTACGGATGCCATCCAGAAGATAAATCTCGTGGGTGTTTTGCCCCAGCACCTGAATCCTGTGATAACGATAATGAGGAAGAAGAAATTAAAGGTACTTAAGTTGGTCTAAAATTATATTGTTTAATGATTTGAGACAGTTGATCATGTATTTTTGCTATGTAACTAATGTCTTAAAATGTTTTGTCAGAGTATAAAACTACGCCAAAGAAACGGCGACATTTGGTGCATGAGAAAGAGGCCATTTGTGAAGACGTTGGGAATGAGGAACATGAAAATAGTGATGACGAAGATCTGGAAGACGATGATGAAGAATCTTTACCCGATGAACAAGAAGTTGAAGCTTACAGGGAGTTCTACTCGAAAGCGGGAGTACCAATCAGTGATGAACAGCCTATGGAAGGTACCAAGTTTGTAATAATTTTAATGTATTTCAGTTTTCTTAGTAAATACATAATCTATACGATATCAATTATTTCTCCTTGTTTCTTTCATTGTTGAATTTATAATAGCTTAGTTCGTTTTTTTATCGCTGCTACTCAATTTGTTTGCAGATCCAAATCAATCCGTAGAAGCAGATCCTGATTTCAATCCAAAGGGATCTGACAGCGACTCAAATTCAGATCCGTCTCGGAAAAGGCGTAGTAACCATCATCATCATCATAGTCATCCAAAAGGAAATAACATTAAAAAGAAATCTTCGCATCATACTAGTTCGACACCTAAGAAAAGGAAAGAAGTTTTGCTACTACCTGAACAACCTAGGCCAGAGAACACGCAGCTAAGACTAGCCAAAACTATTGAAGAACTCCGATCAAGACTGGTTGCCCCTGCTAAATTTAATCCATACAATCTTTCCCTGGATGGTGAGTCGCTCGCTTGTGTTAAAAATGTTTTAATTTATTATCCAGGGTTTATAGTTTGTTGGTAGCTACTGGACATGTGCTGCCTTAAAATTATTTTCTTAATCTTTAATTTTATTTCACGGTATAATTTGAACTGCCAATGCTATAATTCTACTTTCGTTATTCGTCTAGCTAAATTCTCTGCTGAATCTGCAACTTGCAAAATCGAAGATAACTTCGATGATGCTCGAAGTCTGCATTCTGTTACTACTGTTGCAATGTCGGATGGCGAACCTGACCTAGCTCAAATAAAAGTTGAAGTCGAAACAGAATCGGATAAAAACAAAAAACGGAAACCATTGCCATTAAAACCATTCAAAGGTTCTCGTAAAGCAAATGGAGAAGATTACTTCGATGATGCCCGAAGTCTGCATTCTGTTACTACTGTCGCAATGTCGGATGGCGAGCCTGACCTAGCTCAAATAAAAGTTGAAATCGAAACCGAATCGGATAAAAACAAAAAACGGAAACCATTGCCATCAAAATCATGCAAAGGCTCTCCTGGGAAAGCAAATGGAAAGTCTAAGCCTAAGCGGAAATCACAATCTTTTGAGGACTCAAAGTACTCAGACCCTGCTAAACATAATAATGGCCACAGTGGAGGGACAAAGCTAGGAACGGCTAAAGGAATACCGAATATAAAGTCGGAGTCAAAATTCAACCCAGCGACGTCAAGTTGCGGAAATAGTTTAAGCAATATTAGTTACAGCATTTCCGGTAGTAATAATAGTAGTGTCATCTCTATGGGTCGTCGTTTAAGCAATACGGAGAATGGTGTTGATATTTCCTCTCCTTCAACTTCTGTATCTACAGAACGGGGATATTACATGTTGGGGCAGTGTTACTTGCAACCCCCAGAACGACCTCAAAATAGTCCAAGCACTTCAACATCACATTCACAACAGAATTACCAGAATAGCAACTACTCGGTAAATACAAATACTCTATCCCGTCTCCCACCGCCCTCAGCCTCATCATCGTCACAAGAACCTCGAAATCTCAGTGCCAGTTATTCATATCCTAGGAGCGACCATTCGTCCTCTCACCTAACTTTATCGTCAGCCACCAAAATGACTAGTTATCCCTGTTATCCATCCCCTCATTCACAAGGACAGCAATCTGGAGGAGGTGGAAGCATGTCTAGTCCAGGTGTCAATTCAAGTGGGACTCCGAGTGGTTCCACGCCAAAATTTAGCTCCTCTTTATACGAGCCCCAGATCTCATACAATTATAGTTCATATCTTACACAGAATCAAAAGCAGCTGGAGCAAATGCCTGTGGCTGAGACATTGTCTAGATTGTTCGGAGCAGGTTTTTGTGATGACACGGACAATGGAGTCCCACAACAGGCTGGAACTGGGCATTGTCCCGTGTCCCCGAGTCCAAATTCTAATGACATATACAAAGTGCAGGTGCAGGCGGGAGCTGGATCTGTATGTGGATCTCAAGATCAAATGAAATCTCACTCTCAAAATAATCAGAGCCAATTCAGCTCAGGATTAGGAATGTACTCATCATTTGAGTCTACGTCTTCTCCGTCTACTGAAGCTGGGAGCTATGATTCACCAATTCTGTACCAGAAGCCAGTCCAACAGATCCCACCCCACGTCAGACAGATGATGGTGAAAAGACCACAGGTGACCGTACTTCCTTGTAATGGTAGCAATAATAGCAACTCACCTCTACAACATAATTTATTGTCATCAGCCTCTCCAAATCCTTCTCAATCTTCGGAATTAGTGACTACTGCCGCAGGAGTAAACAATGGATCGAATCATATGAATTTAGCAAAGAATTTGAAGTCAACCGTTATAATACCAACATCAGCTACCGCATCGCTCACGAATTCAGGATCACCTAATTTTGCCAGTAACTGTAACAGTAATAGTATTATACAACAGTTTGAACAATTTTCATCGTCATTGGATGTTCCAGTATCAAATTCAACCGTCGCTAGTAACAGTAGTAATAAGGTAAACAATCTGAATCAATCCTTGCCAAGACGTTTATCGTCAAGTTCAGAAAAACAGTCGTTCCCGTTACCTGAAATTGCCAGTAATCTCAGAAATTCAAGATTATCACATAATTCTACTATCACACTTCACTACCCCACTGCGTTGCCCTCCGCCAATAGCAAGGTTTCTCCTGTTCCCGGTTTTATTATCGGTCCTGGTGGTCGAATGATACCTGAGGATCCCCTTGATTTGTCTACCAATTAGTACTTTTTTAATTGAGTTTTTCCTTGTGACTCTTAATGTCTTCAAACAAAATTTATAGGCAGTTATTCTATTTCTACCAAGTAATAATTATTATGTGTCTACAGCAAGATAATTATTTATTGTTTTGTTACTTCAACCCTCTTGTTCTGTCACTGTACTAGCACTGATATCTTGGGGGAAGTTTGTTTCAAAGAAATTTGGTACAATTGAATTTAGAAGTTTAAGGAATTGAAAGTTGTTATTGATTTTGATTTAATTATGTGGCTAGGAGTTCTATTGTTGGTGTAAGATAATTATTGAGTAGGATACAGAACAAAACAAAGTAATGAAATAATGACAAAAGTTAGTGAATTGTTTCCACTTAACCTCGCATATGCTAAATATTAAAATATAATCAATCGTATTTTAAACCCTGATCTCTCAGCATTGGTCCTACAAGTTGAATGTTGAATGAAATGAGTATAAGTAAGGTTGTTAGTTTGTTAGATGTAGCTGTGTAATTTGTATTAACCAATATAAAATTGAAAGCGTTGGGCTGCACTGCAATGTTGTTGTTATTACAAGTATGTTTGGACGTTTAATGGAAATTGAGATTTCTGGGGATGGAAACGTGTTTAAAATATTGAAAAATGTAGGTATAGCTATTTTCGAGCTAATTTATGAATTATTGAGGTCTCGTACCTTTTTGTAATTTTCTCAGTTCAAGGATCAAACAGTCTTATTTTCGTTTTAGTACCTTCACTATATATATTGCGTGAAACCATATTTAATTTATGTAGTAATAGTAATTATTATGTTAGAATGTTACCTATGCGGACAGGTTAGAACAGACAGGCTAGTGTTTCAGTTTTGCAGAATCATGGGCAAATCTTCACATTAATCCTCCAATAATTTTTAATTATAATGATTATGATAATCGAAAAACATATAAAATATTTTAAATTTGCAACTATTCCTTTTAAAAACGTTGAGTTGTACATTGTAAATATCACATTTAATACTTATATTGACTCAAGATAATGTATAATCACGTCGTATTTATCTTAAGAACGATATTTACAATAGACTAGATGAACATTAATCGTGGCGTTATGTAATCCCAATTTGTATTCTTTACTGTTTATAAAAGCAGGGTCTCATGCATGCGTATTTATGTAATTCGTAGTAAGTCACAACACAATAAATATTAGTTCATATAAGAAATAATCCCTTGCAATACAGTTGACGGAAGAATGAATCTTGTATTTTTGTTATTTATAAAATATATGATTCAATTTTGCAGTACAATTTAGTATGTTAATTATTACACCATGGTTATTTACATATGTATGTATTAATCATAATATACCTTGAAATACTATAGTAGAGACGTAGTAGCAACCTAGTTACGTATTTAAATGTTAGATTATAGTTACAGCGATATTAATAATAGGAATACTAATAACTAAATTTAATTAAATAAATATCTACTAGAATGTTGGAAATGGAGCAACAAACATAACATGGAGGTGCAGATGGTTCGTCATGTGTAGCTGGAAAGTATAATTATCTGTATACAGATTTTAACTACTGTTGAAATGTATACTTAACTAAGCTATTATTTACGTGTAGGGAAGTGCGTGGACTAATTAGTGAGACTATAATTTTATCAATAATTAATTATGGTGGGTTATCCATTATTTACTGTTCTTATAGAAGATTACCATATTACTACCATCCTACCATATAAAAATTAAAAATAATTGTGTACATGTTTGTTGATCAAAATGATCGGATCATCACTGTGTTGTGTATGTTTGAAAAGAAGATAAATAGGTACAATACAAATTAATAATAAAATTATAATTATAAATTAAGAAATACACTGTTATGCTAATTGAGTCAACGTCATGTCATTGCATCAAAATATAACCAAATGAGTTATATTGTTATGTAAATAAATAGGTATCAAATTACGCAATTCATTAAATGATTTAAACTCATGTATATTATTGAAAGTAGTTACCTTGTATAGCGCTAATACTGTGTATAAGAATAAGTAACTATGATTATGTAAATTCATTACAAACAATAAATAGAATGGAAGCTGTAGACATTATTAATTAGTTATTATACTTAATGCACCTAAAAATATATATAGATATTGGAATGAGAAATAAAATCGTGAATGATTTATTGTTATAAGATAATTTTGTTTTTTTCAAGATGGCAATAAGTTATTCATTTTGGAAATCAAATTATGTCATCTATAACCCAGCGTAATACTTTAAGCACGGCCATATGTCCCATGTACGAAGATCCTTTGTACGAAACAGTTATGTAAGTGGTGAGTAGGTAGGTTACCTACCTACCTACTAAGTAAGATATTTTTTGTGGGAGCTAAGTGTGTGAAACTAATGTTTTATATGACTTTTTGTACTAAATCCCGTCGGACATATTTTTAAAATGTCATACGCAAAAACAAGGATAGTCATAGTAGGGTAATATTCTGAAACTGCTATGAAAGATGAGTTCCTAAACAATATCAAAGTGAGACTGACATACTGTGAGTGAGGCAGAGGGGTATACCAGTTTACCAGTAGAAGCTATTCCTCTAAAGCAAACTAGAACAGTAAAATCAAGAGTATGTTTAAGAGAGATTCTTTAAGCCTGCCAACTCAAAATACAGATTTGCGTATGGCAGGAAGAATACGGAGCAAATAAAAAAAATGGAGGAGAATTTGCAAGTACCGTAAAGCTTATAATAACTCCCGGGTCCCTAATAGCTCCCAGGGGTCTCTAATTACTCCCGAGTTCTTCAACAATGAATCAAATGGAGAGAATTTTGTTTTTTTATTTCTAATAACTCACGGGTCTAAAGCAAAGTTTGACGTAGCTCCCCCCATGAGGTGTTAGAAGCTTTAAGGTTCATACCTAATTATTATTGACCCCTGTAATATAAGGATTCAATTTTTATTAACAATTTGCTACATTTCATTGACTTGACACTTGACTGGTAAAATGATTTTTCTTTTGCTCAGTTGAGTATCCTATTGGGGTAAAATAAAGTTTTTAAACACACCTTTTTAGCACAACAAACTTTTCGGGCAAAAGAATTTTGGAAAAAAACACCTTTCGTGCATATGACTTCGTACAAAATGTACTCGGAAATAGGGCTCAAGGCCATAAATCGCAAGTATATAGAAACAGAAAGGACGATAGGGCACGACTGGATTTAAAGAAATCAGAAAACGAATAATGCTTACATGTCCGAATCTGCCCGGATTTCAAAACCCTGGTGCGAACACAAAAGAAAACCCACGAAATTCTCGACAAAATTGAATAATCGCAGGATCAAGAAGCGCCGCATATGACCCTAATGCATTATTGGTATCCATAGACAACTCATTAGATCCATCTCCAACACCGAGTGTTTTGTACCTTGACACTTATTGTTAATGTTATTTAGTTTTGCAGAAAATTCAATGGGTGCTATGTCACACATGGGGGTTTTAAAAGCAGCTACGATTTGCTAAAGCAGTCATGATTTTCCCACTTAACTCATGCTAAAAAAAGTAGCAAAGTATGTTACCAGTTTTGTCCGCCGCCAATTTAATGACCCAAAGGCCCAAAGCTGTAGCTCTGTGATGAAAATGCATGTTTCTAATCGTAAATACGAATAAACAGTGAAGTGTATTTGACTCTATTGGGACACTTGTTTCGGTTTTTAATTAATTGCGCTAAACCACGTTACTTACCTAATGGGACCAACTAGTTTAAGTTTACCTAAGTATGCAAACGAGTTAAAGAGTTAGTTTAGTTTAAAATGCAAATCACAGAAATACATACCTACATACATAAGTCAACTGAAGAACAGCACCCAATACCCTCAAGAGCATTATATATACCTGCCATGCCTACCCCTAAGTATGCCGACTAAACTGTCACCAACACTTCTAGTTTTCATATGCGAAGAAAATTGCCACTGAATTGAGTTAAATTAATTTGTTACACGAATAATAATTAAACAAAACAGCAGTTTATTTTAGAAATCGAAAATGTTGAATAGACACGATAGGTAAGGTGTGTACAATATATAATAATATTATTAATCTGGATTTTTATTTCATAACGCAGTATACATTGCATTGAAATCTAAGGTGAATTTGAGTTTTACTTTTACGAGAGTAGAAAATACATTGGCTCGGCAACAACTACAATCTAAACGATGTAATTTAATACACTCATGTTCGTATTTAATATTGGAGTAATTATACATCACACAGTACACACCATATAGGCATAGGAATTACCTAATTATCATCAGTTTTATTTTAAATGGAATTTCTGGAATGGATTATAAAATTACAATAATAGTAATCATTAATCATCATTATTAGGTCATATATATATGTATTATCGTTACTGGAAAAATGAATTTAAAATTAAATCTGAAAGGACGTCCATTTCCATCATACATATTTAAGATTTGAAGCAAAAAAATATGTGGACACAATACAAAATACATACAATACACAGAATAGGTATTGATTTCTATCTGTATGCTATTTAGTGTTTCTTTTTCTAACATCAATATTTCGTAGATTCTTTCTCACAATTTATTACAACAATAATATTATATATATAGATTCTTTGATTGAGGCATTTTTGTTCGTTGAACTCCCTTGCTCGTTTTAGCTATTTTCTTAAATAATAATAAAAACAATTACACTTTAGGTAACGTATCTAATATTTTAATAATAATAATAATAGTTTTTACTCATTTATATATCGGTAGTTCCCTACCTACTTGTATTTACTTAAATTACGCTAATATACTATAGAAACTTCTATAGAAAAATCATTTATTTTGGCCACACACGTTTTTTAAACTTTAACTCTTACCTTTTAATAGCGCTTATACAAACAGTAGTATATTTTATATTTCAAGCAAATACAATCACTAAACATACTTCACACCACAACAACACAGTACAAACAATATCGCTTACTCATTTACGGTTTTAAGGTTTTGACAATTAATAATTATCCGTTTCTCGAAATTTCTAAACCACCCTATTATAATCATAAATAATGTTTATACACTTACATAATAATTCCCTCGTTTACATTTAAATTATCTATGTAGTATAGTATCATCATATCATTATCATCATGAAGCCTTTTGAACTTGAAAGTGGATATTTGATTGGTAAAATTAGCAAGAGCAAAAATTTCAAATCGAGATTTAAAATACATTGAAATTAATCAAATTTGAATCCCGAGTACCAAAACAAAAAAATCCCACATCCTCTAGGCCTACATGTCTACACTCACAATATAATATAGCACTATAAGTTATAGTTTAGTCGAGGTCTCCCTCGAGGTTGAAATTCGATTTGACAAACAAAAGATAGGATCATCTCTATACTGTAAGTAGATAGCTACATTGAAATGTAGACATACATACAAACATATTATAGACAATAATAACTGTAAATTCTCAGTAGGCTTTAAGCTTGATACCATTTGAATTTGAATCAACATGACCGTTTGTATAAGTGCCATTGCCATTTGTAAGAACCACACTGCCATTCCCATTTGCATGATGACTTTCTCCATTTCCATTAGATAGATAGGATTTACCATTCGTGGTAATTCCATTGGTCGACTTCCCATTGATTGCCAAGGCGGATACTGATTTTCGAGCCTCTCTTCTTCTCAGCTGAGCCTTTTTGTAAGAATTATGGTAGAAGTTTGCAAAGAGGAAGAGGAAGAGTACACCATGAAGACCGATCCACCAAACGAATGCTATTGGATACTCACACTCCGTGAAACATAATTGGAAAGCATGAGCACTGATCATGATGAATTGGACCATTTGAATTGTGGTCAAATATTTCTTCCACCAGATGAAACGGGAGTAACTAGGGCCCATGGCCGAAATCATGTAGTAGAAGTACATGATGATGTGCACGAATGTGTTGAGAAGTCCAAAAAATGTTGAATGACCACCTAAGTAAACATCGACAAAAAATAGCTCATGTAGAATTGAATCACTAAATACGTCTACACTTTAGTGTTTAATTATTATTCAGAAGAGTTATGCACTACCAATAACCTTGCAGTACAAATACAAACTATAAAACTAAAGCAAAGGACAAGCACAAGTCGAATAACGCTTGTGAACGAGTATAGTTATGATTACCTGGTGTGAATTTAACTCCAAACCAAACGGACATTGGCATGCATCCGTGATGGATTACATGAAGAAGTGAGACTTGATCAAATTTTTTACGCAAAACGAAGAAGAACTGAAACAAATTAAAACACAGGAATTATGATTATGAGTATACATACATTTTTAAGCATAGGCATTCATCACCGTCAAGACATCTTTTTCAACATGGCCAGTTCACAACAGTATGTATACTGAAAATATACATAGTATTGCCGTTCACTCTTTCTACCTGTCATTTTAGTTGCTCGTAATAAGCTAACATGGGACTGTTGAAAGAGGTCATGGACACAAAGAACAATAAATTGCCGCGGTGAGTGTTTCTTTTCAATTATGGGAAAGAAAACGGGAAAAAAATTAAGTAGTTACAGTATCTCAAAGTATCATGCTCTCAAAATGCTCAATAATGAGTAAGTCATGCACAAAAATATAAAATAACACTATTATAATAATTAAAAAAAGGCATTAGTATAAATTTAATTCTCAGAACTAAATAGTACTTTATAATATTTTACCAGGTGATAACTCCTACTTTCCTACTACATAAACCTACGTCTAACGATTATAAGATTGTAAGTAGAAGTCAGGCTTGCAGGATTGTACCCCGTATATCAACCTATGAACTCACCGTATCAAAAAATTCCGTGTACTTTGAAAAATAGTACCACCAGCATACATGAAGCATCTAGAATCCATTTAAACAAAATCAAACATTAATACACCCATTATTTACAACAATTATTTTAAATCGCTATAAAGATTTTCCATATGAAGATAATGCAGCAATTAGTGCATCTGAACCCTATGGAAAAAACACGAAAATTTCGAAATCCAGTATAAGTTCTAAAATTACAAAATAAAAACAACCCATCAACACCTAATAAAAGTGAAAAACTTTAGCTTTAGAAACCTTTATAAGGTATTATCGTGAATCGAAGTTATACTGCAAAATGTAAAAATACCCGTGCATAAAAATATAAGCAACATTAAGAAATATCGAATAATTGAAAAAAAAGAAGTTATTTCATTAAATTTTGGATATTCCAAATTCAATTGCTTCTTGAACATAGCATAGGAATAAAACTTTCCGAGAAGGAATAATTATTATACTTGAATGAAATTTCCATTATCGCAACGTCCGTCCTAATATTAAATAGCAAGCAGCAAATAAACTGTAGAGAAAGCTTACCCGCATCGCCATATCACTTCTTGAGTAGTCAACAGGCTGACACGTAAAACTGTAATTATGGAACCATCCACCGCGTCCATACTGAAATCATACGAAAAATTAAACACGTTTTATAGTAATTGCGTAACCAACCTGCCGCTCATGCCCGTCACTAGTTGTCATTGCATTGCGTGGGCTAACCCTATAATTTAATATTTTTTACATGTACTTATTACACAGTTCATAAGAAAAAGAAAATATGGCATATGGCGCGTTTATTAGAAAATGTGGCTGACTGACATACTGACATCACTGAGATGTACACATTACGTACGAGGTACTATAATCGTTACAAATAATTATCACCATCTCTAAGTCACTGTTTCTCTTTGTAAAGTGCGTTTGTGCTTCTGCTGTTGTAGTGACAGTGACTGACACGATGACAAATACAAGATCAAGTACCGTTTTGAAAGGTCTTCTCTAAAAGCCATACATAGTGCCTATACTACCTCCGCTCTAAACCAATTTAAAAATAGGGCAATAGCAAGTAAGTCAGTAAGTAGTTAAGTAGATATGTGACTCTTACTATAATAAAATAATGAATACCTATACTGACACATATATTCGGTTATAACACGTATAAAACTGGAATAAAATAAACCCTTATCCAACTGTACCCATTACATTACAAAAGAAGAAAATTAAACGTTACTCCATCTACACTATCGTCACTTTCAAGTGACTGCATGTCTTCACAAAAATGTCTTAATACCGTTACAACACTACATATTAAGGATCCTTGTCACGGGATTCTAATGGTGACAATTACTTGAATCTACCATTATTATTGCATGCAAATTCCACCTCAAAAAAGAATAATGTCAACTCTCATTGAATTAAAAGTTACCAATAAATATAGTTTAGTATTTTATTTAAGTTTTTAAAAGTTGGACGGGGGCCGTCCTCTACTGAGGGCTACTGTAGCCAGTTATTACAAAATTACTAGTTTTTACAAGTGTACATATACTTACGTACATCATCATATATTCTATATAATCAACTATTACAGATATTTTAATACAAATATGGAGTTAGTACATGAGATTGCTGATGCTCAAGAGGAACTAAATATTTAAACTATAAGAGTAAAATTCCAGAAGTGAAATTCAAGAAGTAACCTTCTTAAGAGCCTTCAGTAGAGAATTCGAGAAACCCGTTGTCACAAAATGTCACGCTCTATATTACAGCCTGCAATCCAAGATGGGAAAAAATATCTAGGTAACTACACATGCCTGACTATAATATATTAAATTTTCACTTTCTCACGTTTTAAAATGTCCAAGTCCTTGGAAGTCTGCCATGAGCTATAATTTTATTTATAAATACTATATCACTACTACTGCTAGGCTGTGGACATCCAAAATCAAAAGTTCATGGGTTATCAGTGTAATAAGAAACTGCATTTCTCTGATAAAGGCTATGATGATAAGAAAGAATTGGAGAAAATTTAGCTTAATAATTTTAGAAGCGAAAGTAGCAACATTTGGAATACAAGCATGGATTTATAGCTGAAAATATCGGGAATCTGGAGTAAAATGTGAAAGTCTCCAACCAAATATCCAAACACGTGCACCCACCTAGGTAGTATCTAGGTACGTGAGTATATTTGTTATTGAGAACAATTTTAGAATTAAATTGTTTACCTCATAAAAGAGCCATGCTGAGAATAAAACTTGGAATGCATTGTAGAAAACAAGTAGTCCACGTAAATCATAGGGTTCACGATCTTTCATAAATTTCGGACCAGCTACTTTAACTATGTATACATAAGTTAGACATATTGCCAGTGTCGGCCAAGGTGATGACATGAAAAGCCATCCATCAACACGTGGATCTACAAAAAAAACACAGCACGCAAACAGATAAAATTAAAATTCATTTTAATTGTCATTCGCTACACGAGCTTCATTAATAATATATAGTTTTAAGTTTCACAAAGTAAAACCTTGCACTTTTTGTCTCTTACATTTTGTGTAAATTATTGAATAATATATAAGTATATAAGTTGAAAAACAAAGAGTTCACTCCCCCCAACTTACCACGTAATTTATACAAAATATCATTATACGAATCAATAACAAGGTCGATGATAGAGGTTGATTGACTTTCTTCTACCATTTTCTTTACGCACCAATTTCATATAAAATTCTGCAATATAGGAGAAACAAAACAATTTTTGATAATCAGTTATATATAATCTTATGAACTCAACGATACATTTCACAATCATAAAACCACATATTGTTTTTAGTCGAAACTCTAATTTACACTTAAAACTTTAACATATAGTTGTAATTATATGAACTTAATATAACTAACGTGGAACTATAAATATCCTGCTATAATACATGACTATACCAATGTTCCAAATTTTAGTCAATCCCTATAAACTACAAAATACAAGAATATAATGAGAAATATCAAAATGTCACGTACAACCGCAAAATAAAAATTTATTCAAGCAGTTTCAAAAACTTATATTATTTTTTTTCTATATTACTTTTATTAAATGACTCCACACATATTCACTATAGAGGTTGTTGAATTGTTTCTAAAATAGGCGTGAAAAGGAGAACTAACAAACTTTGAGAGTCAATACAATTTTATAGTATAAACATACAATAGGACTCACGGCTCACTTCACAATCAGTAGGGAAATTTGTAATTGTATTAAATTGGAATTTGGAATAAAAACACAAGTCAATAAAAACCCTAAATTCCAACCAACTCCTACCCTACCTACCTCTCTGTCTGTCTGTACGTAGTAGGTTGCACAGGTAAAAAGACTTTGACTTGAGATGAAAATAGACTCAAAGTATAATAATTGATAGTTATAAAACAGTATCAAGTGCAAAGTGCAGGGAAGGGAAATCCTTTGTACAAGTGTAAAACAGGCAGGCAGGGGAGAACAGAGCAACTTTGGATGGAGACGGACAATTATTGTTGAAGAATCGAAGAAGAAACTAAAACTAAGGAACATTTCGTCAACTTTCACTTCATTTAAGTACCTACGAGTTCCGCATAACTAATTTGAGCATAATATACTCGCTATCTTCCAAGTCTACACAATCTCATCAATCACATCTTGTCCCACCAATACGAACGAGCGGTATAGACCAGATAACAACAACAGTACAGTATATGCATACTTACGTATACCCATTCTAACTAGGTACATTAAGTACGATACAGTAGTAAAGCAAATAAAGCGGAGCACAGCACACTATATAATATACAGACACTCGTAAACGCACGGGGACACTGAGTACGCGTAAGCAATAATCATGTATAAAATAAATATTATTATTATTATTATTATCTGCCAAAAAAATACAAGCCTCATAGTTTGTACCCCACTAGGCTTGTGCATTATACATGCAACTTTCTTCCTCTCTCTCTCTCTCTCTTTCAATATTCACTATTGACTTAACTCCCCATTTCTCATTCATATAATTTAACATATGCATATATATATTAATACGCAAAATTTCCAATTCTTTAATTATTCGAGAATTATTCCTAGCTTCTAGCTCCTATCACAATTTCTCCTATACTACTGTCAATAACATAGACAGAGTCACATGGAATTATAACTATAATAATATAGCCTGGTCCTGAACTTTATAGTTAGGCCCATTTTTAATCGCTCTAAAATGAAATCGCATTGTAAATTGAAATCCGCTTGAAGTAGGTATACACATCTCCTTATATACACCTAGACCTAGTCAATTAAATAATAATTATAAACAAATTACACCTACCTGCCAATGAAAACTAATTAATGATACTAAAACTTGGCCTTATTAATGGAAACTTGATAATTGGACCATTCGGTGTATTTTTGACTCATAATACACGGAAAATTTTTAATGAAAGTCCTGCAGTGTAAATAAAAACATAATAGATTTAAAATTTACACTTATTATCAGTATGTACCTCGATCTACGCATTTTCTATTAATTTGGACAGTAAATATAAAGATGGTTAAAAATAAATTAAATTGTTAAGTCAGAACTGTACCACTTCAGTCCATCGCCTTTTAAAAACAAATAATAACAATGAGAGAGAAACACAAAATACATTGTGACCTGTATTTTCTATAGATTTCCTCATTTATATCTCTAGAACCCAGTTCCGGAACCGAAATGGACCACAGTAGATAATTTTACGTATAGGTCCATAGGATATGTAATAATATTATAACCACACAATACGCACACCTGTTCAACTGTAGGCCACCTTTTACCGCAGTAACTATAACTGTTTTTACTTAACCCATTAGTAGAGTGAGCACTACATTGTAGTACTAGTAATCCATTTTCCGTGATTTGAAATAATTATCACTATTTGACTTACACTCGCACTCTTATCTCCATTTAACTATTACTCATAGTCTTCCTTGATTATTGATTTGATTCTGAGTGGTTTGGTGTACTAGGAGATCTATAAGCTCCCTTTTGCTATATTATCATTTAGTGCACAATAGGCACTAAAACTTTACTCGCTCCTCAACTGAGCCACCCGTCTCAGAGTCCGTATAGTCTTATAAATCAATTTAGTCAAGAGAAGAACTTTCAAATCTTTTAAAATTTAACATAAAAATCAAATTAGGAGAATTAATTCAGAGGGGAAGGGGATATTTCTTATTGTTGTGTGTTCTTCCTTCCTGGTCACAATCCAACCCAACCCAATGCAATACAATTTGAAGTTCACGAAGAAAAAGAAAAAGAAGTCAAAGTGTGAGAATGAGAAGGAGCAGAACCATCATCAATCCAACACTATACGAGACTAGTCTACGACTAAGAGTCTGTCCCACCGTATGAACCAATAACTAGTATTTTCAAACTATTGACAGCAACGACTACGAGATGGAATGCTTTTTAGTAATAATATACATACCTTGACATACCTTTCTCAATTAATTCCTACTATCAGCACATAGTATTGCATTCTGCTTCATTGTAAGCAACCAAGCAAAGCAAGGCAAGCCGAGCTAGTTATTAAGTTAAGAATATCGAGTTGAGGATTTGAGAAGATGCCCTTCCATATGAGCTAACGTTCAAGTGAGTGCAATGTTGTTAAGTTAACTAAGTTAAGATATCAATTAATGGACTGAAAGTCTGAGTAGACACTCAGGTGCAGGGACACACAGAAACACACACACACACACACACCGCATCTCCTCATCATAACATCATAAAATAGTACCATCCAAATCCAACCTTACGTATACTTTACGTACCACCTGTAATATAATAGTAGCACAGAGAACAGTTAACGTTAAATACACTTCAAACACACACATACAAACATTCGTATTGGTCTTAGCACTCGGATGGACTGGCAAAATTAAAATCCCACAACAGTATTTACATGTGCGAACAATGCAGAACTCAGACCCAGCTGCGGGTCTATGATGGTGGTGTGGTGCTGTGGTAAGGTTAGTCAGTACTTGCACCAAAGTTGGACTTGGAATTTGACTTGGGACGAGTATCTACGTTTATTAGAAGGGAGAAAAGAAGAAGAAGTCCAAGAAGAAGAAGGTATGGCCATAGAAACCCAGTGCTACCTGTAACCATATCTATACATATAGACTCTATCCCAAAAGACTATATCCCTCACACCCAAGTTAATATAATGATGATGATATAGGAAGGCCCATTGACCACTGCAAAGGAGGCACGCCAAAAAGCAAGAACAGCACTAACCTACATGTATAAAATTACATTTAAAAAAATTGTAGGCTCACTCAGCTCAGTCACTCTGCTCAAAGATAACCCTTTGTCAAAACTTATTACACACACACTCACTCACTGCCATTGCCATTGAATTATCCGTAGGATAATATGCATATTTCTTTCTTCTGTCTACAACATAGTATACTATGGTATGGTATGGCTAAAAAACCAAATTTAACTTATACTTTTAAATATAATATCTGTACTAGCATTATTCTATTTTACCACCATCGAGACCAACAACACACCATTAACATCTGCAAATGCATTAGTATGTATTAGTATTTCGCTCTGACTCCAACTCTGTAGCTTTACCCCTGAGGGGGATCTCGTCAAAAAGGGTTACATGGCACTCTCAGTATCAAGCCGCACGTATGTAGTCCCAATTGAATTCAACGGGAGTGTGTATATAATACACACGTCGTACCCGTACCTACCTACCTGCCTATTATGTATGTGTGACTTTTGAAGGAATATATAATATAGATACATGAGGATGCACAAGGACTCAAAAAATTGTCTTAATCTCTAGTTAATTCTTGAACTGACGTGAGTGAGTACGCTACTACAATATGCAGTTGTCTTGGTCCATCTCAGCTCTCTTTGTTGGACTTTAGTACACGGAGCAGACATGAGACAAGGCATTTTAAGGGGAAGAGGCAACGCAAGTGGAGAGGTGCACGCACTCTCCTATATTATTATATTACCGATGTACCTATACCTACCTATATCACATATATATATGCAGTTACCTAGGCATTTCACACAGTATTTTAACAGCTACACGTAGGAGATTCAGTCAGATGCTGAATGAGAATCAGAATCAGCTTGTTGTAGGTACTGGTAGGTAGGGAAGTTGTACATAATTGTGTATGTAGATAGACGACGAAGAAAACGAAGAAGAAGGCTTTCAAATAATAATATAAAATGTATTGTATAGTTTAGATTTATGTTAGTCTGTGTACTGAGTAACGTGCTCTCTGCTCATTTCGCTATTACTAAATAACCTGAATGAAGCCCTGAGACTTCTTCTTCTTTTTCTTCTTCTTCTTGAGTCTAGCTTATTTATTTGTTGAACGATGCGATGGTTTAGTTTCTTAGGACTTGAGAATGTACTACCTATACGTCCCATGGGCTTTGACATCCATTTAGTATTTGGATTTAACGAAGAAAAAAAATATTTCAACCTAACGGTCTGTCATACTTTTAGAATACGAGTTTTTGGGGTAATGTTCCCACTATCTGTACGCCACTAACTAGTCAGACTCAAACAAATCCACAGTGGTAATCTACATACTCATACTCATATGTGTTAGCCTCCGAGTCATAGGAGACAATTAAAGCACAATATAATATCTGATATATAGCTGTGTACACCCAGACTTCACGTTTATACAACTTGAACCCCAAACGGCCGAAACAGTATACAGAAATCTGCATTAGTATGCATAATAATTTTATTCGTTTACATATATACACGTGATGTATCCCATATTCGATACTACTATTAAAACCATTCCAAAATGAAATAAAGGAATCCTCTCTAATATTTCAACAACAACCACAAATTCTCACATTGAATTGAACACATTTTTGACTACTTTTCATACCCTTTTGGTGAAGCCGTCTTTCTTAAGCTTAAGCTTCTATTGTAAAGGCATATTATAGCTATAGCAATACCATCGACAATCTATAAGGACAACCAGCACTAGTGTCACTGGTCCTCTCCTCTGTCTCCATACATTCACCTTTATTAAATGTCTTTCTTTCACATTATTTACTTTACAAGCCTTATTGGCTTTTATTTACTTTACAAGCCTTATTGGCTTTTTAAAATGTGTACCTGCTCATAATATATTCTTTAAAACTATACTGCTATATATATCTGTATTTTATTGCTCTACACTCCCAAATGAAAATCCCGTCTTTCTCTCCCTCTGTTAAGTATAGCGTTGTACATATTACACCGTATATATATTGTTATAAATTCCACATTCTCCAGGCCTGTCTTTACTGATTTTACCTATAGGCTTTTCCGGTTAGCATGGCATACACGAAATAATATGGACTGTCACAATAACTGTGTGAGAATTTGGAGCGTTTACAAAAATATATCTCGCGTTATATCTCGAAGGTTTAACATTTTCGACGGTCTCAGAAATAGGATACTCCTTTCCATAATTAAATATAAACCTTCTCTATATATGTAATGTGTAAATGCATATTAATGTTAACGGATTCCAAACGGAAATTCAGACGTTTAAAATAAATGAGGGATTTAAAACGCATCCCAAGAGGTACAGTAGCTGAGCAGTCGAGTCTTTATTATAGGTACCTAGCTATTCAAATTATGATATATGATCTGATCTCATAATTTATGTATATTTATGCATGTAGTTCCCAAACTAATTGACATGCTGCTGTACATTCAGCCCAATCGGAAGTGGTGCAGCTCGATAGCTTGATGACATGATATCCCCGATATTCATCGGCCTCGGCAGCCCTATAGAACTCGCCTGGCCCTACCCCACACCAAATAATACACCTATTACTCATAACACCTGTAGATCCTTACATACGATCCCAGATTTTCAATCTAAATCTAAACCTGTTGTGTAGTAAATGGTCAAATTAAACGCATGGGAACAGAGTAGAGCAGCACTCGGTTTATAGTTATGTATAACCAGATATTATGCTATTATATAGATTTATAATATAATAATATAAGAGCCAACTGCGATCTGCTGCGGTGGTGATGGATGGTATCTATGTGTAGTGTGTAGACTTGCAAAAGTTACTCACACGACATGCACTGGGTTCACTCGGATATCGCTCACACAATTACAAGTCATACCCGTAATATACAATCAAGAAAGGTTGAAAAACTATACCTGCTCTATATAGTTATTTGAGCATAGACGCATCATTTGAGCTATTCACGTTTTACACGTTACTTCAAAATTAATTAATCGGGCGCTTACTTTAAAGATTACGTATTATAAGGCTGGATTTTAACAGCATATAGCCTCATTTTCACTACCGGTTGTCTCTACACATAAAATATAGAAGGATTGAAGAAGCCGCCTATTATACTTCCGCCTTTCTGACTAGTGAGATGAAAACTAAACTTTGTATACAACTGAATAATGACTAAATAAAGTACTGACAACTAAACTAGTAAGAATAAGAAGAGGCTCACTAGTCAGAGGCTCCCTAATAAAGCTGGAAATACTGTTGTACTAGGACATAATTACGTATAGATATGCAATTAACAGTAACAGTTACTACTTACTGTATAAACACAGACAATACAGTAATGCTGCTAAACCTAGTATGCTTCAACGCACCGGCAATCAGCTCTTAAACCATCAAGAAGCCCTTGTACAATATAATAGGAATATGTTATTATTCGCGGTTTTTGTGCACAACCCCTTCAATAATCAAATACAAAGATGAAAACCAGGGCTACGTATCCGTCCGCGTCCATTTCTTCCATTTGATATTAATAATGTTTTTGCTTCAATTTTACAAGTGTACAAACGCAATACATAGATACAAGAAATAGCTATTCTATGTATACTATTGTCCACTGCGAACAACTAAAAAGATCAAGAAGGTCATTACTAACCGAACTAATTGCATGCTTTGCGGATGTTTCCCCAAAAGCCATAATAATAACAGATACAATCTAAAAAAATCCGTGGATGAAGCATAATATTACACGAGGTAATTGCAAATGGGTACTATACGATTACAAATTCTATATTGAACCATATTCGTAATATAATGTTGAAAAATAGGTACATATTTATAACTCATTACAACAATTATGGTAATCATAAGAAAATAGCTTCCTATATGAATAAACTCGAATCTAAAATTGCAAACTAAAATTCCTGATGAAATGTATTTATATTTCCTATATATTTTTACAGCTTGAGTAAAACAAAATCTGATTTATATAATTTTAAAAACAAAAACAAAATGCAAAGGACCCTTTCAACATGCTCTATTTTGAGGACAAAATAAAAATAAAAACATGGTTGGCTCACCCTATAACAGAGAATCTTCATCCGAAGCTCAAGTTAAACCGAGTAAATCATAAAGAAATCAAATTAATGATTTTAAAAATCAAAAAATCAAAACTGATCCATTATGATTAGATGACAACCACAACGCCGACTCTTATACTGCTCACAACTCCACTAATTTGGCACACACTTCCGAATCAACAATCAATGATACAATAATTAACTCCAAAAGTCGAAACCGAAACCCAAATCGCGGGACCGGAACCGAAGCTGAATCGGGAAAATTGAGAGATTTTCTTAAAATTAAAACACCCACACTTTCTCTTGGTTCTTTTGATGTTATGTCGGAAGTAATGGAGGGTTGTAGGAGAAATTACGAGATGAGACAGTATAGAGGCAACAACTCTTGACAGACACTTGTTACACGAAAAGGACACACGAAAATGACGACAGTACTAATAATAATCCCATACACAAAATTGCTTTTGATGACTTCGCACGAGGTATGTACTCCCTACACACAATGATCGTATAGGAGTACCAAAAAAGTACAATGTGTACAATGAGGAATGAAGTAGACTACTGACTCAACTGTGTCGAAAACAGTCTGGAAGAGCAAGTGGTTGTTGGTTGGTTCGTTGATGAAGGTAAACTGCGGAGAGGGAACTGCCAAGGCGTTCAATCAAACCATTACTGACATCAACAAAACCAAAACGAAAGCTAAATAGTCCAAACTCTTCTCTTATACATTTACTCAATCAATGCTGACGAGGATGACGACGGCGACAAAGGGAAGCAGAGACGATGAATGCGTAAATGGTAAGTGGTAAAAGAGGAGAAGGTAAACCCTTTAAATAATAAAGGGAAAAATGTGGTGTAGTATTAAAAGGGGTAAGGAAGATTATCCTGTGAGGAATGGCCAATAGTGCAACTATACAGATATGATTACTGTAGTTTTTCACACACACACTCTGAAAAAAAAACTAGTTTGTGTGGATCGGTTGGACTACAATGGTCAAGTCTGACAAAGTCAACAGTGACTACCCCTGACAAGTGAGACTAGTGGCGGTGACTGGCTCCCAAAAGTTACTTATTGTTGTTAGCATTTTAAAGCATGGGTTTAAGTCATTTAAGGTAGTAAGGCATATAGGATTTTTGACTTGGGTTTGGGTTCTTGGGTAAGGTGGACTCGAAGTCAGTTTTTTCTCTATTTTTCTACATTATACTGTACAGCTCTTGCATTTTTTTATTTCCTCAATGGAAAACAAAACAAGTATATAAGAACGTGAAAAGAGCGAGAAAAAAAGTGAAGTCAAGATTCAAAAGTTGAACAAGTGAACTACAGACTATATGTACAGGGGACAGGAATACGAATAACTAAAATTCATCTGACTGACGATGAGCCCATCGCCCATCACACAGAGTCCTATACAGAATAATATAATAGTAGTACAGATGGAATACGTAATATCATCACCATCACCAGTAGAGGGATGAAATACGAATACGGAATACGGATGCGTAAACTAAACTAAACGAAACGAAAAATACATCACACCATCATCATCCTTAACCCATTAAATATCCGTCGGGCTCAACTCCATCCCCAAATAATGACTTATGAGTACATGATTATATTTATAAATGTGAGACACATATATGGATATGGTTTAAAATTTAGCATTCATTTTCATCCGTCTAAATTCTACGACGACCATAGCTCAAAATATAATATAACTACAGACTACAGATATACAAAGAGTATGGTGGTGCCTAAGTACAATACTTTTAACGCTAAAATGATCTTTCATTTTTCTTGACTATTTTCCTTACATTACACTTTCTCGAAGCATTTCTCATTCTCTTCTAGCTTGACTAATTTTAAGTTCACACTTGGTGTTATTGAGCCTCATGCAAGTAACCTTAACCTTCTGCTTGGAAGAATTGCGAATTTCCTGATTGTTGTATATGATATGATGAAAATGCGCGAGGATACTGTAGACTGTGGTTAATGAAGCCAGTTGAAAGGATAAGGTGAAATAATACAACAAGATGTCGAGAGACTCTAAAACTGCAATATTTGCAATGGATTCTCCGAAATCGATGTCACGATTGGCGATTCTTTTAAAAAGGTATGCTCAAATATTGATTGCAGTATTGACTGTGCTGGATGCTGGTTATTTTAGAAAAAACACTGCAAAATAATTCATTATTACAGTTTCAAATTACCAAGAATAATATTCGAATTAACCGACAACACATTTTAGTAATTTAGACGCCTTACGAAGCACCTACTATCAAAATCAGGAAATACTTAAAAAGTTCTTGTTTTGAACTAACTTTAACTATATAGCAGTCCAATAAAAATGTACACTAACCAGCCCGAAAATACAGACAACTAAAAAGTCTGCAACATATTTCTATACCGAATACGTTTTTGCAGGCTTTTGACTCGAAAAAATTAACTACAAAAATTCTGAATTTTAAAGGGTTTCTAAAATTGCAGTCAACTGATAAACACAATGCACAATGTTGAATAAGTAACGGTTGACGGTCCCACTGATGAGTAATTACATTTACTCAGTCATCAGTTGTCAGTTGTCAAAACGTTATATCAACCTCGCTGAATTGGAAATGCACCAATAATTAATTACGGCTCGTAGATTTAAAACAATCAACCACACAAATAAAACATATATACGGATATAATTATTATTTAGCATACAAGACAATACGATATTAGCCTGTAAATACAAAATAGCAAGTATAAAATTACTTGTAATGTGCATATTATATATGATGCAATGATAACGAAATGTTTTCTTTTTTCTTTTCTTTTTTACTGCAATCAATCATTTCTAAATAAAGGACAGAGCACACTCCACTAACTTTGCAGCAGGAGTAATACACACGCGTCTAAATTAACTAAAATGACATAATAATGAATACAAAAACGATTTGCATACTGTGCATGCATAACCAAAAGGTCATAGATAATTAGATAGACAATAAAATTATAGTTACTTACGCAACTGTTGGATGATTTAAAGGCGACGCATGCCGTACCGTGCCGGCAAGTATTAAGTATATAGTAGTTGTTTTTGTTACACTAGTACCGTCGTGGTTCACAATAATATTTTAACATCACTCTTGATTTGTCTCGTATACATCATTACATTATAGTAATTTTAGTGTGTAATTCAAACATAATTGTGGGGAAAACTAAAAGAAAAAATATATTTCACTTAAAATGCACTTTATTATAGCAGAAACCAGACCCAGAACTAGACACCATGCAGAACCAGACTAGGCAGGTGCCCAAAGGGACAAAAGAAAATAGGAAATCTTACTGCCTATAGAAGTATGAAGTAGCTGCTAGTATTTGTACGTGTAATTGGTATTAGTATTATTTAATCAAACTTTTAAATGATTTTTATTCCTCCACTTTTGTCGACGATTGAGAATTACGTACAAATAAAAAGAACTTACACTTATTACATAAGAATAAGAATACTAATATAACCGGAAAAAAGGAGTATAACGAAATATTTATGAGTAATATCTGAAAGAGGTGGAGGTGGAGGAGAAATAACTGGAAAGTTTCACAGTTGAAATTCAAAAAAATGGAACTCTCGCGGTTTTATTGAGCTTCACCTTTCGTCTTCCTCCTCTTATCTTCAATATCAGTTACTGAGTCCTTGTCTGATGGCGATGAGATGACTGAATTCTCAAACTAGATCCACTCCACACTACACACTACTCCAATCCAAACAGGCACTCCAATCTTCAATCTGTATAATTTCGTCTCTCAACCACACAGACAGACGGACAAACAACGGTGGTGGTGGTGGTGGTGACGGTGGGATTATATGGGTGTTGGTGCTATATGGTTTCGTACGTGAACAATCGTTAAAATTAAAACCACTATATAATAATGAATTCCAGTCAAAAGTCCCAAGCCCAATCCAAATTCATCAAAACTTACACCTTATATTATGTGCATGCTCTCAAAAACCAACACACATTTTTATTAAAGATTTTTCACTGGTGAATAAATTGCATTGTAATAATAGTGTTTAATTATTACGAGGGTTTAAGTACTTGCTTTAGCCAAGTCAGCCTTATAAATCAGTTAGGTAGGGTCGTAGGGTCATGAGATTATTAGTTATAAGAAAAATAAAAAGAATTCTCGAAAAATTCGAAACCAACAAAATCTGAAAAGTATGAGCATAGTAATTATTAGAACTGGGAAGAATCACCTTTGTCTCTGGACATTATTTAGCTAATAATTAATTGCCAACTCTCTATCCATACCAAATCCAAAGTCAAGGCCTTTACTTAATACTCCTCCGTCAATAAATTTAAATGCCAAAAATATCTTAGCGTTTTAAAGGGATTAATTGATTAATGTTGGATTTTGTAGGTGGTGGGTGGGTAGGTAGGTAGGTAGGTAGTTACTATAACGAATTTAATTTTTCTTACTATGGGTATAAAAATAAAATACTATAGAAGGCACAAAAATGTTTTTAAAAAACTCACTCACAATTGCAATTTTTTTTATGTTAAAGCCTTAAATATTATGCGTAGTGATGTTTTTCCTTCCGCTGCTGGCAAACAGCAAGAGCTTAGAATAAACGAAAAAATATCCTGACAACGGCACGTTTACCTATACATACTACATACCTACTAAGTAAGTACCTACCTATACCTAAAAGTTGTGTTGATGGTTTCAATTTTTGTGTGTTATGCTTCTTTATATATCCAAACCATGAGACAGCCTTTTGGAATTGTATCTTTTTACGCTTTACAGTTTACGCTTTCAGCACCATGTTTTCAAGTCTAAGTGGATATGCCGAATATATTATGTTGATATCATGCAAGGCCCTCACATATAATAATGAGTATTCGTCTACCTCGAGAGAATTGTAGGAAGCTAAAAATGTGAAAAACGTCTTACTTATGTCTTATGTGAAGAGTATGTGAGACTTTGCTCCAAAATTCAGATGGAACCTCTGTATATTTTTCTTTCTATAATAATAATAATTATATGAGTATATAGAATACATAATTGAATCAGACAAGCAGAAAATCAAATGCAAAATATGGAAAGTACAGATAAAACAGAGAAGCGAGACCAAGACCAAACTTCCTGGAGATCCTATATAGGTAATACTTTGTCGCTAGTTATTTAATACAAAAACTGACATAATACATATATTATAATATCATTTGTCTTTACATATTGTAAGAATATTAGAGTCGAGAAAGACAACGACAAAAATAAAAACTACATATAATTATGTAGTTATAAGCATATGGCTCCTCCAGATATCTTTTTATGAAACTCTACCCTCAACTAAACTAATTACTAATACTGACTGATGCGTACGCAAACTACTTATAAGATTATACTTCCCTCACACGTTTATTTATTACCTTGACTTTTACATACAATAGTGTTAAAGTGTTCCAGCTTTTGGAACAAAAATCTACCTACATTAAGTCCTTGTAACGTATAAAAATAAATTAGAAATATCATATAAGTAGTTACAAAATGCCTGTTTCCTTTCAAAACAATGGAAAAAAGCAGTCTAGAAGGTACACTATATATATTATAGTTTTTATTTCAGAGCACTTTAATTTTTTTGGGAGGGGGAAATCTTAATTTTATTTTTAAATTAAATATTTAACATTCGTTATTAATGGTATCAAGCTCTTTTTCCAGTGTAAGTACTTAATAATAAATATGCAGAAGTAAGCTATTAATGTTTTATTAAAATGGATTTGGACTTGTTTTTTTGTCTGTTTTCCGTGTCAATGCTATATAATCTAAAATATCTGTAAAATGTTCTAAAGTTATATCTTTGGCAGGAAGGAGTCCGCTTGCCTCCCTGTCCCTAGTTGTTAGTTGGTAGTTTGGTTTTGGGTTTTAGTAGTTACTATAATATAAAATACAGTTCTTTCTGCACAAGGCAGAAAATACAGTATACACAGGTATACTGATAGTGAATAGTGGGGAAGGTTTTTTTTTTGTGTATTCGATCCTAGTAGTTTGAGAATATAGAGGTATATTTTCTGACAGAGACCTATAAAAGAGCTAAACCTGGTCGTTAGCTTCCTTCTCGTTCTCGTTGTTATTAGTGAGAAGAATAGAATAGGCACACGGACTGTAATATTTTATAGAAATTAAATGTACAGGTAAATGCTCCTTATACTCTTATGTACTCGAGAGACACGTCTCCCTGTGCTCTGTACATATAGGTAAGTTGTTGGACCTGTGGACTTTGCACTTTTTAAAAGGTATATACTGTGATATAGAAGGTCTAATACCCCTTTATTACGTTTTTTTTTAAATATATGGTTTATGATTATGTTTATATTGGTGTATGATACACTATCCCTATCATAATAATAATAATGTATACGCCTATATATGTATAAATAGTTTTCTCGTTTCTCTAAATTCTCATAGTACGATAGAGGATAAGGATAACAATTATTACAACTAGCTAAGATTCTTCCAAGTTATAGATCATTCTCATGTCCATTTTGGTTGGCTTTCGCTTTGGCTACTGACTTGGGCTTATGAATTTGAAGGAGGTTTTTATTTTGTAAGTAAGGTGCATATGTATGTATATGCAAGTATATAATTATTTAATAGAAAAGACAACACATGTCTGATTCACAGTCTACCGACTCCCGATTCCGATGCCGATGCCGACAACGACGACGACCAAAAAGAGGACTACTTACTTTTGTTAACAAAATAAAATGTAGTTAGACTGGTAAAAGTATATGTATACATAGCTAACTATAGTAAGCCCTTGCGTGCTGGTGCATAGAATTATTAGAAGAGTAGGTTGGGGGAAGTTAAAATGGGAGTATGTGACTATATCGGTTGTAGGACACTTTCCTCCTGGACATTTTACTACCACCTCTAACCGACCGAAGATATTTTCCTCCCAGCTTTAAAATCACATCACATCTAAAATAAAGTTCCTTTCCATAAAATGCATGTATTTTTTCCCCTATAAATACATTACTTGCTACTTGCTTGGTGATTTTTTGTGTCATAAAATATGTGGAAAACGAGCATTTTAGTATAGGTGCTTGAGTTCAGGGCTCTATCATATTTGTTGAGACAATTTCTACTTTCTACACCAATACATAAATTTTCTGGAAAGGAAATTTCACTCGTTTATTTTAGCGTTTTTTTCTGAAATTGGGAGAAAAATGTTCGGGGGGAAAGTGTCGGTATGCCGTGAGTACGCAAATATGAAAGTATAGTATCCTGAAAAGGAATAGTATAAAGTATACTGGAACTGGCACTCACATTTTAGTAGCCCCAAACAATACTAATATGCTTAATGGACCCTAATAGTATATATAGGATCCTCAGTGTTCATATTATGAACACTGTCTGAATTTCGAATTCCAACTCGAATATTCGACTCTGGATTTAATATGAATACAGTCATATATATACTGTCGCCGTCCTACATTTTTTCTACAGTACTATACTTACATCACATATATTTAGGGAAATGAAAAATGAGAGAGAGAATGCGTACCGATAGGCGTATATGTATATAGGGTATCGCATCGGAGCCTGAGCCTTTTGTAAGCCGTCGGGGACGAAAACGAAAACTCAAGGGTCTCGTGGTCTCTTCCATAATAATATTATCCATAAGGTATAATATAATACGTCTTGCAAAAATAATCGCAACCTAATTATAGAATCTCTCCAGCTCTTAAACATTATAGCCCACCCTTCCCTCCCAAAAAGTACATTTAACTTATGTGCAGGGATAAAGAATACATAGCTCATCACTTACTTGAATGACGTTATTTTTTTTGCGTGTGCAGGAGGGGTTCTTCAAAATCTACGTCATTCCGCTCAAGTTTTGTCTTCTGCTCACCTTTATTACATCACTTGACTCGCTCCACTACTCTTTCGGCTTCGGTTTCGGTTTCGGTTTCCGCTCTGAACTGAACTGAACGGTGCGGTGTCCTTATATTATTTCGACTCGCCGTTTTATCTTCGCTTTAGCTTCGGCCTCACGGCTTTCAGTAAATGATAACACAATGAGTATTAATGCAGTTTGTGTAGTATATATATGTGCATAGATTTTGACATGAAATATATAATTACACGCGTGTACTGTATGAATGAACGACTATGTGTGCCTATGTGTCTGCTGCGCCTGTAAGAATTTCTGCAATATTGCAAATTTCCATGTAAGGTAATAAATAGTACACACACAGCATGCAGTTCTATATTTGTAGCCTTATGTAGAAAATTGAGCGAGTGCCGATGCCGGTACCGGTGCAAGTGCCGGTGCCGGGGCTGGTATAGCATTCACTCGGGATTCGGGATGGGGAAGTGGAATTCTAGCTGGCGAGTCAAATCGGAACTTCGTCACTTCCCCCATCTCGTACATTATGTCCATCTTTTTATTCCTTGCGTCTTTTGCCTCTTGCATAATTATTTCCTTTGCCATTTCGTATTTCGTGGACGAACGCATTGGAAATTAGAAACCTATTCAATGGCTGTCATTATCATTGCCTATAGCGTTTGTACTTCTTGTATGTATATGGATATCTGCTGTTGTTGTTATTGTAGTATAAGCTCTTTTATAGTGATTTGTAATTATTCATAATATTAGATAGTAGAATAGGTAGACTGAACACGGACGGCCAGCTAGCGCATAATACATATGTACATATATGCAAAAATATAAATAATTTCCATTTTCATTTTCAATTCTTCATCTGATACTTTGTGACTGTGTAGATATCGGCACCTACTTTGACTTTGTCTGGACTCTTAAGTAATAGCAATGTAGATATTTGGCCATGAAAATTCTCAATTGTATTACTGTATTGCTTCGTATTCGGGGTAGAGTCTTATGATCGAATGGCTTTTGTACGAAACTACGTGTACGAATTCTACATGTACGAATCCTGTATGTACGAATCCTGTATGTACGAATCCCGTATGTACGATTTCTCGATGTACGAATAATCGGTTGTACGAATGTTTTGTGTCCGATAATATTAGTATAATAATAACAGTAAGTACATAATATACATTATAGTATTTCATACTTTACTTGCTTCGCGTTCTTCCTGCGACAGGTGAATGTACAGTTTGAGCTGTGATCACCTTGTTAATACACTCGTATCCTACATCCATTTGTGTGCGGTTTCGCACACAATTTGACATTCGTACAACAAATATTCGTACAAGTAAATTTCGTTCATCTGGAATTCGTACAACAAAATTTCGTACAAAAGACTAAAGTTCGAACATCGAGAATTCGTACAAAACGACGTTCGTACAAAAGACGATCGAACATAAGACATAGGACCTTCGTATTCATAGCCCAAGGAAGATATTCACTGTTGGATATTTTCGATATTCGATATTCGATACATGAATTTAAATTCACTCCAAAGTAGGCAGAGCTCAAAAGGAAAAGTTTAGATATACATAGTCGAAATAATATTATTATGTGTGTGGATTGGAAACCGGACGCTTGCAGTTGAAAAATAATGGTTACTTACTTAATACTTGATGTCAATTGGGAGTGTGACAGACAATACAATAGAGAGTAGACATAGGGGATTATGTTGGTGTTTGGTGTTGGTCTCTCTCACTACGTGTATGAGTTAGGTTCATTCATTATTTCTATTTACGTCTGTTGTCTGACCAAGTCCCTAAAATATGTATATACCTATATATATACTTAATTACACGTGGACGTAAGGATTATTGACTCAATTGATTTTATGAGCTTTGACGTTATGGAGTAGAAAATTATTTTACGTATAGTTGTATTTTAAGTCCTACGTGTAATATACCTGTCCTTTATTTTCTATAATAAATTATTGAGGATTGTACTGTTCATAATATATAGCTTTTTTTATACCTATTCAATATTCAACCTACCTACATAACTGCTTACACATTCCATAACTATTACGAATGGGAAAAATAGCAAGTGAAAATAGTATAGCTATATACCTATGTAGGTAAATGAACATATTCAATTATAGCCATTACAAGTTAGATAATGGGGGCGCATGAGAATCGTATTAAGATGGAAATTGATCATAAAATTAATTGTAAGTTACAATATATTATGTGCAATTGTTATATATTGTGTGTAAATGTGCCTACAATTAAATAGCTGTTAGTTTAATAGTGTGAACCTAGGCGCGCGTGAATATGATGTTTTGATTTTTTTTATCGTGAGAAGGAAGGTGACTCAAAATCCCATGGATCATATGTCGCATATATTACTCAATATTTTTTTGTTAATTCCAGGAATATTTACTTTGGTAATCCTTAAATACTGTTCATTTTCCCATGAGGTATAGCTCATTCCCATTAGAGACGGTGTAATATTTAATTTGATAATTATATACTGTGGGAGCTTTACGAGAAAAATTGAGGTGCGTTGCAATGCAAATATGGATGCGGTTTCGTTTTGTATCGTTTTGTTGCGTTTGTTTTTAGAGATAGCAATATTGATAATTGATAGTAGTATAGGATAGGATAGGAATATAGTTAATATACCTACACACAAATGCAAAGAGCATTATCGTCTATCGTAGAGAGGCATTAGTATTTTTTTATACTTTTATTGCCATTTAAGTTTACACAAGATGGAGACAGAGTATTTTGATACATGCATAATTGTTACTTAAAGTCTCGCCGCTTTGTCAAGATAAGATCAGTGTATTAGAGTGGAGATCCTATCTAAATTGTATAGCCTCTATGCACTGCACACAATTTACCTATATATTATTTTAATTATCCATCTATATAATTATATACATTTTTTTTTTAAATTTTGGATTACGTAGATGGCTGAGGTTGACAGGGCGGGCGGCTTTTCATAGGATCGAAATTGAAATTGAAAATTATGCGAGGCTGAGATGAGGGGGGCAGAGATCAATAATACACGACTTTATACGTATATCAGTAGGTATAGGTATAGGTATAGGCGCCTTGCGTTTAAATATTCAAATGTAAGTGTGCTAATGGGTCACGATGGGATTACTATTCTGCGAATGGAGGATTTACTTCTCATGTTCATGTGCCAAGCCATTTGCAGAGCTTTTTGTTCGCTTAGTTCCCTATTGTAAAAGTGATTCGGAGTCGCACTCAAATTCCTCTCGTAATTTGCGTCTCCCTAATGTGATTACATTAAAATCAACTAATTACTTGACTTATCCTTGTTATTAGTTGAAATGGCTAGAGCACGGGAAAGTTTGCACACTCTCTCAAGCTCTTGTAACGTTTCACATTGTTATTCCATAGTTTCAGTTTCATAAAGTCAAATTATATTGCTATCTGGATGTTGATGGTGGTGTGCCGTGTGGCATATGCTAATGCATGATATGAGTTTAAATATTTAACTTTTTGAATTTAATTATTTATTTTTTGCTAAATGGTTGATTATTTTTTATTAATAATGTTTAAGATGACTAACATAATAATATGAGGGACTCTGCTTACGACATATGTAACAATAATGAGGAAATTGAAAGAAAAATTGTGATTTTTTCCCTTCTAGCAGGTTAATAGATATTCGAGAAAATCTTCAATTTATTATGGAAACATGATATGTACTTCTACATAATGCGACACATTGTAAATCTGTTCAGATCTATAAATACACGCCAACGCACTGTCAACTATAGTCAACATTTTGCAGCGTCGAATTCTAAGAAAAACCTACTGTGCCTGCGAAGCAGCTATAGAGTGGTAAATGGAGATGTAATCAAATTCATATTATGCATTTGATGCCATTCTATTTAAACAAATGTAAATGCCCACACAAATGCAAAATAAAATATTTTATAGGTATGTACCCTGATAAACATACAGATTTTGATGTCTAACACTTTATCATTTGTTAAATGATTAATCCCCTTTTTCAATTCTGTATCCCATAGTCGGCTCAACTGTGTGAATTTAGAATTATGTAATACTCGGAAATGTGATTTTCCCTGCATAGTGATGACAAAAACTTTTGGGGAAATTATGGGAAAGAATTATGATTATGGAAATCAGAGCAATTTACTAGATAGAATTGGGGGAAAACATTACTCAGGATGTGAATTTGCTTTCAAGTGTAATTATATTTTAGTTGATACGTTTTTTTTACAAAGATGTTCTGCTTCCAGTCCTTGAAGTCAATTGGTTGTTGTTGTTCAGTATTAAGTAAGTTCCTACAGATATTATTTATTTTTCCAAACTGCCATTAAAATGGGGAATAACTATATAGGCAAATAATATAAGTAATATATTAAAATTATATAACTGACACAGCAGTTATATATATATGTAGTTGAACCCTGAAAAAAGCTCTGCAACTCCTTTTATTTTACAATTAAGCTTCAAAATTCTGTAAAGCTCTGTAAGTACTTATAATGCATGTAAAAAAGTGATATTAGTATACCTACAGGCATTTCATTTCCTCCTTCATAACAATACTTAAGTCGTGGGTAAATACTTATAATATAGTTGCATTGAGTAAACAAAGAAGTTTTTTGTTTGAGCTATAGAATTCATTTCACACGATACCAAAAGACCGAGACCGACCCAAAAATTGTCTGCGTAAAATTGTTCTGTTAATTTTTGAAAGTTGATTCCTAATTTAGGTATCTTTACTTTACTCACGTATAGCCCATAATAGTATCCTAATCCCATATAGTTAAGCTTACACAAATTTTTCCTATATTCTTAAGTAGGTAGGTACCTGTATAGGTAAATTTTGAAAGACTATACGACGATTGAAATCTCAAGTTTTCATTGAGCTGTCTTGATCTTTGTTGTAATCTTCCACCAACTGACCAAGCTTGCATTGCCTATTTGTTAACAATGCGCTTCCCCCATTTGTGACATAGTTTTGTCATTAATAATAATTATAAATATGGATTTGCTGTAATCCCCAATGACCATATTATTACTATAGTTAATGTTTCAGGGATAAAACTGTGGAAGATACCAGGAGGTGTATCTTTGTATAGCCTATGGCTTAAAGGATTCTGGCATGGGGCGAAGATGATTTAAAAATGAAGGCGACGAAATCGTATAGGATATTATATTATCACATCACTAATTATTGTACTTTAATGATACTACATAATGAATTGCCTGATGGTATATTTCTTATTGGACACATCTCTTGCAGGCATCCATCCCGATCCCCATTAAAAATCCAATGCCTCACTCCTTTCAATAAAATATAGGATGTCAAGACAACACCGATGCACCTTCTTTTTTTTTCATTTATTTCTACCTAATTATTTACATATTATATTTACTAATTATAAATATCGAATTACAACAATTGGATTTATGAAATCATTAACTAAACCATGAACCATGACCATGAGTTGTTCTACTTTTACCCTTCAAAGATGCTTGTATATGTATGCATAATCTTACAAGATCGTGGATCCTGTTTTGATCTCAAGTACATGGATGGATGATTATGGTCTCTTCTTCTCCATGCGTAAGTACTTTGTAATTCTATAGATATTAACTCTGCACATGCAACATGTTTAATGTTTCTATATTCTGCTCGGCTTTCCCCTAAAAATTAAATCTCAATATGTAAGTAGTGCAGTTTCAGCAAGTTTTAAGGTTCGTAACTTCTTAATATTAATAAACTTATCGTTAGATTTTATTAAGTTAGACATTTAGCCCATATTTGGTTACATAAAAATAAAATATTTTGCAAATTGAAATTGAGTCAAGATTTTGTGATTATTTAAGATGACTTAATTTATTTCAAAATAACTTGAAGTAATCGAAAACTGAATTTAAAATTATTCACTGTAAGCATGTAAAAAATCATGGGTACTGATTTAACACGGCTGGTTTGGGAAAATACACACGTGGTTTTTACAAAGATTACCTTCGACTTCTTTGCATTATACCTTGTGAAACTCAAAAATATACATAGACATGCTACACATATATCTTTTGTCTTTTTTTTTCTTACGAAAGAAACAAAGTCTTCTTGCCTACTGCCACTGTATGCTGTACTGTTAAAAGGCCCCAATGAATTTATATGCAGATATATATATACACCTTTTATGTACTCACACTTTGCAAGGTTAAGTTACAGCTTTTGAATTGGCTCCCGGTGCGGTGCTTGAAGAACTTATTTGTATGACTGGCAAAGAAAAAATAAAATCCATTGAATCCATTCATGGCCAACCAATAATGTAATGTCATCATCAAAAAACGAAAATATCCCATGCACAATTCATTTTCACTTTTCCAAACTGCATGCACTTTTGGCTGTGTGTAAAATGAAATAAGGTAATTAAAATAGAAACCAGAATCATTTCTGCAGAAATGAAATATATGTGACGCGTTGAGGATTTTGATTTTTCAGCGATCTGGAATTCCCGTGGAATAATAATGAATGAGATACCTTACCTTAGGTAAATGTACATAAGTTTGTTTACATTTTATAAAGGACAGAGACAGACACGTATATACACACCCCTCACTCCCACTTAAACCATGCATACCTATATGTAGTAAGTGGTACTTAAACATCATCTGCATCTGCATAATATAATAATAAGTGATGAAATGTGGGATTACACTGCACGGTTATCAAAGCACCTTATCACATTTCCATCTTCATCTTCATCATCAGCGCCAGCGTCAACGTCAACTCGGCTATTGACTCAACATTCAATTAATAGGTGTTGACTCTGGCTATGAGGGTGGCATGGGAAACATTTTCGCTTTCCATCTTTGCAATCTCACAAGGAATCTACCTTAATACCTGGCATAATACACTCACTATAGTTGGTCAGATTCAAAAATTGCTATATCTAGACCCGCTCTGTAATCTTCTGTATTCTGTACACTGCAATCTTTAAACACACTATAGAACTACGTTATTACGTTTACGAATAAAATCACATATAGTACTACTGAGACCTACCCCGAGCTCCTACAATTTGCATCCGACTTTAATCAAATCTGAATACATTTTTCATCTTTAGTCGATGTTTTAGAAATTAATTTGCAGTGTTTTTTTACAACTTTTATAGAATGGAATGGTCAGTAAATTGCGTCACCCAAATTATTATTCTTTTAGGTCGCCTACACACCCCCATGCCATGCCATCTGTTTAACATTACTTGAATGGCTATCTTTAGCAAGGTGTGTCATCAATACCCGACTAGACCCACGCTGCCCCAAACCAATTACATTATTTATGGATGTTCCCTATACAATTATTGTCTTGAATGTTCGTTCCAGTTCAAATTTCAAATCCTTCTGGTCCTACATGGAATTGCATGGCTGGAAATTGCCGTGTGTGTATGTGTAGTCAGTGATGTACTTAGTATGTAGTGATCTGTTAGAATTAGAAAACAAGTTTCTACTTCTTGGCACTTCTTAGAGAGATGGGAATTACCGCACTTGTAGCATACAGACCAAAAACAAGGTGTATATAATACGCAGTAATATATTCAGTTGTTCCCTTTTATTACGTCATAAAGTTGGTGAATTTACAAAGGCAGTTCCTAATGGTAATTCACTTGAAATGGAAAAATAACAAATTATAACATTAATTTTCCTACTTCTCGGAAGTCTCAAGTAAACGGGTATTGCATTGTAGTAATACTGTAGTTCGAGTCCTCCGAGTTGATTGGCTACTTAAAGAAGTGTTAAGGAACATTTCCCGATAGAGCATGATGAACACTGTATGCTAATTAGTAATTAGCTTCTCGAAAGGTCGCCTTTTTGTTAATCTCCTACACAAATTAGTGGTGACGACGGCCTGACTGTCCTATCCTGATGATTTTACTGGCTCCTGATTGATACAAACAAACATAGGTACTAATAAGGTACTTACGCACGGTAATAATCTGTTGTGTAAAACCCGAGAGTGAATTTGTTACATAATATGCATCTAATAGGTTCAAAGTACATGGGGCCGTTACGCGCTGCTGACAACTGAGCTGTTCGGAAAAAAACTCTTTATGTTTTCCTAATTTTCATATTATTGCAATATCGTAAAACTATAAGATAGTAGTAGTAAGTATAGGGAAATGGATTTTAAAATAAACCAAGGACACCATGATAAGAAACGTTCTGGGCGTGTTCCTGGAATGTGGAAGCATTTATAGTTTATATCGAAGTTTGAGTTTGAGAGTTCGAGTTTGAACTGTATTTAAGTGTCAATTCATTCAATAGAAATGTACTGCTTTAAGTTTCGGATACACATCGGAATTGGAACTCATTGGTTAATTGGCTCTTATTCGTATTCAAAATTCTATGGAGAATCTCCTATTCAACCTAATGCTGTTTTCTTTTGTATTGTATCAGTTTGAACTTAATCGTATATGATTAACACGGCTAACAACAACAGAATTATAGGTAGAAATAGTAAAGTACCTATTAGTAAATTGCAATTATTACAACAGAGTAAACACTTGCATTCCTTTCCCTCTCATATCCTGACGTTTTCGGTTATCATCGCGGGATTCATCTTTATTTTGAGTGTCATCACCATATTTAATTATATGGACTTTATGCCGACGTTTTTCCATTTTGTAATGACATAATAATATGGGATTTTAACATTATTCGTTTCAATAATTTGGATTTTTGAGATGATATTGAGATTTTTAGTTGATCAAAGTATGAGATTTTCTCGACTCATTTGCCGATTATATACTTAAGCACTTTCAAGTCAAACAGTAAGTGCCTATATCAGTAGTTACCAGTCGTAGCAGGGCAGGGTCAGGCAAGATACAGAGAAACAAGCAGAAAACGACAGAAAATGAATATGGAAACACGTGGAATGGGCGGAGTTGACATGGAAAGTTGAAATTCAGTAATTTGGAATTTGTTTATGATAGCTGATACTGATAGCTGTACTGCTCTGATGTGTCATGATAATTACTTGTTAGAAATTCAGGCAAAACCTAGTTATGATTATCATTACTACGGTTGACGGTTTTTTCTTGATTTGAGTTTTTCGCTTACAACTAGTAAAGCCCGTCATCATCATCATCATCATCATCATTATCAGCAGGCATGAGAATATGGCATCTTTTATGTTAATCTCGACACTCGAGTCTTTCGACGTGGCTCCACACAATGGTATAATATGATGCATGCTGCTTCTACGTAGATTTGCATTTGAACTCCATAAGATTGGTCAAAAACCAGATTAAAATCGGAAATGAATAGTTTATGACCAAAATAACCGAAGCAAATTAATCTAGTATTGACTGGATTCACTATAATATCTGTAGTCAGCAGCTGTAAAATTGCTAATTATATGCGTATAGATCGTACAATTGATATGATTTGATTTGGTTTTTTATCGAATTGAGTATTGAGTAATTTCTCAGAATTTACGTTTACTACAGTGTCATAATTCTTATTTAATAGCATGAATTTCGCTGGAAATACTAATACATAGAGAATGTGCGTAGTCATTTTGAGGGATTCCAATACATAAGTAGGTAGTACTACGTAGGTAAGTATAGCTCAGTGATTTATTCCATTAGGAAACAAGCTTCAGTGCTTCTATCCTTTTGTAAAATATAGGTATTTCCTATACAATTATCAAAACGTATTATGGTTACAACGAAATTCATTTTTTGAAAATATAAAGTTCGTTATGTACATGTATGCTTTGTTTTGACCATGGCCTCGCGCCTCGGTTGGGAGGTTGTGACATATTACTTATTATAAATACGAAAATAAAAATACCAAACGAAAGCCAAAATGACAATAGATATAATTCCCTTCGCACTATTAACTCACTTCCAAATATCCATAGCCATGTGCGATTTGCATAATTACTTTTACTACTCATACTACGCAGTTAGAACACCACTCTCTCCAATCGCCATATAAACATCTTTAGATTTAGAAGTATGCGAAGTTGCAAAGATTAAAGACACCATTAGGTGATTCAATGTACATATCACTAATGCAATAATTAACACCTGTGGATATATGAGTAAAAATAGAATGAAAATATAGAAAATTATCAATAGATCGGTAAAACTGATAAAATATATTTCAAATTTCTTTTTGCTCGTATTTTAGTCGGTTGTTGGTCAGTTGTTTTTGCTCCTTTTGCGCTCTTACTCACTATACGTTATATAGTAAGAAATATTAAATCACATAGGGTACAGGCTTTTAATTAGAATGTTGACGATGACAGTTCACTCACGCAGTTCACACGATAGGAAAGGGAAAATCACCAAGATTTTAATTATTACATTGCATTGTTATTCGCAAAATTTCTTTCAAGTTATGGAGTTTATTGTCGCTTTTTTTGTACTTACGGTCTACTAAATCACAGGTGTTTAAATTTATGTATTTTTTTTGTATTATAATATGGAATATAATGAGGTACTAAACGACGATGCTTTTCCATTTTTTGCTCTTTTGATGCGGGGCTTTCCATACTTACATTCTGTCCAGAAAGAACCTGTATGTCTGAAATTTCAAGTTTTGTATATAATAATGTAGGTAGGTAAGTGCTGACTAGTGACTAGTGAGCTTTATGCAGTCATCCCATTTGCGTCCAAGTATATATTAGGTATATAAAATATGGTAATATTTTTATAAGAAAAGATAGAGATTGATTTGGTTCTTCTTCCCTGACAGCATTTTATATTAGAGTACATATTTGATTATACAACTGGAGTTGGCTTTGACCACATTATTCTGACTTGTTTACTATTTACTACTAGTTACTACATACATACATAATTATATAGTAACCTGGTTTTAATGCCCCATAATATCTATAATATCAGAGCGACCAAGTTTAAGGGCGAATGGACCAAGAACAGGGCCTCTGACTCTCTGACTCTGAACCAGTCCTTTTAAAACTTTATATACTGCATGCATAATGTAGCGATTCCGCTAAGTAGTGAATCTTTTCTTTTCTCTTCTTTCTTCACACTACATACATTTTCTTGTCTGGACTTTTGAGCAGGAAATTTAAGGATAAATTCTTTCCAATATTTTATCATTTTAGTAGATTTCTGTATTGGAGGTGGTTGATTTTTATTTTGTAGAAATCTGGTGCACTAACTCAATGCGCTTAGCCGGATCCCAAACATTTAAAACTCATGAGTTTCGCTTTCAAAACTACTTTTTGCTGTGCATGCAATTAAAGTAGAAATGCATTATCAGAATTCATCATGGACAAAAAAGCACACCATAAAAATGAAAGTACAACATTAGTAGTTTTCAGAGCCCCAAGCTCTAAAGGTTCCAAGGCATAATCTTGAAAGAGTAAATCAATATTATGCTTAGGGAGGATCAAGTTCTTTAATTCGAAACTATTGATCATCTTATTCGTTCAATATATAATGCATTGCAATAATTGTCAACAATTTAATTTTGAATTGTATTGTTTACAACTTCATGCTTTACGTGATCGCCGCGAAGGCTGCGATATGCGTCAAACGTTTATTTCTTACAAGTTATGGTTATATAACAATAATAATAATCGTGTAAATATTATAATTGGGCTAAATTAATGGCGTTGCCTCAGATTGTAAGTGAAAGAAAATTTTCGTAAATTATAACACACATATGTACATACATAAACGTGATTATACCTGGAAATTTTCTTTATGGACCTAATTAATATCACATTATTGAGAATAGCTTATAGGCATTCGCACATGTCACACAACAAAAAGAATAAAAAATAGCTCATTGTTGCTCAAAAACTTATTGTTAAAGTAATTATACAATCAGCCAAGGCTATAGTCTTGGAATAGGCAGCTGGGATTTCCGAAAAAATAAATGAGTTCACACTACATAATAAGTTTATGATCATTCACTTGGTATGACATATTGTTTTATTCATTTATTTTAGTTTCCGAGACTGATCAGTCGTGCAAAAATAACTTGTGTTTTTAGATTTGTAGAATATATACTACATACACTTAATTGCTTTTGTCACCCCGTCACCATACAAGTACATGTAACGTTTGTTACCCCGTGACTTCGTATTTTGTGTATTTGAAGGTTTACTTTCATTACTGCAAATTGCTAAAATGCCAGTAGCTAAAATATAAGTTAGGTAATATTTATTTTCATAAGGAATTAAATGCAAAATCTTATTATAATTTAATTTAGCTCTTATTATAAATTGTTAATGAGGAAATTTTAGAATATTATATAGCTGGAGCTACTTTTAGATTGCTGGATTATTACATCACATTGCAGTTGCAGTATAGCTCCATATTGCTTTGCAAAATCAAACGTATACAACAATACGTATGGAGCAAAATCCTGGTCAGGCAGATGAAGCCAACATTGAAAAACAATCTCATTACAATCCTTCTTGTATTCCCTATACTTTCTGCAAAATTACCAACTCAAGAAGTTAGAAGTTATTGGTCTGCTAGTGGGAGCTCGTGGCACGATTCCGGAATTTGTTGAGTCTTGTGCCACATATATATTATGTCATTCAAAAAGGCTAGATTAAGGACCGACCGACCCCCTTTGTCATAATTTTAGCATTACGTGAACGGCTATCTTTAACATTATTGAATGTCATAGTTTCACTAAGGACCGACCGACCAAACTGATGAGGTAATATGTGGCATACCCCTTAGGAAAAATAGGTGACTTCCTTCTAAATTAATTGAAGAAATAGTGGTTGCGCTACTATCCGAGGATCTTGTCGAATAGCCCACAATCATTTATATATAATTTGAATTTATCTAACAGTCAGTATAGAATTAATAAGTATGAAACAAAATTATTTTTGTTGTACTTCTAAAGCATTTTTATTATTCCTAAAACTGTCTAATTCTATTGTTCTTACTGTGTCTTTAGGGCAAGCGTAATTGTAACTTGTAACGCCAGTTGTAAATAAATATTTACTTTCTCTTGAGCAAGTTAAATTCAAAATTATACATAAATTTAAAATAATTATTAGGTAATATCCAGGTATACATATGCATTTATGCATACAAGTATACTTGTGAAACGTAGGAGAACATAAGACAAATTAATTTTATTGATTATAACTTAAACATTAACATGGAGCCGTGGAGGAAAATAACAAGAACAAAAGGGTTTGGATGAAACTTTGTGAGCACAGACTGCATTCTAACGGTGTGTAGGCACAACTGATGGTGCTGAAGGAAACTCAGTTGATTGTGGTCTACTTGGGGGAACTGGATTCGAGTACCTCAGCCCAACAAAATTCGTGCTTTTTGCAAAATTCGTCCTGAATCTCTCTCATCATCTATTCATCTGAACATTTCAGCCGTGATTTGAGTTTTACGCGATTTACTGGGTTGACTCGGTCAAGAAGGAGTTTTGGACAAATTGTGTTGAAATTTTGGAAAAGCCAAGTTAAAAATTATAAGAAAAATGTCTGAGGATCCAAAAGCCGTATGTAACGCGGAAGAGGCCGAGGAGGAGGAGATGGTGGTACGAATTTTTCAAATTTTGTTTTCGTATTTAATTTCTAAATATTTCGGCCATCGGCTTTTTTTATTATGCTCAATTTGTGAACAGAATATTCAATAGGTAGTTAGTGTTCCAGCATACCAACCTAGTAAATTAGGCACATCAGTGATCTTGGAAAATATAAAATCAACAATGTATTGTGAGGGTGACCTTTAGGGCTGTACGGCTGCACGGCTACCTGCCTTATCATTATCATGGAGTACCTGAAGTAACGAATTTTGTAAATTGGGGGATCCGATGTGGACCTTTGATGAGTAGTAACTTTACTTAGAAAATGAGCAGTGAGCACTGTCGATCGAAGAAAATAATCTCACCCTAAGTTATTTTCGATAAATTAGAATTAGTTACCCATGACCTATAGTATTGAGATGTATCTAACGATAATGGATTTAAATCGCCAATCGTATGTGGACAAATTTTAATGTAACGGATTTTTGCAAGCAATGAAATTTTGAATGAGCTCTCCTATGTCCTATGTCCTAGCTAGCTAATTAATTTGGTAACACTTCCCTTCTAATAATGGGAGAATGCTCACATATGGCTTCCTTTTTTAATAATGATTTAAATTTTGTTGGTAATTGGTATATATGTGATAAGTGATTGGTATAATATTGTTAATATGTTTAAAATTATCAATTTATAGTGTGTTTCTTCAGCTTCTAGTGCATGGCGGGGCAATAATTGGCTAATGCAAAATCCAAGTCACGTTCTGAAAAAAATAAAAGATTTTAACTCTAATATTATATATATTCCACATGTTTTACTCTAACGTCTTTTTCTATTTATTCTCTCTTTTATTCTTTATTCTGGACCCACTGGCGTCTGTCTCTAAGACAAGAATATAGATTAAACTGTACTACATGCTACATGGGAGAGCTTAAATCTGGAAAGTTTTGCTAGTGTACATTATCTATCTAAATATTAACGGAATATATCGAATAAAACCTCAAAAGATTGTTCTTTCTCCTAGGAAAATCGCAAAACGTTTTACGAATAACGTTGCTTGCAATCCAAAAAAGAATGGGGCCGGGGGCTAAACTTAAAAATATTTAAGGCCCATGCTTAAAGAGTTTCATTGTCTGTAGCTCGTATCATACACCCAGGATAGCCTTGTCTTCGACAACGTTTGAATTAATATCATTTTCAATCGGGATATTAATCGCATTTATGTCTTCTTAAATTTTAGGATCCTCATGAAAAGCTTCGAGAAAAGTGTCGTGAGAAATCGGAATGTAAAGAGTTATTTGAAAAGTTGTCCACTTGTAATGACCGAGTCAACTCTCGCTCGAAAACAGCTGAGACTTGCATGGAAGAATTGATTGACTACATGCATTGCGTAGATCATTGTGTAAGTTTCACTTCAAGTTACTAATAATTATAATTTAACCGGGCAATTAAAATGGGCATTTCTGTGTGTATTTCCCTAGTGTTAAAGTTTGGTATGTTTCTGTTTACAGGCTTCAAAGAAATTGTTCAGTTTCCTCAAGTAGAAAATCATTGTAATCGTAAAATATATCCAGCACTAGAATTTTAGAACCAAAGCGCCATTGTACGCAGCGCATCTTCTGTAATCCATGTAAACATATAACATCAACAATCTTACAGTATGTTTAGTAGTCAATTAAATTTAAATTAAATACAAATAATTACTCAAGCATAAATAATTTTATTCGTAGATAAAAATCCATGTTAAAACGTTATGCAGCTCAGCCTTGTGTAAGCTACCTGTACCTAACGACACATTAATGGGATGAAAACATTGTAAACGTATGTGTAATCGGCGTTAATAATAAATACCCATTCCAACGTTTTGACAAATGAAACTTGTTTTTTTTATTGTATTCGTTTATTTTTTTTCCGTGTTACTTTTTTTGTAGTTTGCATTCTGAAGATTTAAAATGATAAGGTGGTATACTGTAGATATATCGTGTATTTCCAGTGCCGTACAGTGTTACCCAGGGAGGGATGTAGTGATAATAATTTAATATTATATAATGTTTCTCGTGTTGTTGATTGATATCTCATTATTCACTCTGACCAACTTTAAAGTATAACCAAGCGGCTTCTGCATACATATAATAATAATTACATCATGACGTTTGAATCGTTTAAATGGGTCTCGTTGGCAGTGAATTGTATCGCATGGAGTGATGTATTTCTTTCTGTGTAGTTTTCGCTTCAGTTTCAACAATTAATTGCTTCAATTATTAAATAAGAAAAAGGGGAAATGTTGATAAAATCTTAAAATGTCCAAGTTCCATTTTATTTTTGAATATCCATTATAATTTTTTAAAACTGATACTTAAAATTTTATGTAGTTCATTATGATGCTTAAAAGATGTTTCGTTTAATAGTGTGGATGAGTTTTAATGTGTCCATTCATTGCAGGAAAACCGGGTGGGGCTGGCTGTGTCTGTTGTCCAAGTCTAGAAATAAACAGAAAAATACGCATAGTTATAACATATTAAAAAATCAGTGTGCCATACCGTAATAATATTAGTCATTTATTTTCTTTGCAACTATCTCGACATCTGAGAAAATCGATGCAACCTTTCAGAATCGGGTAATCGGACAGATATTGAGTACACAAGGAATAAGCCAATTTTGCGGCACAATTCTCACAATTTTTCGTAATCGTTAAAATACTGCTGCATGTTAAGTGAAGGCAGATACATTATTATCCAATGGGATAATAGGTATAGAGTATAGGCCTAGGCAAACGAAGAAATATTTGCATTATAGCAGCGAAGTTTCAGTAAAATTAAACTAAATCTTATTAACATACTCATCTGAACCCTGAAACCTACAAAATCCCAGGTGCAGGGAGTGTCCGAGGGCACCCCTCCTGTGTTAAAATTGTAACATTTTTGAGGGGGGGCGGGGGGGGGGGGAGAGGGTCTCAGGTTTTGCAATACTAAACGAAAATTTCCAAGGGAGGCTAGGGATTATTACAATTGCCGAGGTTTCAGTCTTTTTCGTCTAGCCTAACACGCAGGCTTTCTTGTTCAGATTTTGAAATTTCAAATTAAAAAAAAAAGAGAAAAGGTTCTTACGAAGAAGTCTGTGGTCGTAGATGACTACTGCTAAAGATAATAGCCGGATCTAAGGACATCCAATCCTCCATTTCTTTTAACGTAATCTGTGCAGGCTTAAACGGATGATTAACATGGTGATGATTAAGACTTGTAGTAGGTCCAATTCCAATAGAAGATGTCCAATGATGATTCGTGTTGGGATTCGACTGCTGTTGTTGATGTGAATTTGAATGTTGAACAAGATTGGGATTAAAACCTGGAGGGGGAAGTAAAGTTCGGGGGAATACACTGGATAAATTCTGTTGTAGATGTGATGGGGTCTGATGTAATAATTGTGGTTGAGGTGGTGGCTGTTGTAACGGTGAGAAATTATGATGCACTTGCCGATGAAGTTGCTGTTGTGGATGTTGCGGGTGCTGATGTTGATGCTGATGGGGCAGATGTTGCTGTGATTGTTGCTGTACATGATGATGTGGATGCATTGGAAATGAAGTATGATAATTAATCCGCTGATTATTTACTTCTTCTTGAATTAATTCTTCAAATGCTTTCTGTGTTTCATGGAAAGGATCAAAGCCTAAATCATCATCTTGTAGAAGATTGCTTGTGCCGTTAGAACATTCTTCGTCCTCAAGCCCTAAATTATTCTCTACTTCTTCTTTACTCATTATCGTTTCTTCTACTTCAGGCTCTTCTTGTGCATGTATTACTTCGTCTGAAAACAAGATACAACAAATTTAATCAATCATTTTGAAACTCACATTAAATAATTCTGACACTTTCCATGCGCTTAGTATTTCCATTGAGTCTGAATATAATTATAATTTACGCGTAGAGCAATAAATATTTACACTGGCTATGCATGTCATATACTCATTAAGAAGGCCAGTTTGCAAACAATCTGAATATGTAATTAACTTTCACCTACTTACCACTACAATTATAATCATTACTCGAAGAATTTGCAATGACCGATGTACCATTATTCCAAATATTCGACTCCTTAAAACTATTCGACGGTGTGATTGCTGAGGATGATACTTCACTCGAAGAACCACCAGATATCGTTCTCTGCTTAGGCTGCTTCTTTATATTGCTACAGTGCAAAACCAAAATAATTTCATGACTTTGTCACATATTAAGCTGACTGAAAATCCAATATTATTGTAATTTTACAAATTGATGACCAAAATTGAGGTAGCAGATCAATTAACGTTATTTATTATTGATTGAAACTTACACAGCTCCAGTAGCCTGTACGAAGTCTTCAATTAGTTTCTTCTCATACTCTTGATGTTTACCTAGCTGCATATCTTCTTTAGTGAAGCTAGCTTCAGCATCTCCGTAATGATGAAGGTACATACACTCTGCTTTAGGGCACTGTTGATTCCTCATGAAGTGCGAACAATACTTAGTCGTTCCTAAACTTGCTTTTATAGTCCTACCGTCAAATGGAACATTATTTACCGACTGAATTGCTCTCAGTGCATCCTCTGACTTGTAGTAAGTTATATAGGCTCCAGCTGAACTTCCCTACAATTCAAACGAATCCCGTGTAAGCATCGTATGAATATATCAATACAAAATTAATGTAGACAACTAGTCCCAGCTAATACCAAACAGGAAATTGAATTGCAAGTGCACTAATTGTATTTAAAATAGGTTACCTGCAAACATGGGTTTACGACGACTTTCTGAATTTTCCCAAATTTCCCAAAATACTCTGGCTTTTTGAGCATCTCAGGATCGGCAATCCGTTGAGCGATACCCACAACAAAAACCAAATTTTTCTGAACAACTCGCAAATCTGCTAAATGTCTCCTGTTGTCCACAGTCTTTTGCTTTTTCATTTGCTCCTTCTGTCTTTTTTGTGCTTTCATTTTTTGAAGTTCCTCCACAGACAGAGGTTTGAAATTTGCAGGATTCTCAGGATATGGTTTACGACAGGCAGGACACAAACCATTCTCATTTACCCGGATTCGATGCCAACAGAATCGGCAAATCTGTTCAGGTGGAAAATATTGGATTCAAGGTTAATTAACAAACTGACATTGCATTCCGTACCATCATCAATACTATGCCAAATACAACGACCAGCCATTGACTAAACAATTCCGAACTCATGAATGTTGAGCACAAACATCAGTTTTACCACAGAATTCATTTACATACAAACAATACCATGTGATCAACACAAATTTCGCAAAATCTTCAAGGCGTCAACTAAAAAAGAAGACGAATTTAAGTACTAAAAAATTATTTGGAACAAAAGACATGAATGATTAGTTAGCAATACTTACTTGATAACCACAAGTACAAGGAAAAAAGGATCGATCGTCAATATCAAGATTTTCCATGCAGAGCGGACACTCTTGAACGTCGTCAACAGCCATCATTGTTGTTTGTAGTAGAAAATGAATTGTTGTAAAACTGTATTATTTTCTGGATTGTAACTTTAAAGTTGTCCGATGTAGAATGTTTGATGAGATGTGAAACTCGAAACTCTTCTGGTCTAGGAAGTGTGTCTCTTGTAACTTGTAGTGCTCACAACTGCACACAATATATATAAATAATTTTGGTATAAAGTATTTAAATATAATTTATGTCTCTCAAACAGCAGCAACAGCAGCAGCAGCAGTAACAGCAGCCAAGCACAAGTTACAAAACAACAGCCAACCAGCAATAACAGAGAAAAGAACAATATGTATCGTTTTCGCAATTCGTCCTAAAACTACCTAATCTTACTTTGGATTCACGTATCGATCGCTATATATAGATATAACAAAAATATATTTTGAATTCCACTAAGAATCTGATTTTTGAATCTGAAATACTAACAAAAATAATTTAAGCTTTTTGAATAGAAAATATTACACACTACTACTGTTCTAAATTTCCAATCCAATCCAATCCTTCCTTCAACACTACTTTGATCTCGACTTTAAAACCAAGCAACAACCAAATAATCTTCTCTTCCTGTACAAATTATTCACTTGCAACTTAACAGTTTACAACAATCTTGCTTTTCTCTCCTCACTCACTCACGAATTTCTCTCTCTCTCTCTCTCTGTCTGTCCCTCACTACGAACTATGAATGTTTGTGTTGAATGTGTCTGATTCTCAATGTTTGTCGTTGTTCTCGTTCTCCTCCTCCTCTTTTTAGAATTCGATTAAAAATATATATATACTTACTAATATTAACGTAGAGAAGTGTCTTGTAGTCTGATTTAATTGCACAAAATAGAGTACAGCCAGCCAGAGGAGTGTGAAAGGTTTAGTAATGTATTTTGTATTTGCATTGAATTAATTCAAACTCAACATTGGATTATTAGTTTTTTATTTTTTTTTGTTTTGTCTCTGTAAATATCAAATAGTGTAAAAGTTGCGTTGCGTTCCTCAGCGTAGTTGAAACGAACTCTCAAATCTCTTTTTCTTCCTATAGTTTTTTTAATGTCTCCTTATTTAAATCTTTATGGATAATATATAAAAATCCTAAATGCAAAATCGTTCGTACGAAAGATGAGTAAGATTTTCATGTAAAAATTGGAACACAAATGAGGAAAAAGCAGTAGCTTACACAAGTAAATTATTTTGGTAATATTTTAATATGGTAAAATTTGTTTGAAAACGATGATTTTCTGATGAATTAATAACAATTATTTATTCAGTTCAGTCCGTCCGTCCGTTCGTCGTACCTTGTTGAAGTACAGTAAGTAATACACTTTTATTTCAGTTTTGTGAGTAAAGTTACAGTTGAAGTCGTTGAATGAAGCAAAAGTACACTCACTCAGTATATAATCCTAATACAACTTTTCGTATTCGCAGACCGAGAGTCATATCCTCTATTTATTGGTAGTGAAGTGAGGCTGACGAATCATAGTACGTAGAAGCATGTAAAAGCTAAACAGAGTTTATACAGCTATAGCATTAGGGAGCTTGCAAAAACAATGTTTGGCATTTTCTTGGGGGGCTGCATATCCTTTTACATGTGCGTACATACCAAAAATAATTACGTAGAGGGGGAGGGGGTAGGGCCAAAACAGACTTTTGCATAACGCTATTGTTGCAAGCTCCCAGCAGTACATTAAAGCTTCACTATATCTCAATTCTCAAAATCTCAAAATAAGCTCCTGCTATAATTATACTATACATTTTACCATTTTACTATGTACCACAACGGAGTCGACGGAGTGTACGCATCCAAGTACTTAATACACCAAGTCCTTCCTTTGCCTTTATTATCCCAGTCCCAACAAATATAAAGCTAAAGCAAAAAAGAGAGTGTCGTTCTATCAAGCATTCAACCATAGAAGCCCAAGTGAAAGTTTTACAAAGGAACATGAAATGAAAGAAATCCTTTAGGACTTACTCAACAAACAGTGGAATTTTCAAGCTACCTTTTCCTACTAACTTCCCCCAAAACCCTTCCTATTGGCTCCTACTCAACATCTAAATACTACTACCAACAAACGCGCTATTTTTCAAAGTTTATTATACGTCCTTTTGCCCCAATTTTCTCAATATTATTATTAGGTATATTTATGTTTTTGCCATCAATAATATAAAATATAAAAAAAGTTCGACATTCGACGATTCGACTCGACTAGGACTTCTTAATTTGGCTTTTCTCAAAAGACCATAATATCCTTTATCCTTTTATTATCAGTAGACGGTTGAGAAGGAAAACCAAAAGACAGTGAAGCGGTTTTCTTAATACATTCCTTAAACTTAAAGTACCTAGTACATTCAACATTCCCTACTTACTTAATAGTTAATAGGTGCATTACTCATTACTTTATTTAGTCACAAGTTACACCCCATGCATATACTAGTATGATGGGGATATGTACATATAGCAATAATCGATTTGTAGTATTTTCTATAGTTAATTGTAATTTGCTTTGTGTTGAAGTTGAAAAGTAGTATTGTAATTTGATTTAATTAAAACCCCAAGGGAAATAATTTAGTTTACTTACCTGTTTGATCACCTTTTCAATGAGACTTTCCCTTGGTTGGAGAACACCCGAGACGACGACAACACCAACACCAAAAACAGCACGAAACTATTTAATAAAATTAGTTAATTCACAGCTACTTCTGATTTTGAAACCTATTTACAGCGAACTTGGACAAAATAATTATTAAGATTAACAGGCGCACATCTACAGTTCGAGTAAATACAGTACGGGTGGGTAGGTGAGTGAGGTCAGTGAGGTGTAGGTGAACGGTTGACAGTTAAGACTTAAACGTGAGCACTGAACACGTTTTGCTTAGTAGTACTTGGATAAATATTATATTTTGCAACCAGCCAGCTATTATTTTATCAGTTATTATGGGATATTACTGGCACTGGGCTTGATGTTCAAAGTTGGTTATATATTTTATTTGTTTTTTGATTTCGTTGTTGATGATAGTAATGAGTCGATGAGTGAGAATGGAAATGGAATGATATAGGCACCAGCCAGTTGGTTTAACACGTTAATTCAATTTTCGGCTACTTCAGGAGCTAATTTTCCAATATGAAATTGCACAAGAATTGATGTTTTTCTTCTAGGAACCACAGGACAGGACCACAACGGCCGCGATTCCAATCCAAACCGATCCCGAATTTTCTGATCCCAGAAATTAAAGACGCAGTTCACTTAAACCAATAGTTTACTAGATACTACTTAACACAAATACAGCACTAATACTTTTATCACTACTCACACTGCGACTTGCAATAAAGAATAAACGTATTATATATGCTATAAAATTATTTTAAAATGTTTACATTATAACAAAAACAATGATTCACTTGAACTGACTGTAGAATTGAAATTTCAAACTTAAGACATACTAGTACTCAGACATAGTATTACAAAATATCCGTGGACACTACAGAAACAGGAAGGACAGAGATTATTGAAGAGCAAACACTAGCAATAACTAATAGAATCGTAATCACACTACAATGTTGTAATGCTATGAAGTAATTACTGTTAATTTAGTGGATGTGGATAGGAATGGGTAAAACTACTAATTGCTAAAATAATTAAAATAATATAACATTGGAAAGCAGTAAAGCAGTCCTCAACTTATTTTAATTTTTGCTCTTAAACTTAAATGTAAAAGATGTTTGGCCGGTACTTTTTAAATGCTGCTGTAATATAAAACTACAAAACCTATACAGCTATAATATTAAAAACGACGGTTCGGCATATAAGAACTATAATGTATTAGCCTATACTGACTAGTGAGCCGACACTAATTATGAAGTGTGTTGAATGCTTCTTTTTTTAATTGCTACAATCATTGCACTTGTCTTATAGTTAACGTTAGATTCTTGCTATAAAGCTAATAATATTATGAATATTTAGCAAAAATTACTAGCGTAGTAAAGTAAATAACAGTGACTTTTTTGAGCACGTAGTTCTTATAAAATTACAAAATCACGCTTTTTTTCATGCATATCCAAACGGCGGGATAGCCTCTTTCTCTATTCTATTCCAGGATGAACTACTAGGCAAGGGCAAGCCAACAAACGTCAACAAACACTATCACAAATTACAATGCAGGGAATCTGTAAAATAGATTTTTCTATGGGATTTATTCAGTTTCTAGTATTGCTGCTGCTGTATCTGAATATTGTTTGAGATACATAAAAATACATAGATAACCAAGTCGTTATCATTGTATTGCCATCATAATAATTAAAATTAGATTACAAAATTAGGCGTTTAAGGTGCAGTATTTACAGTAAACTGCAGCGTCTAAAAATCATGCAATTACTTAAAAAATTAAAATACATTTTTTCGATATGCACTACACCTTGCCGGCGCAGCATTTGCATCTCTGTTATTTATTATAAAAACAGAGGATTGCATTTTTTAAAATTGAATTATCTACTTAAATTATTGTTACACAAATTACACAATGCTTGCTGTTCAGGACACGCTATGGGTATAAAAATGTTCAAAACGAGATTATTATGTATACTGAGTCCTTTGGTCTATCGTCGTTGGACGACATTGTCAAGTTTATTTTAATAAATTGTCTTTCTCTCTATTATGGGGTTTAGTAACGTTGCGAGGTGACGGTATTAAATAAAATTAACCATTATTATTGTTGTAAAACGTTGACAATAGCAGTAAAATTAATGGAGGTCTATTATACTATAAGGAAACCAATGGAACCGTTCCTAGTTAGATTATGCTATATATCGTTAATTGCCTAGGTACTTGATTAAAACAAATCATGATAATGATGCAAGGCATTCCAGGTGAGTTGAAACAGTGTTCAAATATTATATTTTTTATTGAAATGTCACTTGAATATATTTCCTATTACACACAATAATAATACGGGGAGAGAGAGACTGTAACGTCCAAAAAAACAACCACAAAAAAAATCAAAAAAAAAAACAAACAATTTTATTTTTGTTGTCTGGATCTACACATTACAATTGTATCATAATCATAATATAATATATGTAATAATATGCACGTATGAATTAATAGTATTATTATGTATGTATGTAATAGTACTCAAATTATATATGTAGCTTCCATTTTATCTAATAATTATAATATTATCATAAAGTCTTTAAATGCGAAAAAATAATTTCCGCATACATACAATTAAATAATTTACTTATACAATAATTTTTTTATGTATATTAAATATTGAAATAATTTATATCATTTTGTTTTTTAATATGTATAATATTCTATGTTTTTGTTATGTGTACGCCCGTCAGTTTCAGTTTTCATTTTTCCCTTCTTTATAATAATTATAATTATATTTAGCCATGTACGTCCCTTTGATTATACATGGTTCAGACAGATACATAGGTCAAGGGTTTTAATTCTTAATTAAACATCCCCTTTGTTGCGATTATGATAATAATTTCATTATTTTCCTTTGCTCTCATATCTCTCTCTCCTTTTACCTTAAATTAGTATAATATAATCTTTCTTCCTTTAGTACATAATATTATAATATACGATAAAAACAATCTGGAGCAAAAAAAACTTTTTTTCCCGCTCATTTTGCTTCTCGTTTTGATTTGCATGTTACCTACTTTATATTTGTTCAATCTAACGTAAATAATGTACGTATTTAATAATTACTTAAATGCAAATTGTAATGTCTTGAAAACAGGTATGATAAGTTTCATTTTTGATAATAATTTCTTTTCTTAGAACATTCTTTTAGGTCACAAAGTTAAGTAATAATTAAATAAAATTACTTGTAGTTGTAAATTGTATTGTAGAATGGTAGGGAGAGTAGAAATCAGAAATCAGTTAAATGCGGTTTTCAGTTTTTAAATTTGATAATTTTGTATATATTTTTTTTTGTAATTAAATGTTTGGTTCCAAAAATTTCTTATCAGAATTATACTTTCTTTTTAGAAATGTGTTAATTTTAAAAGCACAAAGGGTGAGACTCGATAACGATACCGATATTTATCGACAAGTTTTGAATTGTTTAGTTTTAATGTAGTAGGTGGCGAGTAACGACGGCGGTGACAATTCCAGGGGGAGGGGAACAAAGGCACAAAGATTTTAAATTTTACACATTGAACGTTTCATGTTTATATAATAATTCACACTCAATAATTAGTTAATTACATGGATATTGTGATAATTATAATTAATAATCATTATTATATTATAAAAAATCTCTGACAAAGTTAAACTTTTCAACGATGACACCAACAATGTATATGTAATAATTATCATTATTATATAATCAAAATCAATTGATTTGACATTGACTTGTTTGTCCATTTTTAAGTAAACATTTAAAAAATTTACTTTTCCTAATGTCATAACTTTTTTGAAAACTCATCCAAATCCAGACGAGACGAGCAGACGAAACAAGACAAGACAATAGACAATATAGAGACAGCAATACTTACCCACGCTAAGCAAAAACCCATCATTAACAACCATATCAATGTTGCAATAATTATCATTATTACAGACAAAATATTATGATTCTCATTTTGCACTCCAATCATTTTTTTGTCATATACAAACAAAAAACGAAGAAAAAAATTGTGAAACTGAAACCGATCGTGAGAAACTGACAACGACATACATAAATACAGAATACAGTAGATGAAACAAAAGTACTACATTACAAGTTTGAATTTGATACTTTCAATTCATGAATGTATGTTACACTTAAACATTATTGTAAATATTTATGCTTTTTAAGAATCATAATCATATATGTAGTAATCTACTGATATAAATTGCATAGCATCTAAAAAGTATAGTAACAATAATAATAGTTATTACTTACATAATCTTATGTAGTAAATTAAACATTAAATTATTAATATTTTGAGAGAGATTTAATATTTTAAATTAAATTAAAAATATTTCCTTTTGTATTAAATTCAATAAACAGTTTCAATACACCACCGACACCCTGTTTACTAGGCATGTCTACTGTATGTGTATGTAATAATTATTATTATAGTATTATGTAATGCAAAAAAACGAAACAATACTTAGAAAGTTTGAACTTTCACTTCATAATAATAATAAATTGAAATAATACATACAAATATCGATTTTACTCTTACTGCTTCATATGACTATGAAATAATATTATTGTATAATAAGACAAGTTGTGTTTTGTTTTCATCAAGTCTGTCTGTACCTGTTCGTACTGTACTGTGCTTAACTTACTATACTGTACTTAACTTCTTTCCCTAGTGGATTACATAGTATCATATAATTATATATATAATATAAATATGTAATGTCATTATAATATATTTAGGTCATTCCTCTTACTTACTTGCTTGTAACTATGTTAAATTTGTTTCTTTTACAAAATGAAAATATGTCTCATACAAATTATTCATTTAAAAATTTTAAACCATAATTGTGATTTTACTTAATTTTTCTTCAAATTTTTTCATCATGAGGATTTGCTTTATTCATTTTACTTGATATGTTGTGTATGATTTTAAGTAATATGATTTGATTTTCCCAATAGTGAAGATTTCAAGATTCCAAATAAATGATTTACAATTACATACTAAATTGTTATTGTAAATACACAATATGTATTTTGGTAGTCCTAAGCTTTCAATTCAATTTCAAAATTCATGTACTCCAAAAACTATTCTTCTAGATATTTTCATTTGTATTCAATATACTCTCTATAATGTAGGTAATAACATCCTTATGATGAGTACAAAAGTCAAATCATAGTATAATTTTGAAATAATTGCAACTTGTGCAAATCAGAACAAAAAAATGAAATTGATACAGAAATAGTTAAAAGTTCAAACAAGCATTAATAAAGTTACATACAATTACAAATTGCATAGAAGATGACGATGACGATAATATGACAATACCTAATGTATAATAATTCATACATTTTCATCAAAAAAATCAAAAGTGAGATTTACAGGCTATACTTACCTAATAAAAACACATTAGCCTTTTAGTTTTTATCTCTTAATTGTTCTTCAGCAAAAAAAAAGTTTGAAATAAATAAAACATTCTATAAAAAATGTTTTCTTTCTTATCATTAGTTTCCCTTGTTTTGTTTTTTGTATAAATTTGCTAACTTGTAAGTAGGTAATAATAATAGTCCTTGTTCAAATGGTGGATTTCGAAAATGAGACACGCAGATGTGAATTTTCACGAAGTTGGTAATTGTGCATTTTAATCAGAGCTTCTGCGGCTTCTTCAACTGATGGTAATTGGAGTAGGGCCATTTTTCTATCTTTTCTGTAATATATATATTGAACGCACAAATTAATGTTTTTAATGTCAAACAACAAATCAATGATTAATCAGTTAAGACAGATGTTCCTTTGTGGGGCGAAAGCAGTACTTTTACTTACGGAAAGAATTTGAATCCTTTAACATTGAATCCAGCAGTACGAAAAGCTTCACAAATTTCTTCATCCTGAACAGAAGCTGGAATATTTGATAAATGGAGAGTTGCCGAAGGTGAATAAATATTCTGGTAATTTTTCGAGTCTGGCTTCTTGAAACGATGAAGTGGTGAATTTGTGTAGTCTTTTGTCAAACCGGCATCGGGTTGCCCTTCCTTCGGCATCTGTACTGCTCCGTGCTTGGAAACAGTCACACGAATCACTTTCCCGTGTAACTTCAGGCGGTCCAAGTAGGTCATTGCTAAACAAAGTAAAACAATATTATTGTAAGATAAATATTTGTTTTTAACACCAGCCTGATTAAACATCAATACATTTGTCTTTTAAATCCAAGAATAGCATCTCAAAACCTTACCTAGCTGAGCCTGCGCTGGCTCTCTCATCTGGACCAAAGCAGAATCCTTTTTGTTGAATAAGATTTTCACACGCTGAACATCACCATAGACGCCTGTGTATAAGAAAAAAACTCAAAATAAAGTTTCCGAAAATCTTAGGAATCAACCTTTTAATTTCAAACATATTTTACTGAACTATCAAATACAAACCCAAATTTTCGAAAAATACGTCAGTGTCATATTATTTAAAGCAGTTAAAGTGTAGAGAAAAATTTGTAATTATTTGCAAGAAGATTCCAAGATTAAAGTGTGACACAAAAGCACAATACTAAAATGAACAATATATAACTGCATGATTATAATAGAAAAATATTTAATTTGCAAGTAGCAATAGTTGCATTGCGTTATGCGTTGTGCTACCAAACAAAAGAGATTCAAGAATGAAGAGATGATTCATTAAATACCATTTTGTACATGTAATAAGTAACTTATAATTTATATAGACAAGAAGAAAAAGAGTTTTATATCTGCGGCTGGACAAACGTACCGAATAATGTAAAGAGACCGTCGGGCGTGATCGACTGAAAAAACACAAAAAACAAGAAACAAGGTAGAAAAAGATTTTTTGGAATAATTTCTTTGCCTTGATGCATTAAAGATTCATAGAATAAGATGGATAACAAATTAATATTTTTTAGAACAATAATAAAATCCAATATAACCACAAATAGACTCAGCACCACAATTTAGTTTAGAACCACGTCAACCAAGTCAAGAGAACATATAATGTGAAGTATGGAAATAATATTTACAATCGAACAAAGGCGTACACATAAACAAAGTAGGTATAATAATAAACGGATAGTGATTTTGTACATTAACTAGATTGTAGAGGAACTGTACACACCGCTACTGCAGCTGCATAGCTTTACTGTAGGTGGGCATGAGGGATAAAGAAAATAAAAGTTCAACATAAAACATGACGGTTTAGAATTTAGAACACAGAGACGTAAACATTTAGATACGAGTACTATCCTCAGCAAAAATATATAATTAGGATTGTATAATTATGTGATAAGTACATGTTGGACAAAGTTCACAGCAGTACAGAATACAGTTCAATAGGTAGTTCAAGTCACAAGACGATGTAAAAGTAATGCGGATGTGTGTAATTATCGTTTATTACTCGTATAAGCTCAATATACTTATATACGTATGACTGTATGAGGTAGATGTATAAATTGAGTTGTAGCGTTATAATCCAATCCGTTTTTAAAAAATTTTTGTTTTAACTGCCTAGTTTATTTTATGCTGTTTTATGTGTTTTACAAACCTCCTCATTTAGATTTGAGACGAGAAGAACGCAGCCTGGAGCCATGAGACCACCTTGAAGTCGAACAGCCATATTGGATCCAGGCATTGTGGCTTGGGCTGCAAATCCAGCCAACGGTAGTCCACCTGTCAGGCAGTCAAACAATTTTATGGGTTTATTAAGATTTACTCACTTTAATACCTTTTTATATTTAAAACAAAATCATAGGAAGATGACGATACGGTAAAAGCAGACCATATGTCTTAAATGTGATTTTCTTTCATTTGAACGGAGCAGCAACTACTGTATTCTTTGTAAATCGAAAAATCAAACAAAACTGGCAAGGCTTGGAATAAATGCATCTTGTAATTTTCAGTCTTTACAACGTTTTTTGAATACAAAAAAAAATCACATTTTTTAAACGAATGAACAGTTTATAATTCTTGTTGTACTGTAATTTGAGTAAGAAAATAGCTCGGTGTGCTTCAACTCAACGATACGAATGCACTTCGAGTAAAATGATAAAAACTTGAGAATAGCAACAACTATCAATACACACAAATAAGGAGAACCGGAAAACGGTAAGAAGATACGAAGAGAGAAAGAGAGGGAAGGGTGACGACGAGGGAGACGTTGACGGCGCTAACCTATTTGGTAGAGGAACTGATGTGGTGTCTGTTGGGAACGGTTTTGATGATGAGTCGTACCTGCCATAGCAGCAGCGGCTGCAGCCGCCGCAGCTGTTCCAGGGAATGGGGCGAGACCGGAGGTCAACTGTGCTGACTGGGATGATGGGAATGGATTGCCCAGAACAGACTGCCCACCCAAAGCATTCAGTGCAAAAGCTTCCATTCCAGGTTCTCCGGTGGGTAAAGTAGGGTTCGTGTAATCCCTTGACTTGTCATTGTTGTAACGGACGTTCAATGAGGCCAATTTGGAGTACTCAATCCGCAGAGTACAACAACCATTGTAAATATTTTGACCGTCCAAACTCTATATGGAGCAACGAAAGACAACAAATTTCATACAACAGTCGTAATACTAAGTAGAATTTGGAAGAATATAGTTCTTCAAAATATCTAATCTTGTCATTATAATCATCATCCCCCTTATGGGGAATTGGGTAATAGAGGACGTACCAGTTTGGCCGCTTGTGCCATGACAACATCCGGGTACTGAATAAGTGCTTGAAAGAATCCATTTTTGGTAAAGGTAACAATACGAAGGACTTTACCGACACGTGAAAAAATCTGATAGAGAACATCAAGTGTGACAGGGTACAGCATCTGCTCGACAATCACTCGAAGAACAGTGTTTGGTCCTCCTTGGGTATCGCCTGTACCAACAAGGGCTTGTGCTGCTTGAAGGGCTGCTTGGGCAGCTGAATTAGCATTGGAATGAGACTGGTCTGTCTTCAACTCTTTGTGTGTGGAATATTGAACGTACACCGATCTTCCTCTCAGTTGAGCCACACAATTTGTAAAATATGTGACCATGGCAACTGCTGCAGACTCATCCGCCAATTCCAGGAAGGCTTGATTCTTACCCTGTCAAAAATAATCATATCCACATTTAATACTTCAGCCACACATAATCAATCACTGAAAAGATGCCCATATTGGTAATTTATTACGGAACGGAAACATCGTCCACGAAACATGGAACATCTTTTACAATTCTGTTTATGATTTTCACAAATACAAACCTTGAGGACGAGGACATTGGAGACACGGCCAAAAGGAATTCCAAGATGAACAATTTCCGTCTCACTCACATCACTAGGAATATTTCGAATGTGAACAACTTTGCTGGGGCGAGTTTTACCTCCGGTTCCATTGTCACCTGAATTCAATTTCACCTTCTTGGCCTCATTGTTATTCTCTGCTCCACCATTGGCTTCTTGCTTTATCGCTGGATTATTTGAGGTACCCTCACCCAACAGCTCTTCAGAGCCTCTCTGTAGAAACAGCAACATTCACAAGATTAAAAAATGTATTACTTTTTCCTACACAAAACATCCCTCACCCAGCAGACATCTCCTAACTCCCGATCGCAATAACAACAACCGTGACACTAAAACAATCTGAGTACTGGTTAATTTATTTTCATCTAAGCTCCACAAAACGGTATGAGCTATACACTACATTATTCCATTTCAAACCATATTTCACTACGTTTTGTAATATGATTATTATAATTTCTACTGCGTCCATCATTTTCATCTTCCCCATTCAAAGCATAAAATCCCGGGATAATGATTGTGCGTACATATATCAAGCACATTGCACTGTCTTAAAACCTTATGAGCTTTACTCCACCAAAAGCTATTTGTAATTTTTATGCATGACCGGTCTCACTAACAAATTTGAGATTACTTAATCTAGTACGGTCTATCTCAAAATCTCACAAAGGACGTAAAAACATTTTAAGGCAAATTTTATGCACAATGGAGAACACTTATGTATTTAAGCTGTCTATAAGTGTAGTCACTTGTGTCCCTTCATTCGTTCCTACTGCCATCAAAATAACAATGAAGTCATTAAACTATAAAATAAAATCACTCACTCAACAAAGTCCAAGTGTGTAATATGTATGTAATATGTACACATGTAATATGTACAAATACCGCAGGAAAACCACACTACCCCAGCATGAAAAATACACCGGGGTAGCCTTATTAAGGGTATCTGACACTTGCATGCAATTACATATTATCTCATTAAAACTCCCTGTGCTAGCAAATTTTATTTTGCCACTAAACTATTAAATGATCATTTAGGGCGCGACTTCTTTCTATTGTTATTATTATCAAACCAGAACCAGTATAAAATCTTATTGTTCAAGTACAATATAAGAACCTATACTGATTCTACAAAATTATACAATTATTAGACACCTACCCTCCTGAAAATACTGTATTTTGTCCATACGTACCTATCATATACTGGCATGCTGGTATGAGCGCATTACATAAAGTGCATAATTTTAATAGCGTTATCTGGCTTTTATTTTCAAAGATGCATCACCTTTCTCTACGTCTGCCATACAATATGTAGGTACCAATCCTGATATAGTCTAATGTTGTGAGTACCTCACTTATTAACATTGTCACCCAATTAATAACCTTTTATGCCTCCGCACAAAAAGCCACACGCATAAAATATATAATACGTCGTCATACACCACAGGCAATCCTAATCGTTCAAAACGACTACTTGGTATTCTGCTAACGTAACTACTCACAAATTTATTCATTCTGCACTTTCCCCCTTAATTCCTTTGTACTTAGTACTTGATTTTTACATAAGCCCCTTCATGAATACATGCACAATACTAAATGTAAGATAAGCCAAAGCCACAATGAACACTCATAAAAATCAATTTTAAAAATAGACGTTCTTGGTTTTGACTTGACTAGGTCCTGTCTCAGTCCTTCCTCCTACAACCTTCTCACGTATACTTATTAATTATACCGTATTTCCTGTAATTCTGACGGGTCCATGATAGTTCAAGGGCCTGTAATATTAGTACTCGGGTCTGATTGACAGAGGTAGGAATTAAAATAGTTCATGGGTCTACTAACACACGACTATACGGCTGTACGTGTCTTGCGGACCTACAGCTAGTTTAATATGGTGATGTCAAATATTAAATTCCGACTTAAGATTTAATTCAAAGATAACCCATTCATAAAACTCTCATTTTCCCCATATTCGTTTACGCATACGCTGCTGCAAGACGCACTTCTACCTAAATAGCTTATAGCCCATGTAGCATAGGGAAAATTGAACGGTTTTACAGCAAACATACTGACCAAGAATTAAAACGACACAGCCTTCATTTTGCCCATTTATACGTATATATTAATTTAAATTGAGTTTAACAGACCTGCCAACCTCATTTAAATAAACTGAGCTGATGCGAATGAGAGTGACGTATACCTAACAACCTATAACTACATCGTATGAAATAGTAGTACACTATTAAGTAGCAAAACTGTAAAACACTTAAAATAGGTACCCAAACTACAACTACATAATTTATATGTACTAAATTTTGTTTTAGATGTCACCAAGTTAAATCTGTATATAATTAAAAATAAATGTATTAATTTATGATAGGCAATATCTGTGATTTCCTACCTGATTCTCCATACCCTCAATGTATGCAGTTGCCGGAAATACCTAAATGAATAAATAATAATCAAAATATAATACACACATACACATGTCAATAACAACCCAGCCAGCCAACATGGACATTTTTACACCCCCCACTGAGTTGACAGCATGTCCAGCATTTCACTGGCCAACAAAATAAAAATAAAATTTCACAAAATAATCAACTATATATTTATACAGACATGCACTACATTTTCACAAGTTCACATTTATACATTTACATTATTCGATCCCACTTCTAGGACAATAACAATGTTAATGCCATTATGGTGCGAGGAACCCTTCTGAGCTAAAAACACATTTTACCATAAGCTGCGTGCTTACTACACTACACATGTGTTCAGTACTGTTTGGGTAGTAGGTAGATAGTAAGTAAGTACTTAATTGCAATTTACAATTGGTCAGACTTGGGCATACTATACTACACATAGTAGTTAGTAATTTAAGTCTGTTCATGTTGGCCTCAAACTGTTTGCCTATTGTCCATTGTTAGAAAACTGTAGTAGATCGGAGGATCGGACAAAGTTCATTGTCACGCTTGGAAAACTTCCAGTTCATATTCAAAATTTAGTATACACAGAGAGACCTCACAAAAACTGTCAGAGGTCTGTCTCTGTTTTGTCACCAGCCATCGTCAACTTGAGTTTGGCTCGTCTTTGTCTCTAGACCAGAGGCCGCGTGGAGAGTATCCAGGAATAAAATGTATACATATAAAATGTATAAGTACAATTCTTAGCAAGACATTCTGGGAAAAAGTGCAGTCTGCCTGAAACATATCCAGTCCGTACTCCTCCCCGTACTATCACCATCACATTTATTTACCGTCAAAGTTGCGAAAGCCGAAAGCCAAATCAAAAATCCAACCCGCAACGGCTATAGCGAAATTAAGCCGAACAAAGAGATGACGCCGCGGGAAATGTTCATTCTCATAATCTTTTTCCCTTCAAAGAAAATATGAATCCATCAATCCATCCATCCATTCAACACAACCAACCTTTCTTTATCCTATACTACTTGAATTTCTTCCCATCATATGGGGGTTGTGTTAGTACTCTATTATATTAGAGCATAATACGTAGAAAGTACCATATAAAATACATAGTATGATTCAACCTCCACTTCCACTCGTCTTCGTCTCTATATCCTCTCGTTCTAAAACTTCTTGGATAGCCCATAGTTATACATATAATTATATTATAAAATAAATATAAATATATGCTAAGTAAATGATAAGTAAAATAAAATGATTTTAAATATTTTTAGCAGAACTACACAACCACAAACTTGACTAGTCACTACCCACTTGCCACTTATTACCCACCTAAGCACAACCTATCTGTCTCCCTACATACCTACCAACCCGATCCTTAGGTCTATATATACAGGATTTGTCATACCTACCTCCAGTACACTACTCCTCAAGCGACTCTCAAAACTCTGTCTCATCATCCTCTCATCATGAGTCTGTCTCACTCAAGTGAACATTACCATTTTACAACTTGAAGGAACATTCGAACATATTCCATTTACAATTTACAACTGGAGCAAACAACAAAAAAATCATCATCTCAATAACTCAACTTCACCCATACGTAAGTAGCTACACTGCACTGTCTTCACTCATACTCATAATAACAACCAACACCAAACCAACCAAACTGAAAACTGTGTATATACTTATCTACTAGATATATTTTCCAAAGAAATGTATCTACCGAATAGAACAGAATTTTATGTATAACAACATAAATGACACACACACAGTAAACCTACAGCCAGGGTAAACTACAAGTAAACAGATAGGACTGTAGAAGGCAGTGGATGAGAGAAATGCCAAACTGGATGATAGACTGCATTGTTATTAGTTCACCAACAAGATACACAAGCTCCATCCTACCTTCTTCCTTCTCTGCCATCATCTTCTCTATACCAACGGAAACAAGAGCAAAGATGTTATGAGGGGAAAAAGCTACTTACATATTAGTCAGACGTGAGAAGAGAGATGCCTCATCAGACTGCCATTGCATCGCCATGTCTTGTAATGTAATGCAATGCACTAGCATTTGACTTTGTCACTTGGATGACACACACACACACACACACAAGCATGCCTTACATACTGGTAATGACATTTCATTACAACAAAATATTCTAATGCACCTTATCATTGGTGTGTATAGTATTTTGTATTAACAGTACATATATTACATACCTACCTTCATTCGACATTCGAAATATACACGAAATACCACATGAAATGACTCATGTATGTGATTCCATCCGGTATCTCTCTCTCTTTACCCAACTGCCTAAATACTTTTATGTACACACATCCAATATCTATTTATGTATCTGTTACCTACCTATGCCCGCATGCATGCAGGAGACTACCTTATGTATCTGCATATTTAACATGTCTCCTCTCACGCAGATGAATGACATCATACGAAATGGCGACAAGTACTTACCATATGTAAGGTACTACCTCCACTGCCTGGAAAAAATCATGAACCACTTACTATTTACTACTTCTCTGAATTTTCTGTACGACGCTTTATACACAAAAACCGACAGCAGGACATAATAATTATAATTAAGGATGAGAAACAATAAAATGTGTAAAATCCTCATTGTTACACCCCTCCTATTTAGCTTTTACTCGTCCATATCCTATTTATTACTATTACGCATCATCAAAATAAATTCTAGACACCAACCAACCACCACCAACGAACAATGGCAAACCTATGTACAAAACTAAAACGATAAGACAAAGACAAGTTTTTTAAAGTTTCAGTATTCAGCACTGGAGCATCTACAATCTTTTTCTCGTGATCGTAGTACCTCATCCTAACATAAACACACAGGTACAAGCTACTCTAATACATATCCTCTGTATGCTCTAATCGCTATATGTACTACGTACCTTTATTTACAGTCCCTGTCTGTCTACAAACTTGACTATATTTATTTAGCACCAACTGGAACTAACAAGAGGGAGGAGGGCTAGAAGTAGAAAATGTGCCAACTGTCTTGTCTACTTCCCTCTTACAGTAAATACGAAATACCGCCCTAGGCACATCTGTAATTTATAATTTTTATTTTCCTGGAGCATAATATCAGCAGTGAAGAGAGCAACTGTGTCTGCCGCGAGAGCAGATGACGCTTGGGCTGGACCAGTCCTATATTCGCACTAATACTACACACACGAACTAATGTTAAAATATAATAACATCAACATCCTTTATTATCATCCTCGCAATCATCTGTCCTGTATTTATCAAAGAGGCAAAGTCTCACAAATAGCAGGTGTGACAGAGTAAGCAGTCGTAATTATTACACATGTACAAAATGTGCACCTTGACGCCTGCTCAACGTTTTCTTGACATACCTAAGATGGGCAGATAAGTATGAGTCGGTACAGGAAAACTTATAGTAGACCCATAAGACAAGAAAACCGCTAACACAACTAATTTCAACTCATCTATGTGTTGTATATACACAAACTAGACTAATCCACTCTAAAACTCACTAATATAACTAAAACTGAACTGACTGCACAGCAACTTTATCAGCATCCCCCCCCCCCCGCTCCCCCCACATTATCCTCATTTCAAATTTCAATTGAGAATATCGAACAAAGAAAATCCTACCCTACCTTATTACTCACGCAATGACGACGACGACAAAGATGCTCTCTTGCACAGAGAACTTGTCGATATTCGATACTCAGAAACACATCAAGCGCAAAAAGCCACGAAGACCAAAGACCACGGTGATGAGGATGGATGTCGATATCATGTTGTAAGTACTGACATTACAATGCACATTATCTATATATTATTAGTACAGCACACAGTAGTAGACAGTACACCAACTGTAGTTTCTGCAATTCACTCTCATAGATTCATCAGATTCCCACCGATTAAAATTTAAATTAAAATTCCTTCCTGGTGTCAACTCAGCTAAGACCAACACCAACACAGCATGCCTTGTATGGCACTCTCACAACGCAGGGGAGGGGTATCATCATCTGTAGTGAGTGCAATGGAATGCAGAAAAATGCAACGCGTACAGTAGTAGGTAGTTGGTAGGTACTTTGATGGATTGTAGATTCTACTCTTCTACTGTAGAAATGGGCTAGATAATTACAATGGCATGGCATGCATGCTTGGCTTCAAAAAGAAGATGAAGAAGAAGAAGAAGAAGAGGAAAAATCCAAGATGGTTCCCCCATTAACAAGAGCAAGCATGTATACCAATAGGTATATTAGTTTAAATATGAGTTCAGTGGATGGGATGCGATACGATGCACTGCTCTCAAATGATGCATATAAATATGTACCTACTGTGCATTTATTACATCTCTGAAACATACAGCGTATTATTATAATCAGATATACGCAGAAGAGAATCAGACTCACTAGTCAGAATCAGAGAGACAAGGGGCAGACAATAAAATTCATCTCTCAACTGGATCTCAAATTTCAATGAACCAAAACCAAGAGCCAAGAACTAAAAGTACCAAAGTGACCTAGGTTAGATTACTAATCAACCAATAGGGGACACAAACAAAGTGTACAAAAAAAGTAGAAAACAATAATATAATCCGGTCTTCTATATATACAAAAATAAAAGCGTGTAAAAATCTTTTTTCTTCTTCATCCCTATCAGTATCAGTACCCCTACTACAGATATAGGCTATACCTATGCCTATATATACAGACATACTACGTGATGCTGCGTACACCTCACCTTTTTATTTTTTGTCTACAATATGCTCTGTATATTTCTGCTCTGCTCTGCTCTAACTATTCCCGTACCCTAACAAAACACAATGTGAATGCCTACTAATAATGATTGGTAGTCAAAGCATGTAGCTAGTAGTAGCTACTTCTGAGTCCCGAGTCGTCCTCACTCCTACTACTACTATCATCCATCCCCTACTCATGTGTAAAGTACATACTACATACAACATTCAATGGAGCCCAATTCATTACCATTACAATGCAGCGCCTAGCGCAACTCAATCCCAAATACTACAAGGTAATGATAATTTTTATCCATGTGATGATTTTTTTCATTTCATACATAGTCTGCAGTGCATCAGGCTTCTGCACGCATACCTGAGTGCGGTTATATTATTTATATGTATCTCCACGTATTCAGATCATTAATGACAACAAACTACTATACTTTAACTATATACTATTATAAAATAAAGGACCGATGCTATAGCATAGTATACTATAGGAATTCTGTTGTCTAGAGGATGCACATAAAACTATTTAAAAATGATCATATATAGAGAAGGCGCATTGCCAGTTGCCAGGTATGAAAGGAAGCAGCTTTTTATCCTTTGATTTCATTTACTTTTGAGTTTTCAAGTTTCGAGTTTTTGGTGTGTTGGTCTCGCAGACCAGAGCATAGCATAGCATTGGACTAGGATTTGGATTTTGAGGGTGTTGGTATTGGATAGCCCAAGGCAGACTGAATTCCATAGAGAGAGAGAGAGAGAGAGAGAGAGAGAGAGAGAGAGAGAGAGAGAGAGAGAGAGAGAGAGAGAGAGAGAGAGAGAGAGAGAGAGAGTAGAGAGAGAGGAAGAAAGAAAGAAAGAAATATTCACGTTGGACGCTTGGATTTGGATCCTCTTAAAATATGAAATCTAACAAAGTCCCTTCCGAGCCAAACCTCGCCATCACCATCATCATCTGCATCTTCCAAGAACCAAGAATTCACATAATATATCAGAGTACAATCAACTATGCATACCTATTCTTAACTTTTCTATTCTACTCCGTACCTCATCATAATATATGTACAAAAGCTCACAATTAATTATATCTGTAACGAGTGTTGGTAGTGTCATGACTGTATATGTATAGTTGTACGTATAGTACGCCAGAGTTTACCAGGCTAAATGCTCAATCTATATAATATATAGAAACGAGAAGAATAGAAGAAAAAACTCGAGAGTGCTACGTAAATGACATACATATATTTTTCTCACACAGCATCTCCCAGATTCCCTCAAACTCATCATATTCTCACACAGAACAAAACGAATATATACTACAATTACCTATTAATGTACCTCCACCTCCTCCTTACATATTTATATAGATATATATATCCTTATACAAGTCACATAAAATATACACTGAATGTGTACTTTTATCTTCTTGCTTTTCCCTCTTGCCATGGCATGACAGTCATTGTGATTGTGACTGTGTGAACTCAGAGCATTACAGTCACAGTATAGAGAAGCTGAGACAGAGCGAGGGAGCGAGCGAGCGAGCGAGCGAGAGAGAGAATGAATTGAATTGCATCCGTAAGAGTTTTACAGGTAAACTCCATTACCCACAGACAAAGTCAAAGTCATCTTATATAGAATGGAAGGTAGCTACACTACGTAATACTTTTAGAGTAATACATAATACATGTACAACAAGAAGATACGAAGATACTCATCATATCATAGCCATTGGTCTACAAGATTAGTTCTCTCTCTCTCGCTCTCTCCATCTTTCTTGTCTTCCCTATACATAGTTCTGGCACGAAGATCGCATTATTTCCCTCACATTAGTTACACCTAATCATGAAGCCTCGTCGTATTATTATAAAATATATTGCACTTCAATTATATCAATGCTAATGCCTCCCTATACCTATCTACTACCAAACTTACTTACTACCTAAGTACCTTCCTATTCCTACGTGGCTTCACTTTGCCGGCCAAACTATAGGGATCCCTGCTGTAGATAATATTATGATGATGATGATGATGATCCTGTCTAAAGATCTATCTATATCTACCTATGCGTATTATATATATATAAACCGCATCCCGAATGCCAATGCCAAAAGAAGACAAGCCAAGTCCAAGTTGAAACTCATAATAATGAGTCCGTCCACTCGATCCACATTCACATCATCCACTACTACTCTGGGTAATAAATAGAAGGTGAGTTGCATAGTAGTAGTGGTAGTAAAAGAAGTGAAGGAAGGGAGAAGGGAAGGAGGCAGGTAAAAAGAGTTCCTTCACCTGATCAGTCTCTTCTTCTTCTCCTTCTTCAACTTCTCTTCACTTCTTCTTCTTCCTTCGTTCCTCCTTTCTTTCCTCTTTTTCTTTTACTTTACAATAAGATTAGGATTTTAAAACTTTACTCACTTCAGAGCACTATATTATACTCTCTATGAAAATGAGCTTAAGAGCGCTGCTGAAGGTGTAGACCAAGGAGTCGTTTTTCTACCACATTTAGTACCACCGATAGTACTCAAATTATACATACGTAATATCTCGTACATACTATACGTAATATATAGTCATCGCCATATCCATGAACATGGACACACGGACGCGTACAAAAATCAGATGGAGCGGTATGTTCGTATGAGACAAGTGAGAGAGGAAACTCAGCCAATCCTACTACATACCACCTCCTTTCTTCAAGCACTTATTCCACTATCAACTATTAAACACAAACTACTACAACCTTTGGCGAAGGTAGTTAGTGAGCAAGTAATATATAAGTATGAATTCTTGTACGAGGAGACATACTAACTACATACATACGAAGGAAAAGCCAAATCCCAATTCAAAAACTTAACCAAAAGGTATGTAGGTAGGTAGGTACACAGGAATACGGGCAGACGGACGGATGGATGGAAGACGGATACCCTGAGAAGCTTCAGCTCACATATATCTACAATCCGCATCACTACTACAACATAAAAGTCTAAACTAAAAACTACTAACAATAACAGTATATACTATCCTACATACAAGTATGCATTTTAGTGAATAAAAGCGAATTAGCCTACGGCAATATTAATCCTTGAATCTTTTCGTCGTCTCTTCTCTGTTTTTTCTTCTTCTTCCCAATGCAATGCCCAGAACATCCCTCAAGTTAAATAAACTAGAGGAGACCAACCAAACTGACTGAGCTTACACTTACAGTCTCAACCCAAACTTTTATTGTTAAACAGAACCTATGCATCTCATGCTTTATGTCTGACTCTCTATGCTACGTAGTTGGTCTCCCTCCATTCCTACTTCTACTTCATATGCATAGGTATACAAGATAAGGATATAATACATAATATGTACACAGTATGTAATTTCTGAGTCATGTAAAAGGTGAATTTTGAGCTGTATGCAAGAGCATAATATTTGAGTTTAGTTGAAGCTAGAGCGGCGCTCTTCCATTATTATTATTATTATTATTATGTATTTTCCAATCCAATGTAGTGCAGGTTCAAGTTGGAAGTTGGATAATACTCCTCAAACTAAATATATGTAACTATACAACTACACTGTCTATGACTATGGGTATGAAATGAGTGAGTGTTGAAGCGAAACTGAAGCGTCCATCACCTCACTGTACCATCCCATTGCACCGTCGTCATCGTCATCATCGTCATCATCATCATCATCATATCATATCATTCAGGTGCATTAGACTTCAGACTTGAGTTTCAGACTTACAAGGTGAATAAGACACTATACACATTTTTAATCATCATCTATATATTCACCCATACAATACATATAAAAAGTCCCATTAAGTATCACGGCGGACGAAAAGGCGTATATATACAAACTTAAAAACTACTATAACCCCAACCTCATATGCATGATGATATATAGAGACTCTCCACTCCACAGTATACTCATCCTGTCTGTTCTATCCTCTATCTCCTATCACACAAAAAGATAGGAAAACCGCGACTTTGACAATGACAACCAAGAATCAAGGAGGAACAACTTACAACTACTACAACTAGTCAGCCACACTCGCCGTCCTATCGTATCGTATATTATGTCGCCTCCAAATATCCAATCCATATTATATATTATCTTTTACACTGTGCATACCAAATACTGCATTATTATGATTACTACACTATGAACCCTCACCATCACATCACCATCACCGCATCACCATCACTCTCGTCCTCGTTCTCGTCCTACCGGCGTCCATCCAACCAACCAACCAACCAAGCAAACCAACTCACAACGAACATCAACAATAATTATTCTACCATGTCTAGTAGTATATCCGTCCTATACTCTCAAATATATTATAAACACATCTCTCTCTCTCTCTCAAGCCCAGCTTCTTCAAAAGTATCAAACCAACCAAAACCTAAACACCACATCAAACTCTAACTTGTTTCTCCTTTGAACAATAAGACAATTTTTTTTTCTTCAAATAAATTCTTGTGGCTACACAGCCTTATATATAAACTACATAATATATATTGTATCCAAGTAGAAGAAGAAGATGAAAAAAAAAATATCAAAATCAATCTCCAAAGGTGCTGACAACTGACAACAAAATAACAAACTAGTTATATACATTAGGTTTCCTATCTTCTACAGAGGCAAAGATAGAAAATACTCTCTCAAGATATTTCAACATGTTTCTGATTTTTCATTTTTTTTTTCTTACTTCTTCAACTCAATTAAAAGACAGAGTCTATGAAGACTACACCATCGCGAATATCATACAAGTAATATAGACAGATTCGGAATTCGGATAATTTTTAATCTATGTAGTAGAGGTATACACACAAACTCTATACATTCTTCTCAGTAGAATTAATAGGCGACGCGGCGGTGGGAAGCAATCTCAGAGACATAAGGAGTACCTCACACGTATATACAAATAATGTTCATATATAATATACATGTAGAATCTGGCACATCTATCCCCTTTGACACTTATTGACATTTCTCTAAATGAAAAAATCTACATAGAACTTAACTTTACAACTTGACTAAAAGTATAACTATCCAACTATTTATTATTCAATTGATGATACAACTTTGCAATCTTGGCTTGAGAGTCGTCTACACTACACTCTTAAACAATTTTTCAGGAAAGATCCACAGCACAGCACAGAACTAACAGAGTGAAGGAAAGCGTACAAACAAAGAACGACATGCTTCATTCTTACCAATTCACATGTAAGGTACATCTGAAAAGAATGACAGTCGTAGTACGTAGCACATCTTTAAAATTAAATTCCAAGAAACTACGTATGACTCTGCACCCCACCAGACATGCATACGCTTATAATCTAGGAATGATATACATTCGTATGTAAGGCATAATATCAACAAAAAACTATTCGGTGGAATATCATTCACATAAAAAAAAGTATGCAGGGTTGGCAAACATACTTTATGACTAGACATACTAGACAAGCCGATCCAATCCACCCACCCTTAAAAGATTCCAAAATTTTCTGAATAGAATCTCTATATATGTATCTTCACATTGGCTACACTAGGACAGACAGGAATATGAAGGAAAAGAAGTAGTAGTAGTAGCAGTAGTAATGCATTTCATTCTCATATTATTATTACAAAACCGAGAAAGATACTTCTTGACTAGGACCGATTCCACGTTCCTGTCTCCATTTGGAATGTAAAAATCCAACTTTATATTTTGGATCCATCCGTATCCATATACAACTATAAAACATCTCCGCGATACGCAGTACACTTTTTACACATAGCTCTTTGTTTGGACAATTTCATCTCCGTCCCTTTCCTCTATCATGGTCGTCGTTTCTAATATAATAATAATTATACACGGTATAAAAATCTTCATCTAAATCTAACATGCATCAGATTTTCATTTCACTTCAGATGAACTTCAATTTTTAAAGGTGCATACTATAGATACTGTTAAACTCAAAATTAAATGAAATGTGCTTTCACACACACAAAATCTACATAGTAAATCCAGTCCATTTTTAGTAAACGAGGAAAATTACTTACACATAATTACATGGTTGACGAGGAAAGAATGGGACATAGAGAGGAAGGCGAAGAGGATGAGAGCGAGAGTAAAAGAGATTGCAAGATGGGATACGGACGGGAAAAGGATTGGACAAAAAAATAAAAGTTTTAAAAATAGGATTTTTATATGTTTCCTTATGTGAATGATGATGATGTGAAAAAGGAAACTATCATGTCAAGTTTTCTAGCTTGTAGAAGCCGTAAACTCAGAGCATAATATTATCCTCCACGTATGTACAAACACACCATCACCACCATAACCAGATGTCTAATGGAGAACTCAACTGAATTGAAAAAAAGGAGAGAAAATATCAGTAGGCTGTCTCAACACCGAATTGCCGAATTCGTCGTATATATAAAATACTAATATATACACATGTAAAATATCCATATTCCATACCACACTACCATACAGTAGAATCACAGTCAGAGCGATAGGGGTGGGTAGGTAGAAATTATATATGTATGGATAAGGTACCTACCTTAGGCATAGTCCATAAATGATGTCATTCAAATTTCACGCTTTTTAGGACCGACCCACCCCCATGTCATTTCAAGTCATATTAGGGATTTAGACCCACCCACCCCCTAGTATGACATCACTTATGTCATATTTACTAATACGGGTGGGCCATTTATTACGAAAGATTCTAACATGCCATAAATTATAAGTTTATCATTTGATTTTAATAAACAATATACCAAAATAAAGTCAATTTCTAGGAGATTTGTTTGACACCTCATTTATTTAATCAGTTAGGAATAAGTTACAAAATGGCCTAACCAACAAAAATCATAGTTTTTAGATTTTTTAGTCAATCCTAAAATTAGGTTTTAATTTAAAAAATTTTAACAACTTCCATTTAAAATTAAATCGTAAAACAATTCAGACTATAAACATTTGACTTTAAATATCCCAACAGAAAAAAACCTAGCAAACATTTAAAAATGTCTAAATTTTTTTGAAAATATTCACATTGTAAAATGTTTGCCAGGTTTTTTTCTGTTGGGATATTTGAAGTCCAAAGTTTCTAGTCTGCATTTGTTTACCCTTTAATTTTAAATCAAAGTTGTTAAAAAACAATTTTAGGATTGTCGAAACAAATCTAAAAACTGTGCTTTTTGTTAGTTAGGCCATTTTGTAACTTATTCCTAACTGATTTAAATAAATGAGGTGTAAAACAAATTTCCCAGAAATTGTCTTTATTTTGGTATATTGCTCGGTGTATTCGAATAATAAACTTGGCTTTTATAGCCTGTTAGAATCTTTCGGAATAAATGGCGCACGAGCGTCATCCGCCATGCCGTTAGAGAGATTTTTGATAAATTTGTTTTGTAAAAAGAGCGTCCATAAAACTTTGAATTGCTTAACAAGAATGGGTATTTTATTCAAAAAATACTTTTTAGAAAAACCGAAAAATGCCTGAAAATGATTTTTTAATACTAATTTTATTCTTTTAAAAATAATTTACGCACAATTTTTTAAAATTATGTATAAAAGAACCATTTTAAAATATTCTGACTTCAAAAACAAATAAAATTTAAAACCTTGAAATTTTTTTCGAAATTTTGAAGGAACCGGGGTATGATCCTTTAAATCGAAAGAAAAAAAATATTTCGGAATTTTAAATTTTGTTTTTGAATTATATGTTAAAATGGCCTTTTATGCACAATTTGAACAAGTTGTGCATACATATTTTTGGATTCAAAATGCTTGTTTCTTGCAAATATAAATTTAATCTACGAAAACATCGGATGACATCATCCAAGCCTGTTTGAGGGACCCACTGTGTCATTTAAGTCACCTTTTCCTGAATTGAGGGACCCACCTAAACGATGACATCATTTATGGACCATGCCTTACTGTTTTTACAGATATATATAATTATTACAAGTATATGGACACACATATAGGAAAGGATCTTGCCACCGTCGCCACCCTCACCGGAAATTCGAGGTTTTCACATGAAAATTTATCTTTTTTCTTCATACTCACATATATGCAATCATATAATATATACACAATCTATACACATTCACCAACCGAACCATTGAGCACTCACTCACACTGAACATTCCTTTCCTGGGTTTCCAGTCAAGAAGACTCAAGACGTATTCCTTCCTAATTCTTGACATAACCAAACCAATACACATGGAGTGTTTACATTATACGATCGAGTAGGAAAGACACGGTGATGGGATGTCTGTCTCTCGCCAGTCTGCATGCCCACAGTCACAGTCTCTCCTCCATTCCTTTTTTTTTGGTGCCCTTTTCCTCAGATTATACTCATATGATGACTATTTCTATATGTTCAACAACTATTTCAAAATGACGACCAGTTCGAAGACCACAGACAGAGAAGGAAACTGACAGAAAAGACTAAAAGTAAAGACCGACGAAGGACCCACCATCCAACGAGAACGACCGACCATCATGGATCATCATGATCATCATGAAGAAGAACCCAAACCTGAGTCGAAACAGGCACGAAATGAAAAACTAACACTCACTAGACAGACACAAACGTCTTTACTTTGCTTCCTTTTACTATTTCGACGAAAGTTGAAGACAGTCACTGAGAGTGCTGAGAGTCTTTCTATATTTCCCTATACCCCTATAGTCAATAATAGCATAGCCAGCAGGATAACACTAACATTAGCAACTGAAAATGAATCAACAACCAAAACCGATCTTGCACATTTGTATGTATATTTCAGTATCTACCCGTATACCTACATGGGTATATAATTATTATGTAACTTGAGTATACTTATATACTTCATCTCGAGAGACATATAACATTGAGAGAAGGAAAAAGGAAAAAAAAAGTATGGAGCCAAAGTCATAAAACTATTTTCAGGATTTTCTACTCTAAAACTCAACTCCTCATCAAACACACACAGAGTACACAGATATTTTACACTAAATCTCATCTCATCGTATTTATATTCTTCATAGAAAAGATAAATAGACAATTCTTACACATTTTACGAAGCTCTCCTTCACCCCTTCTTCACTCTGACTAACACTAAAACGAACCTATACAATAATTATATACATGTACTTGAGAGTAAAAGCTTCCTATTTCCGAAAACGAATGTAAAATGTCGGATAATACAAAATCCGGACTATTGATATACTCTTAAATGTACACACTATCAAGTGAGTATACCTATGGCATGTCATTTCTTCAGGACATGATGTGGAATATGGAACCCTCTCTCTCCTCTTCCTCTATCTATATACTTGATCGTTTCGTAAGAAAATTAAAATCGGTTCACAAAACTCTGAAAGACATAGAGCGCCATCGGCATAAATACACGTTACAATCACTAACAATAAGTACAGCTTCCTTCCTCACCGATCACTCCGACCTAAAACTAAAACCAGAACACGGAAATAATTTTGACTAACGTAAACAATTCAAACGGGGGGAAAAATACAGAGAGAGAAAAAAACTCAACAGTATGTAGACTATAGTCACGACAGGCTACACTATTCAGAAACTGTTCAATGTATAATTATAATTATGTATTTTTAGTTTTTATTTTTTATGGTAGGACTACCGGATTTGAGGTAGTAAAGTTAAGTGTTAGTGTTAAGTCAAAAAAAAAGAAACGAAGTGAAATGTTTAATTTTCCTTATGGCAATTTTCAAGGAATTTTGTGGTAAATAAATAAATGTCATCGTCTGTTAAGCCTGAGTAAGTAATTATATCCTTTGTCCTGTCATGAAAACGGAACATTGATGTTCAGCGGAGGATTAGAGCCAAGTAAGTGGAACTAAACTCACTATAATATAGATGTATATATTATTATATAAAATAGCTTTCATACAAAAAAAAATAACTGCCAAGGCAGTATAAAAATACCATATCGTCATCCGTAATCGGAATCATCATCGAACAAATATTACATATTATGTAAACGAAAGGAAAAAAAGCATAAGCATGAGTCAAATAGAATAATCATCGACCGAATGTCAAACGTCAAATGTCAAATGAATGCTGTATCTGTCAGTTCCCTTTCTATTTCATATATTATATTCTCTCCATCCAAAAATCTAAAACAAACCAGGAGAGAAGAGCCCATATTATACCAATATACCAACAACTAACAACTTGGCACGACTTCACGAGAACCTATATAATAATAATGCATTTTCATGCGTATTCCATCTCCAATAATTTCCACTCAACCAACGAACGAACCAACGAATGCCGAACCAACGCCAACTTGTACACTACTTAAGTTGTAAGTATATCAACTCCTTATAAAATATAATATGCTAAATAAATACCATTATTTAAATTAAATTCCATGTCTTTAAGTACAAAACTCGCGCGCCATAGCCCAAATCATAGACCGGTTTAAATTCAAATGAATGTGGCTGGGAAGGTTGTACTGACTGATATTAAAAAAATCAAACTATCAACTACAGAACTACGTAAGTACGTATCCCATTAAATATTAAACTATGAATGAATCTCTACTCATAATATTAATTTACTATAAATACAAAATAATAGCTTTATTATTAAATATAATAAACCAGTCACTTTGATTGTTTTTTCTTACCATGATTGCAGCCTTTCTTTTAAGAACAGACGATGTAATTATTACGAAATGTGAGTTGAACAATGTGAGTTGATTAAAAACTTTATTATAATAATTAGTTACTTCTAATTATTATTATTAATATTTTGTTTTCTAAAGGGCACGAGCAGTCTGGCACAAATAACTATTGTCAAAGTGGGATGTGGGAAATCAATCGATTTACTTCCAGAGTCTGTACGTCCGTTCCGACAGAATTTCAGTGTCCTGGGAGACCGGGAACTTATAACTGTATGTTATATTTTAATTTTATAGTGGTATTTTAATTATATAATATTTAATATCCGTTAAAACTTTATCAATGGAAATTACTCAGTCCCTTGAGCTGGAGTACTTTATATTAATTAATTAATTAGTATTTCTTTTGAATAACTCAACTCTACACACAAGATCAAGTTTATCTGATTCGTTCTTGAGACTTTGTCACATTAATAACTTAATAGTAATTTTTGTTATTAATAAATTATAATAATTCGATTTGAATATTTGAAGACGATTACGGACAAATAGGGGGAGAAACAAAACAAAAAATTAAACGGAGGAATAGAACAAGAGGAGGAGGATGAGAGGGTAGTAACAGAAGCAGCAGCAGTGTATATGTAATAGTAGCAGCAGCAACAGTTTTTTCGGTGAGTATCTGTCCGTCTCTCTCTCTCCCACACTGTGTAAATACGAACCGCTTAAGACAGTAGTAGTAGATACGAATACGATATTATGTGAGTATATATATATAATATATGTGTGTGTACTGTGTGTGGGCTATATAATATACACTATAGTCAAAAGTGTGTAGACTATGTTCTGTTTCTCTCAATTGTACCTATATATATATACTCTTTCCTCGGGAGCAACAGGTTACAATAAAAAATGGTTGTATTTCAATAATATTCCTTTAAAAATCATTCAATATGAAATAATGAGCTCTCCTCTTCTTCAAACAAAAAAAATATATATATCTATAATATTTTTTTCTCTCTATTTAAAATCAGTGATGATAAAAATATTTTAAAATCCAAGAACAGTAAAGTTATTGTTGGGTGTATAAAATTTTCCACACATGGGGGTTAACTGTATGTAATGTTTTTTTTTGTAAAATAATATAGGAGAGTCAACTTAAGTTAAGTAACAGAAGGACAATAATAGCACTTTTGACTTGTATTTGAAACAAAGGCTCAAACTGTTTCTATCCTTCTTCCTTTGAATTCGTTTGGATGGAAACAAACAATTTAGTACAGTATGTTGTTTTTTTCCTTGTGTGAGAGACGGGGAAAAAAACTGAGAGATGTAGTAGTAGTAGTGTGCTGTGTTGTGGAAGGATATTTGTCCAGGAGGTATATTATTTTGTGAATTTTGGATCTGTATATTTTTTTTAGGCTTTTCTTTTGGAAGGTGATGGTGGTGACAATGAGACTAATAATGATTTTGGATGAGGAGAAGATGGAAAAATTAAAAATTAAAAAATAAATAACAATGTGATGATGATGATGAATATATAAAATACAAAGGGGGAGAAAAATACACGATAGAAAGATGTCAGATAGACGGAGTTTAGTGAGTGAGTGAGCTAGGCTTGGCTTCGTCTCTTCGGCTAGGCTATGGCAATGAGAAGCTTGGAAAAAGCTTCACACTCTTGACTTGACTTGAGAGAGCTCGAAAAGTTTGAAAAACTTGTACATACACGTACATAAGAGACAGAGACAGAGGAGTAGTAGTAGTGGTAGTAAGTCCCTTTTACTCCCAAGTAGAAAACAACTCCTGCCTTGTCTCTCGCATAATAATATATATTATATTCACTCAACTCAATAGTATATAATATAATACTACTTTCCTCTCGCTCACACACTACTGCCTCTCTGGCCCGAGTTGGATGGAATACACGTTACGACCTATGATGCACACTCAGAAAGAGAGAGAGAGAGATAATATTATATGAGAGACTACTAGGATGGACGGACAGGGAACCAGAACCAGAAAACTTCCCTACTGTAGTATATATTTTATATTATAGGACACAGGAATACAGGAGACAGACAGAGAACCTTCCCTATCCTTAAAACCATTTACTATTTAGAATTTCTGTTCTCGCCGTGAATGTGAATACTTCACCAGATGGTTTTTTTTTCGCCTTCCCTACTACTACTACTACCAACTCCTAGCATCCCATCATTTATATTTATATATCTATAGTCTATGTAGTCCACACCTATAACCTACAACGCCGCGTCTAAACCCAGCACAGTGCACCACCACACCACAGCACAGAGAGCTCTTTTTTCCTTTCCTTCTACTCCCAATATCCCAAGCCTAACCAACTCTATAATACATTATAATATATTATACATACCACTAAATATATGACTATTACCATAATACTACTATATATATAAATCTTATAGAAATTCATGATATTTATACTCATCTCTCCCTCTCTTTCTTCCCTTCTCTCTCACAGTTCTCTCCTCAACTAAAACTTGATGGAAATACGACGACTGCGAAGCGAGGTACATAGTCAATTATGATAAAGCTGTTGGGATTTTCTTGGGGAGCTCAACAGGGTGTTGTTCTTGTACGCATGGCGCTTTAGGATTTTAGATTTGCGGGTTTTTCCTCTCGAGTCATCTCTGTCTCTCTGCCTAGCACTACTTCCGTGGACTAGCCAAGTTCACTCCAACCACTCCAGTCTATAGCTCTGGCGGAGACAGATGATGCGGATGCGGCGCGGAGGTATTTTGTATTCCTATTATATAATGCGCTCTATTACGTCTCTGACTCTATGAATGTTCTCTATCCAAAAGTTCCATACGTCTTTGTGGTGTGTGTGTGTGTGTGTGATTGTGAAAATGCTCTCAAGTCTTACAGAGATACTACCCCCGTTCTATCGTCCCTCTTTCTACATCTACATCTCTACTCATACCCAAGAGCCGAGAGAGTCAACAGTACCAATATATATAGCTGACTATAGTGAGTCTACTAAATACAACACAACTATCTTCTTGTCTACCTATGATCATGCGCTTTTCCCGCCGTCCAGGTGTTTCACGATAGATTGATTTTTTTTCAGCTTATTTCTTTTGTCCAGAGAGAGAGAGAGAGAACTCAAAAAGAAAATATATACTAATATTGTGTGGAGACTTAAAACGAGAGCGAGAACGACAACGACGACCATAACGACAACGACAATCAGAAAGAGACGTAGTGTGTAGGGCATAGGGACACGAACCAAGAATACATGGAAACGCTAGGAGGAAAGCAATAGCCTACTAAACCATCATAATAATAAGCTATATAGCTATAGCTGAATTTGAACGACAGAACAGAACGGCAACGAACGGAGATAGTTTAAGGGTAGAGGTAAAGTAGGATGAGATAAAAATGTATATATATTGCATATCGTCTTTTATCATTATCAGGAGCTGAACCTTAGTGTCAGTTGTCAGTGTAGTCCATCTAATAATATATCCGAGTACTTTTGGCCTTGCTTTACGGCGAACAACACACACAGGCATTATAGATTCATGGAAAATAGGAAATACACAAAGATAAAAGAAAAAGGTATCTACATAGGTAGGTAAGGTAGGTAGGTGGGTAGGCGAGTAGGCTCTGTCCCGTCAATGTTTGCCGCTATCACACATCATACTATTTTGTTATTTCAATGTTTGAACAGGTAATGAAATAGCAATATGGGAAAGAACTACCAGGCTACCAGTGTAATAATACCAAACAGTATATTATATATAATATATATATATACCCAAAGAAGCAAGAGTGAGAGAATTGAATTTCACTGGAACTACACACATAGAAGAACTATATACCCATCTACTTATTAGACAATTTCCAACTCACCTTCCCCCACCTTCCTTCCTTCCTACCTACCTTTAATAAGTCACAAAACAAAAATCCTTCTCCCAATATTCCTTATGTACACTGATTATATTCTACCTGAGCCACTGACTGAGCCCCGCTGCCCTGCGAGCACAAGTTCCATTTTTTCTCCCCATCCTTCATCTATATATATCTGTCCATGATTTTAAAGGCCTGGCATAAATCTATCTATGAACTCCAATGTTATGACAGGGACAAGGAGAGAGAAGGAACATGAGGATCGAATCGAGGAAGGAGATAATATGGAGAGCAACGAGTTGACTTTAGATTTTGGGAACGAATTGGAGCACCCGGGTAACGTCTCGCTCACGCTACTCTACTCGTTTAATATGGTTTACACGCTAGGGTTATCTTTTTTACGCTCACGGTTTACGGTTTACGGTTTTTTTTTCGGAGCACTGAATCCGATAACAAGAACATGATTCACAATATCCTTATTTTCTCCTTTTTATTGCTCTTTCCAGAGCGTCGAGTTTTACATTATGTATACATTCCGTGTAACGTAATGATATCTCTGAGCCATGAGCTACATGTCGCTCTCCTGCTCCCTGCTTCCCAATGTCTCATCTTATTCCCTATCCTTCTCCAACCGAACGACTCACAGATTCTTCATTAAAATAAAAAATGTATGCTAAGCGAGCTAGAGAGCTATGAAATATTGTTTAATAATGAAAATGAAAATACACAAGGTTACGAAACAGGGACTGAAGGTATGGGTAGAAAGGCAGAGGGGAGATGGAAGATCCGAGAGTCGGATGTTGTAATTGCAAAAAAGATATGAAACTATTACTATAATCGCCGTTAGTGAAACGTGAATTATGCATACAAGCATGGATCTAAATAATTACATTATTGTTGTATATAGATGAATGAAATGATATAAATAGGGCTGTCGCTGTCGTCCAGTTAAAGAATTAGAACATGCGGATATCGACACATGTTGCTATAGATTCCCGATTAGGATTACTATAACGCTGTACGTGCCGAATTATTGCACAACACTAAAGCATGAGTAGTCTACCTACAGGACTAGTACCAGGACTCAGGACCAGCCACCTACCTCTATAATTACCGCTTTGTTTGCCCGTTAATAATTATAGGGATTGCAATCAACAGTATAGCAAAAACTATTATGATGTAATTACGTGACGCGTGTCAATTATTTATAAGCCTGTCATGTTCGTGTACTCCTGTAGTGTTTCGACAGTTCCTACCTATTTAGAACACAGCGATGGGCGATGGTGTTGACCGTATACTATAAATTGACTCAATCTTAGATTAATTCTAATATGACGTCTACCTAGCCTACCTATATAGGTAGATGTATATATTCAATATGATATGGTCTATTTTAAAATTCTAGCAGCTCCAGGTTTCACGACCGGTTTACAGATCATGACAAGAAATTCTCTAATCATAGATACTATTCACCACTGTATTTCCTTTATACAAATTGAAATGCTAGCATATGTTGGGGTATAGCATATAAAGCAAAACTACTACATTATACATGTTATATTATGTTGTTAAACTGAGTCTTAGTATAGCCTCGACTTAGATCTGAATCAAGGATTGTGAATTACAGAAATACAAAGTACCATCAAACTCCAATTTTATACCATTATTTGAACATACCCAAACTTAAATCAAGGGAGTAATAATAATTATTGTAATTTTAATGTGTAAAGTTAGTACTAAACATAGCAAATATTTTGTAGCAAAAATGTGACTGACACAGCGCTACTATAGTCAGTTCTGCTTGTCAAGTACCTAAGCAACGTTTGGCACCCTTCAATTTTCGGAATAAGAATAATCAACCAGATCTTTAGTATCTGAACTTTCTCTATTTGCCATTTACTGTTTTCAATTCATAACACTTATACTTACATCCCTTCCCGGTTGGTGTAGGTCACAACAACATGTCACGTATGTACATAGGATTAAATGCATGACGAATCAACCATGACAGCAAATGATACAGAATACATGTGCCTAACTACGAGTAACCACAATAATAATCTGACATTTATTAATCTATAGAACTGAGCGAGACTATATAGATATAGACAATTCAATAATAATAATAAGTATGAATGGCAGTAAATGTAAATCAGAATGATGAGATGACAGATTAGGGAACAAAAGGTAAAAACTACTTAAATTAAAATCTATTCAACATGCTTGAGGGCAAACGCGTTTTTAAGGTTTGCATGTGCAATGTGAATAACTGCTACATAGTTGACAGTGAAATGAATGACCCTCGCGATAGGAACAAAGAGGCATTCAGAACTATGATTATCGTTTACCATTAACGCATAACTAGTCTTAAGTTGTGGAAGTATAGAATGTATGTGCAAATGTAAATTCGTCCCTTTGAATATGAATATTGTGGAGCAAAGAGGAAAACTACCAATATCAGTAATTGCTACTTACTTAGTTGCTTACTTAAGTTATCATATCTTATTCATTATTCGTGACTGAAAAAGAATCTCCCTTCACTCGCATAATTTTCTTGTCTATTTAAGATAACACTTTTCTACAACTAGAAAAATGAAATATAATAAATTTAATATCAACGTTTAACGTACCTGCGGCATACTGTAGACTCCGTTCATAGATTCCAATTCTGAGATGGGTCTCTTCATTTAGTCGGTATAATGTTGGATTAACAGTAGAAATGAATGAAAAATGAATTAAATAAAACGAACCTAACGAACCACTTCCTTTCTTGTATACTATAGTGATTATAATATAATTATAATGGTGTATAAAATAATTTTCTACACGGTTCAAAATGCACTTTTGAGAAGTGAACTAAAGTATCAAACACTCTCTGAACTCCCTATCCACGGTTGTATACTATTAACCTACAATTACTTAAAATGACAAAATGAATTAATAACGGTTGATAAACCATCAACTACTACACTGTTGTTAACTTCAAAGATCTTGAAACTGAAACAGAACTAAACGAAACTAAAATGTCAATAATATTGAATGTAACAATCTGACTCTACTAACTACGAATACATAAGTACGTGTATGATAAACTGAAAACTGTCAAAATTGAATGTCAAGTTGGCATATCAAGTGTTATTTGTAACATTGAATAACTATTAAGGTTTTACGAGTCATACGAAACGAAATAATAATAATAATACGTATATTGACTTGTACAAAAAATACTAGTGCTAGTAACTATCATTAATATAAGTTTGTGAGTAAAGTGATCAATGAATGATCAACTTCAGTGGGTAACAATAATGAACGGAACGGATGTTGCAAGTACAAAAAAAAATCTATGGCTTCTTGATATTAAAAAAAAATATAAATTAACATTTATATGGTAATAATAACTACACTGTACTTTCTAGGCTGAAACTACGTATGTATCAAAATAAAATATAAATACTGATGAATAAACTATTTTGTAAAAAAAATCATGAACAAAGAAGATAAATATTTTGACGTATGACAGAACAACTAGTGAGATTACACTGTTTAAAGTTATTTTCCACGGTTCTCTGTGATATCAGGTGGAAAGCTGATTCAGAATCATTTTCTGTCTACTTTCTGAATGAGAAATGTAACTTAACTATGACAATTAACCCGTTTCGTTTACGTTTGGTAATAATACACAAATATAAATATCTCCTAGCTTGGGTTTGGTAAATAAAAATGACAAACTATACGAACTAGCCCCTTCAAACTTGAAATAACTCTTAAATTATATATTTTTGACAAAGTATAAAATCGCAAAAAATCGGATGATACGAAGACAAAAACTCCGACAATGGTGAATCGTGTCGTGAGTCAGAACTGAAAAATAACTACTGAACACCACCACGGTCACGGTCTCCTCCTCCCTTCTATAATTTTCACACTACTAACTTACTAACTGACTCCAAACTGTTCAAGGAACAGTCGAAATGGTAAAGTCCAACAAAAATCGGATTGGATTTTTATAGTTTATGATGATGGATAGACAGTGGAGTATTCTTATTCTAATACACAATCCAGAAAGACGTCTCTGTCTCTCTCTCTCTCTATAATTCCTAACGTAATCGTAATCAATATATATTCCTAATAATCCGTATTTTGTATGTATATTTGTGAATTGAGAATCAAACAAGTGGTTTCCCCCGTGGTATATATCTATATATTTGATATTATATATCGAATGTCGAAAGGAACTGAAATTCCTCAAGTCTTCTTGTATTCAGTTTTCAATGTCGTGGTGATCTTCTTTTCCTCTTTGTTTGAGTTGATTAGACGGATGATACTTGAAATAATACTGACAGTGAGACAATTTTCAATTTAACTTGTCGATTGTCACTTTGAAACTCTCAAATGTACTTGACCGAGAATGAATTTTTACTCTGGATATTTTTAACTGAAGAAAAAAATTAAAGACGGAGGGAATTTGTCTTGAGACGAGAAGAGTATCCTCCACACACACACACATACAAAACAGTATAGTACGGAAGAAATAAAGGTGGTAGTAAATACCAGTCAGAGTCAGAAGTAGACAGTAGACAGTAGTTTTCGGTAGTCTGGTCTTTTAGTTCCTTTGGGACTGTCCGTACATGACTTTATAACGTCCTTTATAATTTTTGTATTTCCCACTCTCCACTAACATTCAGTAAGTAATGATATAAATATGGAGCTGAGAAAAATTATCCGCTCCCATCTACTATCTCCGTGACGTTATTAGTGGACAACTTCTAAAATACTAAGTATTGTGAAGTGTAGTGCGTAAGCGTAAAAGCAGAAAATTGGATTTTTCTTATCTTGGTGAATAAAAATCCATCCGCTCGGTCTCGCTCCTTCCTTGCTGTGCTGCTGCTATTCGGAATTCGACGGACAAGGGCCCAAGCTTTTTCCTGCCTCAACAACACTCACAACAACATGAGGATTTCAAGGCAATTCCTACCTTTTTCACTTTCATCCTAAGGGCCAATGGATGGCGCGCTGAGGAGTGTCCTGGAAATTCCTGGACAAAACCCACATTTCTCCATTTTCCCTCCCGAATTGTACATGTTACTTCGACAATAATATTTTTTCCATTTTACATTTATTTGACAAGCCGCAGTTCTCCTTCTCAATAGTCAGTTTCCAGCTCCAGCCGCTCATCTCATCCAATCTGTCCTGATTTAAAAGATCCTTTTTTTGGGGTTTCCGATGTTGTGCATCTATTTGGTGCGGTGGCAAAGGGTGCTTTGGTGAGAGAGTTGAGTACTTAAACCTGTGAGCTATTTTCTTATTTATACGACGTGAAAACGTTTCTATCATCTACTACAGGTTTTCTCTCGAAACTCCTAAACTCTTATTACCCTCCACAGGGGCAGATTAGTGTAAAGTTGAGGATTTTTACGATTTTACTACTTACTACTTTTATTATGAAGGTTTATCTTTCTTTTAAAGCTGCTTATTTGAGGATGTGCGGCTGGCTGCAGTATTAATTCTATTAATGCCGTAATTCTTTAAATTCTCTGTTGATGCGTAAGTAGCCAAGTCAGTTGGATTTATATTCCCGTATATAATACTCAAAGTTGCAACTTTGACTTACAGGCTAAATTCAGCTGTATCCATATCTTGTACAGTCAACAATAAGGTTGTAAAATTTAATTTTCAAGGTGATAAGGATTAAAATGTTGACACTTGCAAGCATGACAGTAAACAGTATGTAGTATATAATGATACTTTTCCAAGTTCCTTGATTATTATGTTTGCTGAATTTCAACGGTCATGTTGTCATGTAGTACTTTACTGCAGTGCAGTATTGAAGATTTAAACATGTTTACCTCTGCATGTACCAAATTTGTAGACATTCTCCAAAAAGGAATAGGAAGTCATAAAAATACTCAGGTGGTATAATATATTGCGAATATTTACCATAAGTGAATATATTATTACTATTATTAATAGTTGTTCAGTTTTCTTTTAGTGTAATTTTAGTATTCCTAAAAATAAGTAATTTATTTCATGATACTCACTCATGTTGTATTACCGTGTAACAGTGCAGTGTTGAGTATCCAAACTTGAACTATCGAAGGTATAGCGATTAAAATAAGTTTGTACAATATTTATGCAATTTTCAAGATATAATATTTTCTTAAAAATAAGCAGCACCGTGAACTTCTTTGCCTTTTATTTTCGAAATTAATTCATTAGTAGTACAAACAAACTTTAATAAAAATCCTTAATACAACTGTAACGAAAATTATAAAAAGTTTCATTCATTTTTTTTTCACTTGGGATCGTTAAGCTCGTGCGTTGTTTAATACATTTATAATCATACAAAAGGTTGCTTTCCATGTATAAATAAAAAGATCTAAATGCTAACCACATGGGGCTGTGTAAAGTGTAATGGCTGTAATTACTGCACACAGCTTTTGCATAGCTAAATATTAATAATTAGATCTTGGTACACACACAGTACATTTCATTGTACACTGCATATGATATTAGTAAGCATCAGTTTTAAAAAAATGTTGGAGAGAAGTTAAGCCCGTTACAAATACATATTATTATGTATGTAGGTAGTGTATTAGTAGTTAGTACGAATATATGAATGTCTAAATTGCATTACTTATAATATATAAATAAAATGAAGTAGATCCTATAAGTGTATACTTAACTACATCCTAGATGTCTTCGCCGAAATATTACATCATGCAATAATTATTACCAAGTATGAGACTCATGAAACTATATAACTTAGTATAATACATAATCTACGATAAATATAAACATCCGAATTTCCGTTTTGAACGAGATTTGTTTTGTAAAAATATTTTACACAGACATAATACAGTTAGGGTTCTTGTTCTTGATGTTGTTGATAAATAAATAAAATAATGAAAAATTAAGCATTATTTTTGTGTGATATCATAATATCACTTGTCCATTTTCAGCATGGGATATTATGTGGTATTTGGTGTTTAGCCAGTAACAGAATCTCACGTTTTTCTTTGGGAAATCTTAGCTCTCTACCCAAGGATCTTGCTTCTTCCAACTCTGTCTCAGCTTGGGCTAACTCTCGTGCTATAGGCATTTTTATTCAAAACAGATTTGTAATGAGAACAATAACATGCACTCCATTATACAACACAAGTATACAACAATAAGTATTTGCATGTACCCAAAACTTTCAACAGGTCATCAAAAGAATATTTTAAGGAATAGAATTTCATACGGAAGTGTTGCTCATAAAAAATAATATTTATCGGATTGTATAAGTGCATACCAACAGTTCCGGGTCCTAACTTTTCTCTAGCCACCCAATCCAGTGCCATTTGCTTTCTCATGGAATCATCAAGTGGTCGTGTGGAGTAATGTGCAATCACCTGTGGAGTAAGGTAAATACATTTTATTAGCTATTAGCCATGATTCATTTTTTTCCAATTACATTTTTTATATTAATTTTAATACCAGGTAACTATAAGTAATAAAATTATTATTGTTTGTGTTTGTTCTTTCGAGACGAATATTTTCGATTATGGCCACATATTTTTAATTTTACAACTAAATACTCTCTATCAAGTGTCCGCTAACCAAGATGGTCTAAAGTTTTAAAGGATATGGGTCTATATGGATTTGATTTACACAAGAATATATAGCAGTAGAGTGCGTATGTGTGATCGGGTTCATTTTTTTTTCAACTTTGAAAATCTGTATCTTTTTCCACAGCCAACGTACAGTAAAGGAAAAGCTACCATTATACTTCTCTTTTAATACTGTATGTACAAATAAAATACTCAGTGTCGAAAATTAAAATTTGCGAGAGATACAGGTCATTGTACGAAAAAACTGCAGAAAGTCTTACAACGGCCCAAGTGCCCTTATTGTGATCAGTTAGCATAAATACATTTAATGTTAATGAAAAAGTAGGGTCTTAAATGTGATCGGCATACACAAATTCAAAAAAGTACTCAAAACTTTCATGATTTTACATAGCCAGAGTTTCTAAGGAAAGAAGCTGAAATCAGTAGTAAAGATAGTTGAGACTATAAGCTGTATGAATATTAGTTGGACAGATTTTTAAAGGCGGCAATATTTGAACGGCGGCCACTGACCACATTTAAGGGGTGATCACATTTACGCACAGTACTACTAAGTAATTTATTTAACTGTTTTTACGCTAAGCAATCCCAACATACTATAGTAAAACAATAAATAACAGAGCTCATTTGCACACTGTGTCATGCCTCATGCTTAGTATTCTAGTAACAAAAGCTTCTTTTTCAAAAATAATTAAAATGTCATTCACAAAACCGAGACCTTTCAGTTAAGTATGTACATAGAAAAGAATGATACATTCTTTACATAGGTCCAAAGGGCAAAGTGAACCCCGCAGTTCAACTTGTAGTTCAAAAATTGAAGCACATGGTTAAGATTTAACTAGAAACAGAAACTGTGACAAAAATGTTTTGTTTGGTTGTTTATTTGTTTGTTAAAACACCGAACCCGGAGAGAATAGGCCTACAAGTATATATTTGTACGAAAGGTAACGGTATATAAGCATGATCTGAATTTCTATATAAACAAAGTGAGGAATTGTGTAAATCGACTGTAAAATGTGTTTAAAAAAGTATCAAGTCTTTAAAAAAAAGTAAGAACCTCTTGTCGTGAACATTGTCTCTCTCTCATGGCTCTCAAACTGCCATTCCAATGAAGTAATTGAAAGACGGTCATCATTTCATGAAACTGAAGCATGGTTTTCCCTTTTGCAGCCTCCAACATTGTTCTAAAAGCACCAACACCGGCGGATCCAGCTTCATCCGAGGATGAACACTGCTGACTTGTCACAGCATCTGCTACTGCTCCATTTATAAACGAGTCTGAGATTCTCCTCGTTGGGTGTTCATTGAATAATGAATTCATTAAAGCTATCTTGGCTGCGGAGCGACGTGCTTCTGCTTTTGTAGGACATTTCTATATATTCAAGAGAAGCAAAGCATGAATATTTGAGCATTGAGCCAAAATACAGTAATGCCCAGAATGATTAATTACAACATTAATTACTTGCCAAATAATTTTAGCTCGCAACAAGATTCTCATTGAGGAAGTACAGAAAGTTATAGATATTCATAAATTGAATTTAGTGTATATTGCGGCGCAGAATTTTATTTTACGATTTATACACAGCAGCTGACGATATTATATATAGGCACATAATAATGTATAACAAGTAAGTAAGGCTAATAATAATAACGTGGTAGACTGTATGTATTTTTGTATTTGTATTATGTCATGTACATACCTGAAAGCTTCCAAAACAAGAACCACCGGGTAACGTGACATAGCAAATGTATGGTGGGGACTGAGACGGGACAGATTCATAAATCACAACTGCATGGTTCACTAATTCCGGGGAATGTTCCGTATATTTCAGTGTCCAAAACTCTTGTAGAGCCTCCACTACGTTCACTATAAGCACCAAACACAAGATTTCAATTAAAAAAATGAGACCAAGTTCCTTTTTCCAAAAAAATTTAAATTCCATTTGCTTTTTATTTTTTTATAAATGAACTTATGTGATTGAATTTAAACTAAAATAATACAAAACATTAATTATGTGATTTTTTAGTGAATTTTTGAGACAAGACATAATTAAAGGAAATTCAAGATTGACAATTTGCATGCATATTCGCGCATTGTATTGTACATTTTAATTTTGATACTTTTTAGGCATAAAATATACACTGCTTTCACGCAGGAAACTTTCTAAGGTAAATGAAATGTCATTTTCACCTATAATAATATTGATTAAAAAAAGAGAAACTCTCATAACTATATGAATATGTTAGTGCTGAAAATTAAAGTTGTCATTTTTTATTTTTTAATTTGAATGAAATTAAAAGTTTCATCTGATTTTTATCTGGGGCCAAAAAACCATGAATATATGTGCTATTGAAGTGAAAACAAAATCTAATTAAACGCATATACATATATATAATATCGATGTGAATATATTGACAGATTCAAATTGTCCACATACTATACACAACAAGAAATCTTACAATTTTTTGAACCTATAATATATTATAGTAAAAATAAAATATTATCATGACTGACATACCACGATTATGATAGGACGAGTGTTGCCTTGCAAAGTTTTTCACCACAGCTTCTACTGCTTCACGTAATTCTGATTGTGAGTGGCTCGAAGGCATCTTCCCAACTGTTGTTGACGATGATGAGAATGAGGATTATTAGACTAACCTATACACCGTCGATCCACTAAAACTATAATAATATATGTATATAATATGGAGTTGTAGTAGCGAGTAGTACAGATGAGAACAATGTGATATGATGATTATGATCTCCTTGGATGAACACCACACTAACACTAACACCAACAACAACACGACGAGTCGGACCAATATCCCAAGTCCAAAACCGAGGCCGAGACCCAGACCGAGACCAAGACCAAGGAGCCTGGCTCTTGTTTGACTTTTAGCATTTGGCTAGGCCAGCAAAGGAACACTAACCGAGTCAATCGAATCTTCAGCACTTTATACCATCAACCATTTATCTATCTACCTCATGGACGTCTCTGTCTCTACTAAACACCACTAATATCTTCTCCTTTCAACTCTGCTCACGTCCCAAAACAGAACTGCACCAAAGCAACACCAACACTCCACCGAAGCGACTTCTAAAAAGCACACACAGGAGAATCAAGAAGGCAGCACAACTTTCCTACTACAGAACGTCTCCAACAGTTCAATAATCATAATAATGCATATACAGGTATGCACATAGGCAACTTTACAGTTTACATTCAGCTACATCCAAATCCAACAATACCCACAAGCTAAATCAACTGTACTCAGGACCATCAGGACTCCGAAGAAATAGTCGAAGCAACCTATCTAAAATACCTGTATCTATATCGACTTCTCAACAATTGTGGATATAGATATATAGCATCACATTACCATACCATCCTTATCCTTCGTTTTCTTTATCACCATGACTCCTGCGACTGCACTCTTGCTCTCCAACAGTCCAACACAACACAGTCTATTATTTTTCTGAGATTTTTTTTCTACTATGTAGGTAGTAGGTACTTCTCTCCTTCTTTTCAACTTCAAGATTTGATTCAGAAAGGCCTATCCACCTATCCTGCATAATAATGTGCAATGATCCAATGTAAATGTATCTCTCATCTCAAGTAAACCTTTTATGCACATGGATAGATCATAAGACAGTGTAAGTCTTTAAGTAATATATTCTCGCATATCAAAAACCAGGTGGACTTTTATCTCAAGTATTCTATCAATTTAGCTCTCTTGAATATATAGATATACGAATGCTGGGCATCTTCTCCCTATTTACCTCACCTCTCTATGGGCAAGCTAATCTAGACACTATAGACACACCTTATAGGCACCTTATGTATTGGGTATTCAAGTAAAGTTACTTAGCAGCGAAGTACAAAAAAATCCGTGCAACTCACCCCCGTATTTCACATCGCCCCAGAACATAGCACAATTTTAATTCAACTTTAAGGTGGGTATAGGTACCTACCTACCTACTTAGGTAGTATAGGTAGGTATTGGTATGATCAAAATCAAAAGATATGGATGGCATATGGCCTTTTGTAACGTTGCTGAATGGGCACACAACTCGCTGTAGACTTTCTTGAGACTCAAAAAGAAGTCTGAACGTGGGAACTGGGAACTTAAAAAAATACAGCAGAAACGAGATATCTAAATAATTGTACACGAGCGCCGAGTCTTTTTCTTGAGTCTTGCAGTCTAACCCATCGAAACCATTTTAATTTTATCCATATCCATAATAGGTATGCAGATAATATGTTGTATTGTAATAGCTTCATGCAGGTAGGTAAGTATAGTTGTAGGTATAGGTATAACAATAATAATATTAATAATAATGTCCCTTTGGTTGGTACTTGGTTTCGTACTTGAGGTATACGGTATGGTATGCTATGGTATGCTTTGCTGCCGCACTGTCTTGTCTTGTCGTGCAAAGTGATGCCATAAAAAAATCCGTTTCCTTTCCATAAAGGTCCTAAATTGAACAATAATAGTAAATGCCTTTTTGGTCTTGGTAAAGCTCCACTATGCACCTCTTTTTCTGTGAATGCATTATTGTATTTTCGTCTGTTATGTACGTAGTAAGAGAATATAATCTTTTGAATTGGGAGCATTCTTATGTGCATCCTTTTTTTTCAAAATATGCAAGGCAGCAATTTTGCCTTTATTTTTATGGCGTTATTGCTTTTGACTTTTGTTCGAAATATATACCTAGGTACCTATTTAGGCAAGCCAAAGTGGTATACGTACTGAAGACAGTCACAGTGTATATAATATTATCTACAGTAGGTAGGTAGGAACTTTTAGATTCCAAATTTCAAATTCCAAGTCGAATTATGAAGATCTTCAATTGTATGTATGCATGCATTATACACTGACTGTGGTCCTCTCATACTCGGTGCCGGTGTCGGTATGTTCACGGTTGGTTGAGTGGCTGTTATTGTTGATGTTTTTGTAAGTGCTTATAGAAAAGTAGGATTACTGATGCCTATAGTATGACCAAGAAGACGAGCGGGTTAAGATCCACTCTAAAGTTAAATAATTCACGCATAAATTTGTTGTATAGGCAGGTTGTAGTTGAAGTTGTAGGTAGTTGGAACTTTTTAGCATTTTGCATCTTGAATCATTGCACATGTATATTAAACCCTTTTTCGTAATCCCTTGCCAATCCAATAATAAAAAAACAAGACAATGCTAATTTAAGTAAGTACCCCATAGCACAGCCAAAAGTCATCATCATCCCATCTCACCTCATTGTCAGAGTCAGATGTGTTTAAATCTTCTTACCTGCACCACTCAAGATAGCAACAGGTGAGGTAAGGTTTTATTGTTAATTTTAATACTCTTTTTACTACTCATGTTCATACTAAATTACCATATACCATACCATACTATACGAATAAACACTTGAGAGTAAACTTTAAATTCCATTGAGGGGACGGATTATCGAAACGGAAACTGAGAGCCGGTACTGCATAAATAGTAAATCTAGGTAGTATATGCCTTGGACTTATTCATCCACAGGTACACACTACACCGACTTGTTTAATTAATGGGTGAGTACCCTACATAAATAAATAAAATTTAAGGGATGCTGTTCTTCTGTTCTTGGATATTATGTTTATATCCTCGCGTCTTTTTGAAATCCCATATGACATCCCTTTAATATGACATGAGCTGTATTATGTACATGTATGAACCATACCATAATTGAACAGACACCATAGAACCAGACCAGACTTTAATGTATCCAAGGGATTTCAACGTCAAGAAGAGCATATTATGATGAGCAACCACACGGCCACGCCAAGACCAAACGACAATAAACGCCGTGGTGGAACAACACCAGTGTAACACCATGCCAGAGCTCGGCCAGAAAACAAGAAAACAACTCAAGAATGTTTCAAACCACAGACATTTTCATAGACAACCTGTAATTTACAACATTTTTTATATTTTTATTTTATCTTTAATAGAGTATGCTTCAGATATAGTAACTTCAACGTCTATTATTTGATGCCCCATCCCCATCACCCAACATCCACAGGTCCCACCTCAATTTATAAGCCCAGTACCTTCGACCTTCTATAGGAAGATGAATAAATGCACAGCAGATGTACAACTACAGCTAGACAGAGGAGACAGAAGCTTATAGTATAGGAGCCAATGCAATATCATTTTTTTTATGTGGGGTACTTATGTATGGATATAGCTGGTAATTTAACACAGAAAATTGTTGGATGTAGGAGATACCTATATAGTTCCGTTTAATCAGTAAGATTCAGGAGAAATGCTCATTTTATCGTATGCACTCTGACTGAGTCTCACGACCACGAAAGGGTACAAGTCCAAAAGTCTACTTCGAAATCGAAGTCCAAGTCGAGAGATAGTTGATGTTGATAGTTAATGTTCATGATGGCTGGTGCTGGTGCTGATGGTGGTATAGTAGCGTCCGTCTGTCCAATATCTTCCCCTGTGTAGTCGTCCTTTTTGGCCGACGAGCCGAGAACCAGCGGGCAAAGTCAAGTCAAATCAAGCCATATGAGATCCAATCTAATCCAATGAAATGAAAATGATATAATGTATAACTTACAGTAAGTAATCATACGCAAAGAGGGGTATCTTTTAAAAAGGATCAAAAGTATGAAGTATTATCAGTTGGTGGTGTTTGGAGTAGTTGGAGTTTGTAGGAAAATGTGGAAAGAGGAATATCGTGAGATTCCTCCCATTCGTTTTTACGGGACTTGACTTTAAAACTTGACGTGGACTTGAGTCTCACCACCGTCCTGTCAGGATTTCGAAAGAATACTCTCTCCCTCACAATTCCAGTTTTTAATATGTAAGTCCGTATAGGACGGTACACAAAATTACTTTTTCATTTTTCTGTTTTATGTATATCCGCAATGCATATTACATACTGATTACTATGTATATTATTATGATTAACATCCCAAGCTCTCACCTTATATACATTTTTGTTTTTACGTCTATTTCATTTTATTTCGTGATAATAAATTATATTCAAATAACTAATATAACATTGTATGTATTTCAGTAGGTATAATAAGTATTAGGAATTAGGAAGGAGCCACCGGTGATTTCCTTTGACTTTCATTTCCACATTTCATGGTTTACACAAGAGTCAGTGTGATTTATAAATCTTTGTAAGCGGTAATATGTACCCCTGTAAATTGTAAATAGTGTATAATATAATAATATGTAATATTAATATAATAATTATAGTTTTAAATTTCTTCAGGTAGTGGTCGTGCTTACAGGCAGGTAAAAGTATTGTTCGCACAGTATTTTCTCATAAAAAAAAATAAAGTCGAATGTACACAGCTACCTACCTACCCTGTTAGTCGTTAGTGTATAGGTAACGATGGAATACATAGGTAGGTACATTCCATACAATGGTCCCATGAGAAAGAAAAAAATCCAGATTTGAAGAAAGAAAAAAAATCGTAGTATTTTTAAAACAAAATTAATTTTCATCTTCCATGGGGTGGAAATATAATTACGTAAAAGGTTGACAAGGAGCATGTAGGAGTTGAAGGGAAGCAAGTTTTGAGGTATTTTGGTTCAGCTCTACCTCGACCTATCTCACTTTTTGATGCCTCCCTACCGGCACCGGCACCAGCATCGTCGCTACCGCCTACCTGGAATGAAATATTGATTGTTGATAAACATGTTCCCTGGGCTGGAAACTTGAAACTGGAACTGGAACTGGGAGCAATAATGACTGTATGTACAGTGTGTGAAGGGCATAGATAGACAGGAGATCTTGAGAAAGATGTAGTGCCATTGAACCAATTATTATTGCAACTTGCAACCAGCAATGTAATCGGAGGCAAACCTTGTATACACCTACACCTATACTCACTTTAATATGTTATTTTTCCTATTGTTTAACAATATTGCAGTTACTATAGAGGAAACAAAACTAATTTTATTCTCATACTTTGTAAATATATGATGTATGTAAACTGACTAGTATATAATGCTGATAAAATCAAACTAGATTTGATTCGGGTTTTTGATGAGGGTTAATTAGTTAACGGAGGTGTATTCATGATTCCACTATAGCTATTTTTTGGCACTACAAGAGTTTCGCACTATCATTGCGTCTAACGAAAACGAACCAAGCAAGACAAGTTTAAACTTTCGTTAGACGGCTAGACCGCACCGCAGTATGGCGACTAGCAGTTGTCGCCATGGAGACTGCAATTTGCCATTCAGGTTTAATTTTTCAAATAAATAAATTTATTTGCGCATTATTTGTTGCCTACGGCAACAAAAACATCACGAGCATTGTTGTAGCAGATTACGAGCTGGTGCGTGCACAATAAAATGTTAGATGTTTTTCGTGTTGTAATAATCTGAAACCATTTCGCGCGAAAAATACTTTATGATGGAATCATGAATTTATTTGGGTTTGATAAAAAACGTTAATCTCTTTTTGGGAATGAAAAGACTAAGAAATGCCTTAGAAATATTACGAATTTATTATCACAAATTATAATAATAATTACAATAAATTGTTATTATTATCGGCAATACGAATTATTGCCGAAGTCCGAATACGGCTTGTTGGGGTAACAAAACAAAAATAACTATTTGTGGTAGCTTAATAAAAAATTATTTAAAAAATATAGCTTGGCAATTTTTAGAATGTAGATTAATTTAATTCTATCTAATTCCATTATCCATCCATATCCATAGTTTTACCATTTTTTGGTGATATTTTAGTATTTAGTGTTTAAGTGATCGTAGAGAGCCTAGTGCCTAGTAGAACAAGGAGTAGTTATTAATTTTTTATTATGTAAAATGTAATACCACTAAATCACAAACTATAAAGTATAAAAGTGTACCAAACCAAAATTTGTACGTTAGACGCAAATTTTTGTAAAAATGTCATTATTACCTATTGAAAAAATTGGAGATGGAGACGGTGATGGAATATCAAATAAGGCTCGGATCGAAATCGAAACATCATTAGAAACACCAAATATCATCGATGACAGTAAGCATAAAAATAAACCTAAATGTGATTGTGATAAATGTCAAGCGAAGTCAGATGACCCAGAAAACCCTCCACCAATTAAAAAACCAAGATTTGAAGATGACCCCTTAAATGTAGAGCTGGAGGTGGAACATGGATTTTTGGATGATTTTATAACAAAACTCACGGGTGATTGCATACAAGCGAATTTAAGCAAATTATACTTACTTTCTTATACCTATTAGTTATTTAGTGCATTTTTATTGCACTATTTATATTATTACTATTGTTCCTTTGTTGTCTGCTGTCTGCTGCATTACATGCATTTTTATATATGGTTTTTAAAATGAGCGATACATACTTATATTAATTTGGCATGTGATTATTTGCAGGAAAGAAAAACTGCGATAACCCAACTGGTGTAACACAAGATGAAATCCTGGAAGTGATATGTAAAGCAAAGAAACGAATATTAGCAGAGCCTATGCTTTTACGAATTAAACCCCCTGTCAACATGTGTGGTAAACAGTAAACAGAGAAAATTCTACCATATTTACAATTTAACTCTTAATATTGTCGTATTAACATTAGCTCAAGCATAATTAAAATAATATATAAATACAATATTATTATAGGGAGAAACTGATAAAGTATAAAGAATTTTATGCTTATAGCTTAAGCGGAGGAAATAATATTATTACCTAACAATAAATCAATGAATGACTAAAGACCAAGACCGCCTTTGTCCTGTTTCAGGAGATATTCACGGGCAATTTGATGACCTTGTCAGAATATTTAGAAAAGGTGGTTGTCCTCCTGGATCTAAATATTTATTTCTTGGTGACTATGTTGACCGTGGAGACAAATCAGTTGAGGTGATATCCCTTCTCCTCGCATACAAAGCTCGCCACCCTAATGAGATCCATCTTTTACGGGGCAATCATGAGTCAAAACCTGTGAACAAGAGATATTCATTTTATTCCGAATGTGCGTTAAGTTTGTTCGATTTTAATTCCATTTGCAATTAAAGAGTTTATTACCGTTATAATTTTAATTTAGCACTGGGACTGCAATACATAATATATTATTCGTATAGGTATTAAATAAGTAAGTTATAATAAATAAATAAATTCATAATTTAAATTTGGTACACGACAGTTAATATACCATAATATTTGCCACAGTATTTTGCATTACTTCAACACGACTCTTTTTGGATTTTGACAGGCACTGAAAAATTCAGTAAAAAGCTCTACTCAGCTTTCTCGGACCTTTTCAACAACATGCCGGCAGCTGCTGTGGTTGGTGGGAAAATTTTCTGTGTTCATGGAGGCCTTAGTCCTGGCCTTGTGGATGTTAATCAGATCTTGAGCATCCGACGTCCCAGTGAAATACCCGCCAGGGGACTCCTGTAATTAAATCGTTGCATTTTTTTGTCCTCATATTTCAAATTTTTATTTACACAATGCTATGCATACATGAGGACGGTATGATATCAGATTTTCATATACATGTATTTGTATTAATGTTTTTAAGCTGCAATGCGAACGAATCAAGCGTAATCAAAATTGTAAAACAATGCACATCTCGTAAATTTGTAGATGCGACTTGCTCTGGGCTGACCCAAGTGAAAATGTTGAAGGATTTGATCGAAATACTGATAGAGGAATTTCATACATTTTTGGGGAACAAGCAATCGCTGAGTTCCTTTGTAACAACAAATTAGAATTGATTTGCCGCGCTCATGAGGTTTGTTAATATTAATTATGCAATGTTTAGTGTTTGTGCATTGCAGCTTCATATAAGTACAACCTGCAAAAATCATGCAAGGCTCATAGAAATAAATAAAACTCCTCTGACTAATAAATATTGTAAATAACCAGGTTGCTATGAAGGGCTATAAATTTTACAAGAAGAAGCAACAGCTCGTTACGCTATTCTCAGCCCCAAAATATGATGGATATAACAATAAAGGTGCTATTATGGTTGTATCCAGTAACTTGACAATAACATTTCAAATTCTGTCGTGATGCAAAACAAAAACTATAACTAAACTAGTCCTAGACATAGACATAAGCAGTATAAATTGTGTTTGCAACATTCCACGATACTAAAGTCTATTGCGCATATTAATATTTTAATAAAAATTATTATTAAGAAATGAGTGTATATACATGTATTTTATTTTAAAAGGTGACATATAACGATGACAAAAATAAATTTTTGAGCGAATCTTAAGCCTGTTGAATACCGATTTTATTGGACACGTTCAAGTCGACGGGCGGGAACATGCGTGCTGAGTCATTAGTTATAGTAAATTAAATAAGTACATACAACTTCCGAACTTGGACATAATTTCATTTTCGGCGACTCTCCACACAGTCACGATATAATCAATAATTTAATCAAAGGTACTTAAAATCAAATCAAGTTAAATCCTTTCCTTGTAGCTTTAACTTCGTGTAATAAATAATAAATAGTCCTCCCAGAAAGTAATAAAATATCGTAGCGCAGCGTTGTTATTTTTAACTAAATTGAGTAATATATAGTAAAATAGTACGTACTCAGTACGTATCTGACTACTAAGTTCTAAAACAAGTGAAATTAGTTGTAATTTATTGTAATTCTAATTCAGGATATCAATTCTTGGTTTCCGCAGATTATTTTTAGAGCGAACTAGGGAGGAGAGCGTCAGTTCCTTACATTATACAGATTAGGTAGCAAACAATACCTTTTACACAACATTGTATTTCAGAATAATTTATAAGGTGCGTAGTGTACTAATATTATAATAATGGGAGCTTATAATGCATTATCTGTATCTGGCCATCTGGTATCTTTTCAATTGCCAACGAATTTCTAAAATCTTGTGATTGCAGGTAGCCATAAATGCACACAAAATACGCTTGAATGAAGGTAATTTTTGAAAACATTTCAAATGTTTTCTGTCCGACATCCGAAAAATATCAAAATCTGAGATGATCGAAAGACTAAAAATAAAACTGCAATAAATTACGGTAGGCATCGGTAGCAATCTCTAGATGATAGAAAATCATGAGAACCAACAAGAATTGACAGTCGGTCGATTAAGTACAAAAACATTTACAGATAAAGCTATTCATTATAAATTACTAAGTTCTTCACTAAGTTAATGAATTTACTATGTAAAAAAATCGATAACCATTTATTATTGTATCGGGTAGATGAGATAAGATGACAATAGAGTCATGATATTATGCATTACACAATGATCTACACTTTTAAGGATATGTAAAGTGTAGGAAGAAAGCGATAGGCAAAAAAAGAAAAGATACGGAAAAAAAGATCATACAAACGTTTTGAGATAATTGAAATTTCCGTCATTATTATGTACCGGAAGCAGAGTTTTATGCTGAGTGTCTTTGTGCTTGGCTCGAGTGTACAAGAGAACTCCGCCAACAGCCATTGTCATTCCCATGACATTTGGAAAAGTAACGGGATTTCGGAGAAGAAGTAAACTAACACCGATGATAGCAATACGTTTCGATGCATTTGCGACAGCGTATGTAAGTGGAGTAACCATTGAAAGAACAGCGAATGCGATAATATTTTGAACAAAGTTGAGCAAACCATCCACGGCCAGCAAGAACGACACCGTGAACCAATCTGTTTCTGTATCATCAGTCCCACCCTGAAATGAATAGAAAATATCACAAAAATGCTACATACACCAACTACTAAATTTATGAAGATAGAGAAAGTTTTGTTTGAACTATTAATTTGTGATTGATTGCAATTAAAATGTTATTACGTACAGAGGAATGATGTGTCAAAAGACTTCGCAAATCCACTACAACCCAAATTGGTACGAACATAAAAAAAGACATCCGCCCCAATATGGCCAATAACTCAAAGCTATGAATTCCAGTTTCTTTCATGACTCTCTTATTAAAAATATTTTGTAAGCTGAAACCACAGGTAGCCACCAGGGCTGCGACTAATCCTAAAAAAAGTAGTAAATTATAATGTTAATTAATATATAATAATAATAATAATATAACATAATTTATAAAACATGAATATTATAAAATATTATTAATATTAATTCATTTTAAATATAATCGAATTTACAACCGCAAATTGAATCATTAACTAATTATTCAATTAATAAATATTTACATTAAACAAGAAGAGAATCACTATATTTTATTCCACAATCCAAGTTTAATGCTCTTGAGGTGTAAGTATAATATAATTACATATTTTATTTTTATATTTATATGTGTGTATAATATATATAGCGTATACCTAATATATATGGTATACAATTTTTTGCAACCCAATGGGATGCGATTACAACAGGTAATCTGCATTCTGCACTTCTAGCAATTACTGTGAATGAAATGTTGCATTAGCAGCGGCCAAATCGAATTGACCGCGTTAAGCTTCGGCCAAAGGCTTTCCGGATTAAGTTTTGACAACATGCGTGATAGGGGTAAGTTTTGATCAGTGCAGTGACCTGAACAGATGGTCAGGGACTTTCCCGGGTTAAGTTTTAGCCCCAGGCTTAGATTAAAATTTTGATTTTATCCGTCGTGGGCTGAAATTTAGTTCACTCAGGTCCAGTTTTGATTACAAGCCTGCCCGGGTTACGGTTTGGCTAAAGACTAGCCTGGGTTAAATTTTGACAACACACTTGCCCGGGGTTCAGTTTTGATCACAGCCTTGCCCATGTAAGCTTTTACCACAGCCTTGGCTGGGTTAACCTATTACAATATGCTTGGCATGCAAACCCTGAATGGTACAGAGCAAAAATGTGTAAACGGTCAAAAAAGAAGTCAAAACGAGATTTGTTTTTCAAGTTTCTGTCGTTCAGGGATCACAAACGTAGCTACTCTATCCATTATCCATTCATATTTGTTACAGCTACGTAAAGTGACGAACGAATAAGGAGCACCTATAGCTGTAGCACCTATCCCCTTTTATTATGCACCAATTAAATATATAGATTAAATATATAGATTATTACCCAGCATATCAAATGATAATTCCGTCACAGTTGCTATTGCTACTCCAGCTATGATTGGAATCAGACTCAGGTAGACTCGGTTGGTTTGCCGTTCGTTGAAAATTATTCGGCTTAGCACGACCGTAAAAAGTGGCATTGTGGCCTTAACTATAAAATAGAACAAATTAAAAAAATAAAATCATCCCATTAAATTATGAAACATCTTTTACGGCACTTTTAAATCTCTTACAGTATGGTATGATAGGGTGGCTAATTATTTCATGTTTTCCAGAGGATAATAAAATTTTGAAATTGAGAAACGGATTATCCGTCTTCAACAATTTTCTTGCTGTTGAATGAAATAACTTATTGCTGCTTCCATAAAAAATCTTCACATTTCATCCTTTGAGCAATAAAGTCCTTTCATACATCTTATATTTGATCGTCAGTAAAATATTAATGGAATGCGTAAAAGTTGATTATACATTCATAATTGATATAATTTATTCATAACGTCGATTTGGCCTCAGCCCATACAACATAATTATACATTTGAGTTGAAAGCTTAGATGCTAAAATTTTAAAAACCATATATACGGTTTCAAAGTAGAATTTCATGTAATATTAAGAAAATTAAAGGCGCCATTACAACATTAGAAAGGATTATTTTATCAATATTGCATATACGTGTATGTACCTGTATGCGCATAGGACACAGGAACTTTCCAAATTGACACATGGCTGCTCACAGATGAGAGAAATTTGGCTATGCTCAATGGAATAATATAGGTCATGTAGTAGGATTTTGGAATCGTAGCACTTTTTAATGTCAAACATCGAACCAGCGGGACAGAACATACTGTGATGGACAACAGCTGTGCAAAAGTTACGGTAAGGGGATATGGAAATTGCGAAAGTAATTTCTTCCCGATTACATTATTCAGGGACGACACAGTGTACCATAATGAACATAGTAATACCACTTTTAACGTTGACTTTTTTAATAAAGGCATTATAAATTATAACTGCCTTCAGTACGGAATGTCGATGCAATTTATCTCACTCTGGGGAAACTGCACACTGACGAACATTCCTTTCTAATTATAGTTATTTCTATAAAAATAATCGTAACTGGAAATCTTCATTCCAAGAAGTAGAGTAGAATGTCCAAGCCCTCGTCAGCACTTCCAAAAGCCAATAAAATGTTAAAAACTAATCCAATCCAATGAAAATGTCAATGCAATGAAAAGGGGTAGCAAAAATGAATTTTAAATGTCCCTCGCTTTCACCTAACTCTATGGCTAACATGGGAAACAGCACAAGTTTTATTTGCAAGAAACTTACAATACCTCACTATTCACTAAACTAATTTAACTAATACAGATTTTCAAGCAGCATTGGCAATTGGCATTACGTAAGCTCCGGAATTTAATTGTCAATTTCTTAGTACCTTCGACCAGCTTTAATATTAAGCAACTGTAATGAGCTGAACATGTTAAATAAGTCACACACATGTATCTCCAGGTCTTCAGCTGAACTTCGAAACTTTAGCTGAGAGGATTTCTGAAAAGTGCAAACATGAAAAAGTACTGAAAACTATAATATTTGTGCTGCGAAGGATGCTCATGCTTTGATCTCAACCCACCGTTTTGCACCGTTTTGCTTCAGAAAATCAATCAAAATTTATTTGATCTTAAGTAAGGATTATTGCATATCTCATCAACTTCTGGCAATTAGTAATTAGATACATTTTTGTTGCTCCAAATTTATAAAGATAAGCCAATGGAAAAATGACTTCATTTTAAATCGGTTTCGCTTTAATAGCACCTTGATAAAGTTCAATCGGTTTGTCAATCAATTCAATGAAATGAATAATGATATTTCAAAAAGCTAAAACTATGACGGATTAAATCATCACATTCTGTGTGGTAAGGGGTAGGGTATAATAAGTTATGCTAATAAATAATAACACACAACGAAGTTGTAATTTATTTCTTATTTTTTAAACTTATTTGCAAAGAACCCGACACAAGTGACTCCTTCTCCGTATTGGAAGTGTGAGATACCAAGCTGGATTTTTTGGACTGCTCCTCCGTAGCCGTTGCATCAACTTCACCTTTGTTACTTCCGGCTTCCTCGTCATCTCCTAAAGATGAAGTTTCATCACGTTTCTTTCGAACTTGCTTCACACTCCCACTGCAGGCGAACACAAATCTTAGCTCATTTGCTAATTCAGTACAGAAAGATTCCTGGAAGTCAAAAGTAAGTAGTAAATAAATGCAAATATATCATTTTAGTGCGGTATGGATACCTATAAAATTAAATGGCAGTTCCACTTACATTGCTTTCCTCTGACAATTCCTTGGCTGAAAGTAATAATTCACCACAAGAGATAATCATGGCGATGATGCATCCAAAAATCAGAACAATAAAAACTCCTCCTACGTTGGCCAACCTAAGTGGTTTTACCGAACCTTCTTCTTCTTCTGGTTCGTCCTAAAATTCAAAATTTTAAAGTTGTTGTTTACACTTGTATATCTTCATATGAAGTACACTATATGCTTATATATGCAATTCAAATTTGGATTGTACATAGTTTGATGAATTCTTACTGCGCAAGCATTGTCCTTCCTTTCTTCCTTCCACCACTTACGCCTCAGTTCGTCTAGGACTCCTTTCTCTTGAAACCTCAATATTCCGCTGTTGAAAAGTTGGGTATAGTTCGAACCTTTTAACGTAAATATTCCGAATCATGAACAACCATAAAAATTGTGAAATTCTGTCTAAAAGTTATTACATTACGTAATTAACCCGAATTAGGACCATACCTTTTTTCAATGCAATTCCGTATCCCTTATTATCTAGAAGCCCACCAACTCCTGCCAGTTTGCAATTTCTCTCTGTGTTGTACTCAATTGCTGTGGATTCCATAAAAAATACGTAACCCCCAGCATCTTTAACAACCCTGTCTACCCCATCTTTATTAGATTTCTGGAAGACATTGTCTGTTTTGCTCATTTCCACCATATTCTTCCATATCTCTTGGTACACCTCAAACGGGGATGTCTATTTTAAATTGATATTTAAGGAGTAACATTAAAAATTAATACAAAATAAATGGAAGTAAGTACAAGTAGCTACGTCCCTATCTAAACAACTTGCTTATTAGTCGGCATACTTATCATTGATAGCAATTGCAAAAAAATAAATTCATTGTAAAACTAGTGTTACTCTAAAGAATGTAGCAGTTGTTCCTGAACCCAAACATCCATATTTGGCTTTAGTTTGTTTCGGTAAATCATACACGCTCTTAATACTGACGTCCAGATCTTGGACAATCAGGAAAGTTGCCAAGTTTGCCGTGTATGAGGAAACCATGATTAAAGTAAATAGCCACCAAAATCCTGCTATCATTCTAGTTGAAGCCGTTCTGAAATTGAAGGACAATACTTAAATATGTGTACAAAATAAATGAAATTTAAGCTTTGTATGAAAATATGCGCGAATGATTTGCCGAAAAGACATGCATAGTGCATACTACTACGGGGGAAGTGATGGTTATGTGTAAAAGTTGTGTAGATGTTGTTGTAGTGCCCGAGAGTATCAGCTGGGACAGCCTGGGCCATGGCAAGGATTGAGACATGATGTGAGATGTGGGACTGAAAACCTTGGTAAGCATATGGGCATTTAAATGCATTGTAATGTAAAGTCATGGGGAAGAATTGAAACGACAGATAACCTTGCTAAGCATATGGTAATTGTAGTTAAATGTAGTGCATTGTGATGTAATGGGTAAAAATGGAGAAGACAGGAGACGAAGCTGAAGTGTTTGGACTGCGTCCCCATGACGACGGTATGGGATGGTATGGCATGGTATATTAAACAGCTGAGCTGCGACTGCCGGTACATATTATATACATTAAATATGGATTAATGCAATGATGTGGGGGGCTGTATTGTGAGGATTAGCCTATGTAAACGAAAGTGAAACAATTGAAATTTAAACCGAGCGGGTATTTTAATGTTTGGTATTGATCACTATGGTAACGGTGTGATTAAAAATAGAAATATCGAAACAGTAAAAGTTGTAATGTGCATCAATAGGGGGTGAGCAAAGCGCTCGTCAGATTGAAAACATATATGAAAGTATGATATCAAATGGGAGTACAGACTACACAGATGCTAAAAAAGTGAAAAGTGAGAAATGAGAAATGAAAAATGACTGAGATGAAAAACGCCGTATCCTTAATACAGGCAGTGTGATGAAGGGCTGAGCGTATAGGAGAAGTGGGAGAGTAACTCTGCTGGGCCGTTTGGCCTGGAACTGGAAAGCATGATATTGAATGGGGATTCATATGCTAGAAAAGTGAAAAAAGAGAAATGAAAAATGACTGAGGTGAAAAACGCCGTATCCTTAATACAGGCAGTGTGCTGAAGGGCTGAGTGTACGGCAAAACGGAAAGTCTCTGCTGGTTCCCTTGGACTCGAACAGAATTTGATCACAAATGTGAGGCAATGCAATAACAAGTACTACCATGTTCATATGTAGCGCCTATTACGTAAGCATGTATACATGTATGTACATAATTATTTGTATGTAATGCGTGCTAATTAGGCCGTATTAAATACAATTAACGTATATATTATATACATATTTTAATACATGTTAAAGCATTGTATAATTAAATGCACTTAATGCACTGCTGTAATGTACATACGTATTTAAATTATTTAACTATTATAACTCCAATTAAAATTAATTAGTAAATAATTATGTAAATTTTAAAATCAATTAAAAAATGACCGTTAAAAAAAATTATGACATTCTTAAAAATAGGACAAAAAAAAGAAAATAACAAAAATAAAAATTAACGTGCCCATTTCAAGCTGACATGTATATATGTATATGTGTGTACTAGTATATAGCATATCTACACACTGTAGCGGGATGTATACAGTAGTAGGTAGATGTTTGGGTTCTGGATTGAATATTATTTTGAAATATCCTGTACTATTGAGAAAAAATGGACAAAATTGGATGCACCTTGCAGCCCTTAGCACTGGAGAGTGCACTAAGTTGGGGTGGCTGTGTTACTGTTGATGTGCGTGACGTGCATATTAATAGCTTATTAACTCAACGCATCGACCGAGGCTGGGCTTAAGCTTCAGTTGGGCCCAGTCGACTTCTAAAATCAAACTTTTCGGACCCACGGAGCTCTGAGCTTCAACTTTCCATGTACTAAGCTGACCACTCGTGCTACCTATAGGCAAGACATACCGACAATGAGATATATGTATCCAATATATGTAAATGTATATATGTACATGCCCAACTGCGTACCTATACACTATATAACAGTAGTATATCCTTATAATTATTGATTTAAATGTTGTATAATGTAGATACATACAGTTGCTGGGGTAGGAATGCTCGAATAAATAATATTATATTTTATTATGGAGCTCAACTGGACAGAATAAAGTGCACTTTCAGACCTTTAGCATTGCAGGAATCAAAGCAAGGGGGAACTTTGTTACTTGGGATGTGCGTGATACGCATATTAATTGAATATTGATCTAACGTACACTAAAACTGGCTCTTGATTTCTCTAGAGTCCAGTGAAAATAATGAAATAATGATTTTTGTATATCAGCCAGGGTAGCAAGCCGAAATTAACCTGCTGTGGGACGGATACAAGCTTTTTCATTGCTACAAGTCAAGTGGGCCGCAGGTCCCTATGAGATATATGTTTAGTTGTTTGTTTATTGTACTGCCTAATAATAAGATATATGGTTTATGAATCATTAACAATGTATATGATGAGCGGAAACGCAAGTGTAAAATACCAATGTAAAATACAAGTGTAAACTGCAAGGTACAACAGGTGAGCGAGTGCAGCGAGACGCAGGTTGTTTTTTATATTATGCAGATATTGTAGGCAGGTATTCAATTGCAGAGTAAAGTTTGATTGTAATGCAGTGTTTACATATATACATATTTACAAGTTTATTTTTTTTTGAATTTTCTCTCACACACACACACACATCCATACATACAAATATTTACACACATGATTTACAAATACAACAGACATACGTAGTTTCAAATTTACTATTTACAAGTACACATATATTTACAGCCTAACATATTATTTACAAGTGTGCAGTATATCTGCAGACACTAAAATCAATTTAAGTATGTACAAGTTTACACACACTACACAATGACAATGACATTTACAATATTATCATACTATTAACAAATATTTACGTCCTACAGTACCACAAAACACTGCCTAATTATTTATTGATACATTTATTAAAATATTGTGTGCACTATAATTATGAAACTAAAACTATTTGTGTAATACTTATTCACTTCTTAAACTTTAATTACAACTACAATTAAAAATTAACACTTCTTATGTGACAGACTTATACTTTTTATTTATTCGTATTAACTAAATCAGTGTGGCCCAAGGGTAGGCTAAAATTAAAATTGCTAGGATCTGGAAATACTCTAGATAAATCTAAACTTTTAAAAGCTAACCTACTTTGATTTTTAATAAATAATTTATGGTCTACGTTTGCTATTGTATTTACATCTATTTTACATGGTTTGTTAGTTTCTAACATTTGCCTATATCTGTCGTGTTTACACTGCCTCAACGAAATTGCAGGAATACCTGCACACTTTTGTTGTTCCGAATTATTATTATATAACATACTATACATTTTTGGTCTTAATACTATAAGTTCTTTTACATCTAAGCTCTGAATTCGAAGTTTTCCACTTTCGCCGCTATTTAATAAATGTAAGTTTGGGTGTTGCTTTTCATACATTTTAAAAAACTCATGGTCTCGAGGAATTTTACTAAAATCAAATTCAAATTTTGCTTTGACAATATCATCCCAAAACGTGTTAAATGCGTCAATTGTGTGCATCTCGTATCCGTCAGTATCTGTATAATCCAGATGGGCTCTGTCATGAAATATCTTACACAAAAGATCCCACTTTTCATAAAAAAGTACTTTTGCAAAATCCAGAATGGCTACAGCAGTCAGAGGGAGGTTAGTTATTTTATATTTTTTAAGGTATTGAATGATCACGCTTAAATTTTCAGAAAACCCTTCAAAATCTTTACAGTTAGCATTTGCAAGTAATTTTTCAGCTTGCGCAGCACTAGAGCATAACCGAGCATTGATAAATTCGAGTACTTGGGCTAGAGTTTTGCCATATAAAACATTGGAACTTTTTTTCAATAGCTTATTTTCAAATGGAGTTTTGGCTTTTTTTCGGCTTTCTAAATTAGATTCAATGTACGGTTTAAAATAACTCTGTTGTTTAAAGCGTACCCCACAATGAATTTTAGAAAGAACTAAACCTTTAGACAAATAATATTTTAATGCTTTAAAATGAACTGTGTAGTTTGTTTTATCATATAGTGTTAACATAAGCCGAGGGCGAGATACATAGTGTTGAATTGAGTTTATTGCATTTTTATTTAAATTATACTGTGCTGCTATATCATGCATATTAAGTACCCGCTGTTCCATAGCAAGTGGCAAGTTTGCGTCTCTAGTATGTAGAGCCAAAGGATACTTCAAGTCACAAACAAGAACGTAGCCATAGCTACCTTCTGTAGTACCCAACTTTGGGTCAGTCCAATCAATACTTTGCAAATCCTTCGCTTCCATATACATATAGTCTGAGACTGGCATCAGCTGCTTCATACTTTCTGCATATAAGCTGTTAATGTCTAGTGAAAGTAATTGATTACGGGGTTTGGATTTATCTAATCCTCCTGGGCATCTTTCATGGTTTGCAATGACGTGTTTCGCTGTAAAAATACACTGCCCACCGCGTATTCCTTGCTTTGCAATTTCTAATATTTTTGGGTCCCTTATATAATCTATTTCTGCCTTTGTATAATTTAAAAAACATTCCCAAGAATAACTAGGTAATGTAAGTGAGTAAGTCGGATCAAGTTCGTAATTTTGAAGTCCAACTTTGCGAAAATTTTGCCATACTTCTGCAAGTAAAACCGTATCTAAAACACATGTAAATCGTGTATAGTCACGTAGTGTAGTTAGTCTAAATTCAGTACAAACATTTTTGACAAGATCCCACTGGTGATCTGGAATGAGCTCATCGTCCAAAAGTGATCGTCTAAATTGATCTCGGTCTGGTATTCGGTTATTTAAATCATCTAAACTAGTTAATGACATGAATGGAAAGTAAACTGGTTTTTGTAATAATTTTAATTGTAATTCTGTGAGAGGCTTCACTTCTGAACCAAGATTTAATTGGTTATCAACAAATATTAAATCTGAAAAACATTGAGGCGCAAGTGTAAAATTAAATTCATCTCTTGAATTTAAAGATTCAACAAGATCATATAGGTTGGAATCAAAAAATAAATTTGCATCCATAAATCGAACTTTTACTTTGGAGTGTAACATCTTGCCAGTATATTTCTGATTTGTTCTGTCTTTTGGTAGATACTCAATATTTAAATTTGGCAGCCATTTATCTTTAGCTGTAATTGAAATTGAAATAAATTCTTTGGCAGACTTGGCTACTACATGGATGTCTTTAGCTTCAAACTGACCTGTATTCATGGCACTTACTAGCAAGTGATAATCAAAGCAACCCCCGTACAGTGATATTATTGGTATTTCGTGCTTGTACTTGATGTTCAAGTTACAGCGGCTACATGCAGCAAACTCAAAATGACCATGGTTATGGTTATGATGAAACGTACGTAGAATGTTCTTAGAAGAATCAAATTCACGTCGACACATGTGGCAATGAGTAGCACTTTCAAACTGTGCACGTACCTGGTCACTTGGTTTGACCATATTGTTGGTATTTCGAACGTGAGATAATAATGCCTCAGCCCAATAAAATATATTTTCAAAAAAATGTTTCATTATATCCTCCCCATCATAGAATTCTGCATGTACTACTTCACTTCTGTCTTTCATTTGCCTAATAATAATCAAGGAATACGCAGCAGGTGTAATTTCATTTACAAATCTCGTATTGCTACTTGAGGATCTAGGGTCGTTATAGGGAATCACAAATGTAGAAAACTTATAAACAATTATATATGGGTAAGGCAAGGATTGCCATAATTTGGAAAACTTGACTCTTTCTGAGAGTTCAGGAAATACAATTTGCCTTTTTTGTAGAGTTTGACAGCTCAGTTTATGTTTAGTTAAATTATCAGCTGAATTAAAATGTCGATAACAGGACTGGCAATAGTAAACTTTTCTATTGTTTCCAAGACACATAAACTTATCCAGGTCTGTAATCAGAACTAAATGATAAGTGTGCTCATCTTTACTACCATCGGCTCTGTCTTTGTAAATTAAAAATAAATTACACTTGTCAGCAATATCACTATTCTGACACCTACGAATTGGGATGATTTTGTCGCCGCGGTGACTCCATATGTTAATTCCTAATTTGTTTTTGACTTCAAACTTTTCCAGACTTGGCAAGTCTTTGTTTATTAGAAAGGGGCAGGTAATATCAGTAAAATCAAATTTAGAAAAATAGGAAATATATTGATTTGGGTTTTGTAGATTACGATTTATCCACAAACGGCTCTGAGATTTGTCTTCCTGTTTAGTTTTCTGTTTGTTTTTTTCTAATATTTCGTGCCTATACCTGTGTGCAGTAACACAGAACTTAAAACAATCACTACAGTTATTTTTAATATTAAGATATCCTACTTTACGTGGTTTCAAAGCTGGGAATTTAATGTAGCCTTTAGCTTTTGCATTTGCAAATAAATTTAAAACTCCTACTTTAACTTGTATTGATTCTATTTCACGGAGCGTCCATCCAGTCCCGTTCTTATTAAACTCATTTAGTTTTTTTATAATGTCACTGGCACTGTCAAAAATGAAACTTGCAATTTCCTGGGCACTTAAAATATCATAATTCTTTGAAACAAACTGAATATCACGTTCTATTGTATTTTTTTCATTTTCTACTTCCGTAATTAATTCTAATGTAACTACAATAATTAATTGTGCTTTAATACTACTGTGCAGAGTTATGTTTTGGGTCAACAACTTTACAAATGGCTCGTATAGTTGTGTCAAAAGAGATTCAATATCTTGAAATGTCTCAGTAGGCTGATGACTGAATGTCACCATCATGCCAAGATGTGAACGTGAAGTTTCTTGAAATACATCTAAATCAATTGGATAAGAGCGATGAACTCCCCTTGAAGAGGCAGCTGGCTGTGCAGACGCGTTAGTAGAAACGCCGTAAGTAGTCCCAGATCGATTTGTACCACCTCCAACAAGACCTTGATTTCTATTTTCTACATGGCCAAGTCTTTGTCCTTGATGAAGGCACTGGTGATCTGCCTTGCTTGAACAGTAGATATTGCAGTCCCCACAGTGATGAACATGCTCAACGTGAGCTTGGTATGGGACATGGCTTCGGCAAGTAAAGCGGCAGCCGGGAACAGAGCACGAAAATATCTGTAAAATAAATAAATCAAAATTTTTTTTATACCTTACATTAATACCACTGTTATGTATATACACATGTACTGTACAACAATACATATTATTAAAATACTGCAAAACCAAATAAGCATAGGCGCTCGTATTATTAGGAATAGCTTTAACTAGAATAATTAAAGTGCAATGTAGGAACGACACGTACATGATCTTTTTTACCGTTTGTAGTAGCTGATGGAAAGCTGGCCTGTTCGTGGTACGATGAAGCTGTACGGCAGCGCTTGGAGTATGGAGCTGCAGAAGTGGAAGATGTAGAATCCATAGTGCGTGCACTTCTATACGGTATAAATATATTACACTATATATACTACACAATGTATAAAATCCACTACGCTCTATAGCGTACGTTGAAAGCAGGCAGACGATAGAATTTAAGTTGATGTTTAGGCTGTTGTTGTTGTTGTTAACGAGAGCGATTGAATGCTCTTTCTAGTCTGAAGGTGAATTTAATACAGAGGGTGAAATGGCCATGAAGTCCCCTTTTGAATCTTGCCCACCCTCCTTTTCTGGTGCAAGTAGTCTGTTTTTATGGTATAGTTTCCTCATCTTAAATGCAAAAAGTGTTAAGACCAGTACAAACGACACGTAGATAGCTGTAATTACATACAAAATTCAATATTTAGTATTATTGTATATACGTTTGAAGCTATACTATCCTATGCACTAAAAGTTTATATGTATTACTTACTCACAGTGAACAATCATGTAATATTCACTTACTTATATAGTCAAATGTGTTGTGAAGCACAGGTTTTGTTTCGTTGTTTTGATACTTGTCAACCACATCCATAATAATTCCATTCTGTGTGTTCAAATTCTCAAGCATGTACTTTAATGCCATAAGAATTACTTTATGAAACGAACTCGTATGTACCACTGGTAGCGCTGTTGTATCGATTGGCAATGTTGGGTCTAAGCTACTACTCTGTAGCTTTCTCTCAATTTCATCTAATGCCATCTTCTCTTTTCCATAGCCTTTAGAGGCAGTATATGGTGCACTATCAGTATACGTATTTTCAACAGACTTGGCTTGATATTGATTTACTTTTGAGTCTAAGGCACATGCAGTGTTGCACGATCTCCCAAGTGCCATAAAAGCACATATTATAACAACAAAAGCACGTACCTTATACATTTTATATGTTTGTTTTGACCACGGTGACATTGCAAAAGCTACTGACAAAGAATTCTATATAGTTGCTCTTTATATGCATTTATTTTCTAGCTGCTCTTTTATTTTTCTGTGACGTCATACGCTTGCGTTTCACTACTGCATGATTTTGATTAGCATGAGGTTTACGATTCCTTTTCTTATGTTTGGCAACAATGTTTTCGTATGCTATCCACTCTTGCCTAGGTAGTTGAATTAGTTTTTCTATTCCTTCCGACGCATTGTAAATTGCATCTGTCTGTGCGTCGTTCGCATTTCCTCCTTTCTGTTCAAGTATAGTTTTGTTATGGTCCTTATTATATGATGTAATACTTTGAGGTTGAGCAGCTACTCTTGCTGCTTGTTGTTCTGTGCGTATATTCATTAACTCAGCATACAACTTGGGTTCAATTACTTTCATTATAGTTGCCATTTTTTATTTATTTTATTCGTAATAATTCTATTTATTAATTGTAATCTTTAGAAATTGCTTCAGAAAGCAAGACAGTACGACAAATTTCACTTTTGTATACTTTATAATATACAGTGGCTAGTATCTTTTGTATTAATTTATGGTATTTAATTAGCAATTTGCAAAGTTTAGTAGGGTCGTTGCAACTCAAACGGTTACTTAATACTTTTATTTGGTTTTTATACCCTCGCAATGGATGCTTACAAAATTTATTTATATTAAATACAATCTCTGCAAGTGCATACAATTGCTCTCTTGTTGCAGTTTGAATTAAATGTTTATATACTTTAGCTTTAACAAAAGTCAGGTGTGACAGAAACTGGTAATTACTGTCAAATCTGCACTGCGTATTCTGATTCCCTGACATTTTTGGCACTATTTGCGAATATATACATCAGTTCCATTGACAGGAAATACACTATTTCGCACAAACATTGAAGGATTCGGGCACTGGGGATGCAAGTCAATTAGCATGTAGCTATGTTTCCGTGCACAACATGCTTTTTCATATGCTTCTTGAAGATATATTGGTTTTCCTGGACTAATTTGTTTAGAAATTTGACCAATAATGCTTCTGTCTCTTGGAACGTCAAACAAAATTAAATACTTTGTGTTTAAACTTGTAGTTCTTAATTCCTTAGCAAACGCGTTTTGTAGAATAAGTATGACACTAAAATTCATATGATGAGATAGTTCTGTAAATATTTTTTGAACTAATTGCCTTGCTTTAGTATTTGATTCTATACAGTTTAGATGGTCATCTAAAACTAGAAGAAACGGGCTAGGTATATCGTCAAGCACAGATTCTATAGTAGACAGATCTGATATCACTGTAACGTCTTTATCTTTAGTGAAATCCGGATTTAGAAACTCTATTTGGTTAGTGTGAGCACTGACATATAATACTTTATTGATTTGACTATCGATTATTTCCTTTCTGCGTTTGACAATTTCAAGGCACAGAGTTGTTTTGCCAGATGAACTAGGGCCACATACCATAGCCGTAAAAGGATGAATTAATCTAAAGTCGACCGTGTCCAATGTTGACATTATAAGATGCAAAATAATACTGACCAAAAAAGCTACAGTACACGGTTATTTATACATTTCTAATTTTTATTTGATTTTGTTTTTTTTACATTTTTTTTTACATTTTTGACTTTTTTGTTATACTATTCTACTGTTCGTGCAAAGTGCTACTATAAATGTCCGTAATAGTAAAATCTTAAGAAACTATGACAGAATTCTGGACATGCCACTTTAAATGTATTAGACTGTGATTGTTTAGGTGCACAATACACACATGACATTAAATTAGGTATCATACTTGCAAATTTTCTTACTTTTCTATCATTAGCTAATACAGAGCTTGTAAATATATTTAAAAAGTTTTTATAACTAATTCCTAAAGATCGAGAATACAAGTAATATAAGCAGTACAATCCGCAAACTGTAGATCTTCCGCTTTGAAGTGCTGTGCAGTTTTCAGTTTCTAAATTGTTCCCAGGCCACTGCAGGTTACGGTATTGGTGAATCGGCAATCCATACGAGTCAAAATATTCAAAGCTGTCTTTAGATGTCACCCAATAACTGACCCAGTGCTTCCCAGAGTCTTTTATCCTGTCTGTGTTTTGAATTATTGCAATGGGATAAATTGATCCGTTCCCATGATTTTCGTTTTCTAATTCCTCCATGGTAGATCTCATTTGATCTGCTGCTATGACGTAATACTTTGTTTGGGTTCCTCCAAGTAAAATTGCGAGACATTTCTGTAATTCACCGGTATTCATTGCGAGCGTGATGTGGTTCAGTTGAGTTCTGTAAAGCAACAGACAGTTTTTATTATGTTACGTTAGATTTTATGCAAAATAAATTGAGTTCAAATACAAGTAGGTTAACTAAAAACTGGTTTGATACTTTACATTTAACGATTAATCAATATTTGTTTGTTTTTGTCAATTTCCACGACGTTTTGGTACTGGCTATACAGAATGGCAGTCACAGAATTTGCCAATGCAGATTTGAACTTCATATTGATCTGAACCTGTCCAGTTTTCATTATGCTCATTGAATTGGACTGTGATGGTACAATTTCAAATGCAAATAGAACATTTCCTTTTGTAAAGTTGGAAGAATTTATCCCATTTCCTAAAAATGGATTATCTGCTGTTTTCTTTAAAGTATTTAGAGCAAGAAGAAAATTGTCTTCTCCGTTTCCATTAGAGTCTTTGAAACTCAAGGGTAATGTCTTGTACTCTATCGATTCTTGGTTCATAGATACAGCTATTTCACTTAAATTAAAGTGTTGAAAGTTGCAGAACGACTTTGTTAATTTACCAAGATACGCTTGGCTGTCCACTAGCCCGATTACAATAGTCTGTGGCAATCGTCCGTTTATACAATTGTCTAGTGAATGCGAACTGACGCCGGCTGGAATAACAAAGGTTTTAATTTCAGGATCAAGACATGGATATTTTAAAGTAGTGCCACTGTTTAAACTTGATCGATGCTTTTCAATTGCAAGTGGTGAAACTGTCTGTCTTTTTAGATACAACACAGCATTGACAATGTCGATACGAAACGGGCACCCAGAAAAGCCCGTGCGGGTCTCAGTCTCGGCGTCTATACAGAATGCAGGCAATGACCTTCGCATTATAATACGTATGTCACTGTCTCCTGGAACCATTCGTGTTTGATTAAAAAATGGAGCTTCAGGTCTTCCAACCATAGTAAATGGTTTTGATTCTTTTCCAATATTGTATCGCGCTAAAAATCCACTATCCGTTTTTGCAAATGCATCAGGCGTTGAGTTTGGCAAATATAACTGATCTAGCATACTGTTTTTCTTTTCAATTGGATTTGAAGACAACATGCGCTTCAAGTATGCACTAATAGCATAGTGATTTGAGTTGTCACTGATGAGAGTGCCATTTAAATAAAATTCAAGATTACTGAATAAACTGTAAAACAGCATCGATGATGGTGCAGCTATATCTGCAACTACTACTGGTTTATTGTCACTCAGCACTAGACGGCATGTCAGTTCCAAGTGGGATTCGTAAAATTTGTAATATTTACCCGGAGATTTTAAAATGTCAAAAATCAAAGGATTTTCATTGTCTCGAGGGCTCAAGACAGGATAGTAGGGATAATACTCGGCAGAGTCTTCAACACTGACATTTGTCGGTGGGAGTTTGTCCAAGATCAGATTACTTTGAAATGATTTTTGAGATCCCTCATACACTGACGGTTCATCGTAAAATCCTTGTGTATCCATGGTTTTTTAGAGCTTTAAACTGATATGTTTGATATTGCTTCTTATAAGTCTAGACGTTAAATGGCATTATATGTTTCCCACTGCTGATTATATAGGTATAAACTTATCGTCGGCGGTACATATTCTTTTTTCGCCCTGCTCCAGCTTGACCTGATCTGCGACCTGATCCTCGTTGTTTACCGTAAGATATTGGTTTTCGCTTAAGTCGACCTCCGGTTTGTTGTCGGCGACGTACGCGTTTGCGCTGAGAGCCGCCAGATTGCGTTCGTCGTCTGTTTGCACAAGCTCCTCCACTTTGTGTATTTGGTCGTCGTTGTACAGATGTCATCTTACGTTTTTTGCAGGCTAATCGGCAATGGGTAACACGGCACTTTTTATTAATTAAACGGCGTTTATATGGCTTTCTAGATTTAACTGGTATCAAATTCTGTGTGTCACCTAGATTTAACCCTTCAGATGTGTTTTCTACTGTTTTTTCAGTTTCGATAAAATCGTGGTCGCCTGATCCCATTTGGTTGTTACTATTGGTTTTATTAATTGGTTCCAAAGTACAGTATTCTCCTAATAGGCTGTCTTTTACGAGCTCTTCGTCTATTGTATCAGTGTTATTTTCGTTATTGTTAGAGTCGTAAATATTTTTACACAAAATTTTACGCATAATTATCAGTCATTAGTGACATGTTATGCAATGCACTGCAAATTTATTTTTGAATTTAATTCATTTAGAAGTACTGTAAATAAAATGATGTTGTTGCTGTTTGAATGTTGAGTTTAGAATGAGTATGTAAACTAATTGTTTACACGTTTTATACTTTTCTGCTGTATCAAGTAGAACTTTACTTTCATATTAGCAAATTATACATTAACAAGTCAATTTAAATCATAATACATTCCACATTATTACATTTTGCGTGGTCTAAACTGCAGTTCTACAATAGTTGTGGAATTTTCCGGCAGTGTGACGAGATTGCGATACTCGTTTAATAGAGTTATTCGAAGTATTTGCTGTGCCTGTGGTTTTAATGGCACATACAATATTGGAGAAAAAACATGTACAGTCTCCTTATCGTAAACTGGAGAAATATCTACTGATCGTAGTAATGGCAGGGCATGTGAGGCGTACAGTTGATTTTCAACCATATTGCATGATACAAGCAGACGTTTGGCTGGTATTGTCTGCTCTGGCTCTGGCTCTACGTCTTCTTTAAATTCCTCGTTTTCTCTTTCCATTTCCTCTTGCTCGGCTAGTTCAGTCTTGAGTCGTCCAACCACTCCAGTTTTAAAAATAAAATTGTCTTCAAATCCAAAATATCTATTGACCAACGCTGGCAGTTGTACTGAGATATCGTCTCTCATTTGAGGGATACTAAGCTCACCATCTTTATGCTCAAACTGTATTCTTGTATCTCCTAACGAACCTTCTGATAATGTACGATTAATTTCATGAACAACATGATCCAAGTCAACTTCTTCTGGTTCTTTCATTGGAAGATAATTTGAATATAATTGAAACAATCGTATGTATAAATATTTGTTGTCCTCAATTTCGCTGTATTTTTCTTCGTCATAATCAGACTCTGAATTATAAACGCCATTGAAAAATTTATTATCTTGTTGAAATCCGAGACAAACAGCAATCTCTTCTGGTAAGACAACGTATTCATTTTCTTTACCTTCAAATGTCAACTTGCATTTAGTTTCTCCAAGCTCCATGGAAGGAAATTCAATTTTGATTTTAATGCCAGTTCTTTCTTGTAGTTCTGTGCCAAACCGCTCAAAGTATTTTTTGATGTCAGCGTCACCGTCAATTATTCTCTTTCTATACGGTAATATTGTTTCGAAACCTTCATATATTTTTATAACATTTGAGGTGTTGACAAATTTGTGAGCGACAAAATTAAATACTGTATTCATCGGGACTGTGTCTAATTTTGCCTGTGTTACATTTCCATATGGCAGTTGTCTCCCAGACATAAATCTGTATCGATTGACCATAAATAAAGAGGCTAAAGCTGGCGAAATTTTTATGTTGACAGTGTCATTTGGTGCTAAATTATTAAAATGAATATAAGTTTCCTCTGGATGTTGCTTTATTGCTCTCTGAACAATTTCTAATGGAAAATGGTCAACTGTTTCTAATAGGCGGTCATTAAGGCTGCCCATAAACACATTCATTTTGGATGCTGTCTTTTGAAAACTAAATGCAGTTTTTTCAGTAGGCACGTAATTTGGAAATAGTTTTGGTGCTAATTCCATCTCATTGCTTTCCACATTACGGACTTTTCTAACCAGAGGTGCTCGTGAATTCCGTACTATTGCAGGTTGTTCACTGCTTGTGTATCTCAAACTGACTAACCCAACGTCATAATTGTCAAGATCTAATGGAGTTGAAAGTACCGATACAAAATTTGACGGACTGTTGTCTGTATAAATATGGTTTTGCTGGTCACTTGTCAATGTAACATAAATATTCTCTGTTCCTGTTGTGTCGCGATCTAGCACTGAGCAGCTGTGTCTGTCTAATCTTCTTCGTTTTTGCAATATGTGCTGTTTAATTGTATTTGCAAGATACGGAATAAACGGTGATTCACTCATCTTGAGAATTTAGGCACGGCTCAATTCTTCTTTATAAAAACCGCCAGTGATACTATTATCATCCAGATCCTCTAAATAGTAAGTAACAGGGATTGTTGTCAAGTTAATTGACTTAATCTTGAATATTTCAAGACTAAAGTTCTGGTTGTATCCTGTTTAAAAGCCAAAGGTATATTAACTTCATAACTCAATAAACAAGTCTATTTATAGGATAATATATTATTAATTAAAATATTGTAACGTAATAAGTAACGACACATTATACCTTTTTCAAACAAGATCTTAGTCCGGCTAATCCGTACACGTTCTCCAAGCTTGAAAGCTGACACTTGGCTCTTTTCATTGCTGATAAGATCTGCAAACATTGTTCGCCAAACCTCGTTCTCATTAGATTTATTGACAGCGTTTGGGGCTCTTTGAATTGTAGAGTGAAAAGTGTTGTTGTAGCTTTTCACAAAAGCAGGAAAAATATCAATTATGCGATAGGTGTCTCTCTCAGTCATAAAACGAGCAACTTTTTCAAAAATTGTCCTAAAAACATACAAAAAAACACATATTATTACATTAAAATTCATAAAATGAGGCTATATATTGTCTAGTTACTTCTAATTTTGTAATATTTAGACGCACCTTATTACACGTTCTACTATGCTTGATTTTGTTTCGCTATAAGTATTGTAATACTTAATTCGATGACCCTTCAAAAACTTGCGAAAAGTCTCTGCTCGGAATTCAGTTCCTAAACACATAATATTTGAACATTTATTAAATGCGTTTTTTACTAATAAGATATAGTAATACTTGTTAAAATTATAGTTGTATGTTACCGTACCTAATAACAACCTTGATCAGTAAACAAGTAAATTGGTGTCATTTTAGCTTCTCGAAAAATGCTTTTCATTGATTTTATTATTGATTCCGGCTTTTTATTTTTAATAAATCTGCAGTATAGCTTCTTGCTGAACGCGTCTATGCAAAATAATATGTTGGCAAATCCTGAATTATGTTTAGCCATGCCGCTTTCAAGTATCTTCAGATCAGCACAGAAAATTTCCCCTATCATATTAACTAATACTCGTCTGCGTTTAAATTTTTTTTTAATTGGTCTGTGCAAACTAAATGAACGCAGCTTACTTAATTCTTGGTCTACAGTAATTTTGTCCTTGAATTTTTTATTGTTTTTGACAAAACCACTTAATGCAGAAAACGATCCTTTTAATCTAGAATTTAAATATGATTTTCGTATATCAGCCATGATGTGTACGTTTTATATGTGAACCACTGCGGTGTGCATTCAAACTACAAATGGACGCTGTTAAATAATCGCACGCAATTTATAGCACATATTACATATTTACAAATTTACATTTAATTTTTGTTGCAGAAATTTCAAATTATGGGATTTTTTTATCAGTTTTTAATATATTATACTTTTTAAAATACTACAACTATTACAATTAGAAAGTGTAAATTATTATTACATTCACACTAACTTTATATTAAAAGTAAGAGTATGTACACAAAAACTACAATGTATAGTATATTTAAAAGTATTAACTTGTATTTACATTTTTTCAAAATGGTGCACTTTTTATTTATAAAAATCGATCTATTTGGCTAGTCATGTCTGCTTTACGAGATTTTCTGTTTTCCACTTCAAGTTCTTTTAGTCGAGCTTCTTCTTTCCATCGCAATTGCATTTCATATTCATGCTGAACAACTAAAATTCTTGAGGCCTGTATTATTTCTTTGTCGACAATCATAAGATTTTCAAAACATTTAAATCGAGAAAGAGCTACATAAGTTGTACACGCTATAATTTCTCTTGTATCCAAGTGCACACATCCTTTTTCTATTGTTATGCCTTGCGATCTGTGAATTGTCATTCCCCAATTTAAGACAAGTGGAAATGCCTGGATTTTAACATATTGATTTGTTTCTAAGTCTAGTTCACAGTATTCAATACGTGTTATTTTCACCCCTTTTCCCCTAGAGGTAACAAAAATATTGTTTCCTCTGTAATTTGGAAAGTCTACAACTATAGCTTCAACATAATTGTTCCAGTAAAGTCTGTTCTTGACGGAGCTAAATATTAAATCCACAACAGTGCCTCGGCTCCCATTAGTAAGATTCGATGCTACGTCCAAATTCTGCGTTAACATGATACGTGCGCCATAATCTACTTCAAGTGGATCTTTTAAAAGTGAGCTAGTTTCTCCAATTAAAGCTGGAACCTCAATAAACCCAGGATGAAATCTTCGGATCATCTTCCTACAAAATTACAATCAAATCATTTAAATCATTTATTTATTTAAAAACATATCACGAATCCTAAACTACATTTATTAATAAAATTTATAGGAAAAATTTACTTTGTATTTTTATTTAAAAATACGTACTTATTGTGTGCTGCTACATTGTTGTTTGTTTGAAAAAGATGAATTGATTTTTCAAATTCTTCAAATTCAATATTCGAAAGATCAGATTGCAAAATGTGCCTCTGTCGTTGTTGCAAATTGTAAAGATCCAGAGGGGTACATTTAAAATATCTCAGCCTCATTAGAAACTCGTAGTACTCCAGTTGTCTTGAATCATTTTTGCTCTGCCGAAACGGTGTGTCTAATACAAAAGCAGTATTGAAACTCTTGTACAATTGAGAAGCTTCTCGTAATTCTTGTGAAGTCTGTACTATGAACTGAGAATACAAATTACTGTCTCCCAAACAAGAACATTGAAGAAAGTCTCCAAACATAAGTACGGTTCTTCCGCTGAACGGCAGCTCTGCCCGAGATGGATCTACTAGTTTCATGAAGGCATCAACAAAATGCAGTAATTTCAAGCCTATAGTTGAAACTTCGTCAAAAAGTAGAACTTTAACATTCCGAAATTTGTATTTATCGACAGCTGAAATACCGTTCTTCAGTTGGTCAGTGATATTCCCATTTGCAAAAGGTTTTATTTTGAAGCAAGAATGAAATGTTGTGCCTTTTAAACTAGAGGCACATACTCCAAGAAAACAACAAATTCTAAAAGAAAAAGTTTCATCTTGGCTTTGCTTTTGCGACAATATGTGCTGCAATGTCTTTATGACTGCTGATTTGCCTGAGCCTGGGATACCCACAATTATCATTCTTAATGGTGTTTTGTAAAATAGTCTTCCAGGTAAACTTATTTGTTTTCTTACCAAGTCCACAATTTGTTTTTGACGTGGAGCTAAAAAAGTGTATGGAATTTCTGGAGGCGCAAAGATTTGCATACTTGAATTCTGAGATAATAACTCAAACTCTCTATAATTGTTTATTGCCAATAGTTCACAAGTAGTTGATTTATCTGAAATTGCACCACTTAAATCGCATGTACAATTGCAATCCAAGTTATCCTTTGCTGTAAGTCTGTGCTTGTAAAAGCAATCAGAGCACAAAGTGTGCTCAAGATTAAAGGCATAAAAATAAGACTTTGGAACTAGTGGAACTAAATCTGGGTTGATTGAAAAACGGCTTGACCCCGGTTGATTACGTTCTCTGTATTCATTCAATACTTTTGTTGCTGCTTCTGAAAATTGATGTGGAGTTCGTTTGCAGGAACAGCACTTTACATGTCTACAGCAAATATTTCTAGACGGTTCAGATATACTCCTTTCTGATGAATGATCGGTTTTTAAAACTCGATTTGGTGGTTTTAGCCAAAGTTTATTGTCTCGTAAATTTGAACATACAAGACGTTGTATCTGTGTTGAAAAAAAAACTATTCTTCCATGACACGCACTACAGGAATTTCGAAGTTGTACAGATCCAAAGTTGTTTGTATGGAATCTAGAATTCAAATCTCTGTTAGCGTATTTTTGTTCTTGTTTTCGTGACCACAAGCTTTTTTTGACTGTGTAATAGCGACCACAGTATTGGCAGCTCACAATAGTTAACATGCTTGTACATAAAACAGCACTGTATATAGTTTTTGTTTAGTCTTTTGATTTTAATGATAGCTGGCACGTAAACTTTTGGGCAAGTCTAATAAGATTTTGATGTTCTTCAAACTGACGGTGTTTTGATATTAAATAGCGCTCATACTTTGAATGATTTTCTATAACGTGTTGTTTGCGAAGCTCTGTAGACTGAAATGTCTGTGTACAGTACCCACACAAATACGAGTTAGCACACGTAACAGTAGATTCTGAAATTACTTTCATCTTTCAGTTCTCTATGAGACTGAAAATAAAATCAATAATTCCACTAATGCACACTGGTTATAAGTAGCTGACTGACTGGCTGACGGCTTTAACAACCTCTCTATATGAGTGCCTACACTCAACAATAATGCTTAATATTTTAGTGACGCACAACAACCTAGCGTCCCTGTGAATACAAAATAAGAGGGCAGGGCCTATATGAAACAAGACCAATCACAAGTCACTGCTAATATTGTCAGTAGGTTATACATATGATAATAATGCTTGCACAAACGGCAGCAAAAATCAGAACACTCGAGCTCATCTAAAATAGAATAACACTCTTGCCCACTGAGCAATTATTTTCATTTCTACTCAAACCTTTGATCTGTAATATTGTCTCAAGTGTCATTGTCTCAGCAGTACAACAAACTATAGCAAACTACATTTCATCAAGGATTTTTAAATACTCAGTCAGATAAAGTGAGCATATTAAAGTTATCTATGAAGAGCAGCACGGCGCATTTATCTTCACTTCCTCCCGTCACCATGGCAAAGTCTTGCTTGAGTTCTGTAAACATTGAAAATATCAACAACGTTGTGGCATCTGACAAGATGGACTACACCCAACAGCCTGGACCGTCGCGTAATCTGAACAGTGCATCTTCAAGTACTTTGAATACAGCAAATATTGATTCCCAAAACTGGGCATTCTTTGAAACTTCTGATTCTGTATTTATTGGGGACAACGTCAAAGCTCGTGTTGTTTACAGCCCTGGCATGAAGACACATTTCTACTATTTGGGTCGAAGAAACGGAGAAGCCAAGCATTCCAAAATTTCTTTCTCACAATTTGAAAGTCTTTCTTTAGTTGAATGGGCAGCTCAGATTTTACAAGAACATAAGGATCACCCTACTGTTGGCCGCAAAGTAACAGATCATCTTCCGTACTTTGCTGGTAAACCAGTCGAGTTCATGTTTGACGAACCTCGAAGCAGATTCAAGAAGTTTGTCTATTGGAAGTCTCCACATTTCAGCGTCAAGTCAGTCCGAGTTCGCTTTTCATTCAATCAACTGACAGGAGCTTATAACATGCTCATTAATTCTAATCTGTCTGAAAAGTATTCTCAGCAGTACCCTAATTACGGTGGCCCGACCATTAAATTCACACTGGTTGAAATGAACGACTTTGTAGCTTACTTGACAAATACAAACCTAAAGCTGGCAGCTCAAGAACCAAAAGAAATAACTGTTACAAAAGAAAGCTTACAGCAACAAGAGCAAAAACGCAGAGCATCACCGCAACATCTTGAAGATATAAAGAAACCAAAACCAGAATCTGAAGCAGCAGTTGAACAACCAAAGATCAAGATACCATGGGAAGAGATATTTGCAGGATTTCCTCCTTCTCCAACCTCATCTCTTGACTGTCAATCAGGATTAACAGACGATTCTGGTTTCACCTATTCAGAAGAATCTGATGAAGACTAGGCAGTTGTTGTTGTAAAAACAATGTAATTACAATGTCAGCAAGTAATTTATTTTGTTTAACTTTTGAAAAAATATGTATATATTTATTTAATATAATGTTAGAGTTTTATAAAAAATAAATAAGAAACAATACTAACCAGTTTCAGGACAGTAATTAAAAAGAAGTGTTAATTTTTAATTGTAGTTGTAATTAAAGTTTAAGAAGTGAATAAGTATTACACAAATAGTTTTAGTTTCATAATTATAGTGCACACAATATTTTAATAAATGTATCAATAAATAATTAGGCAGTGTTTTGTGGTACTGTAGGACGTAAATATTTGTTAATAGTATGATAATATTGTAAATGTCATTGTCATTGTGTAGTGTGTGTAAACTTGTACATACTTAAATTGATTTTAGCGTCTGCAGATATACTGCACACTTGTAAATAATATGTTAGGCTGTAAATATATGTGTACTTGTAAATAGTAAATTTGAAACTACGTATGTCTGTTGTATTTGTAAATCATGTGTGTAAATATTTGTATGTATGGATGTGTGTGTGTGTGTGAGAGAAAATTCAAAAAAAAATAAACTTGTAAATATGTATATATGTAAACACTGCATTACAATCAAACTTTACTCTGCAATTGAATACCTGCCTACAATATCTGCATAATATAAAAAACAACCTGCGTCTCGCTGCACTCGCTCACCTGTTGTACCTTGCAGTTTACACTTGTATTTTACATTGGTATTTTACACTTGCGTTTCCGCTCATCATATACATTGTTAATGATTCATAAACCATATATCTTATTATTAGGCAGTACAATAAACAAACAACTAAACATATATCTCATAGGGACCTGCGGCCCACTTGACTTGTAGCAATGAAAAAGCTTGTATCCGTCCCACAGCAGGTTAATTTCGGCTTGCTACCCTGGCTGATATACAAAAATCATTATTTCATTATTTTCACTGGACTCTAGAGAAATCAAGAGCCAGTTTTAGTGTACGTTAGATCAATATTCAATTAATATGCGTATCACGCACATCCCAAGTAACAAAGTTCCCCCTTGCTTTGATTCCTGCAATGCTAAAGGTCTGAAAGTGCACTTTATTCTGTCCAGTTGAGCTCCATAATAAAATATAATATTATTTATTCGAGCATTCCTACCCCAGCAACTGTATGTATCTACATTATACAACATTTAAATCAATAATTATAAGGATATACTACTGTTATATAGTGTATAGGTACGCAGTTGGGCATGTACATATATACATTTACATATATTGGATACATATATCTCATTGTCGGTATGTCTTGCCTATAGGTAGCACGAGTGGTCAGCTTAGTACATGGAAAGTTGAAGCTCAGAGCTCCGTGGGTCCGAAAAGTTTGATTTTAGAAGTCGACTGGGCCCAACTGAAGCTTAAGCCCAGCCTCGGTCGATGCGTTGAGTTAATAAGCTATTAATATGCACGTCACGCACATCAACAGTAACACAGCCACCCCAACTCAGTGCACTCTCCAGTGCTAAGGGCTGCAAGGTGCATCCAATTTTGTCCATTTTTTCTCAATAGTACAGGATATTTCAAAATAATATTCAATCCAGAACCCAAACATCTACCTACTACTGTATACATCCCGCTACAGTGTGTAGATATGCTATATACTAGTACACACATATACATATATACATGTCAGCTTGAAATGGGCACGTTAATTTTTATTTTTGTTATTTTCTTTTTTTTTCCTATTTTTAAGAATGTCATAATTTTTTTTAACGGTCATTTTTTAATTGATTTTAAAATTTACATAATTATTTACTAATTAATTTTAATTGGAGTTATAATAGTTAAATAATTTAAATACGTATGTACATTACAGCAGTGCATTAAGTGCATTTAATTATACAATGCTTTAACATGTATTAAAATATGTATATAATATATACGTTAATTGTATTTAATACGGCCTAATTAGCACGCATTACATACAAATAATTATGTACATACATGTATACATGCTTACGTAATAGGCGCTACATATGAGCATGGTAGTACTTGTTATTGCATTGCCTCACATTTGTGATCAAATTCTGTTCGAGTCCAAGGGAACCAGCAGAGACTTTCCGTTTTGCCGTACACTCAGCCCTTCAGCACACTGCCTGTATTAAGGATACGGCGTTTTTCACCTCAGTCATTTTTCATTTCTCTTTTTTCACTTTTCTAGCATATGAATCCCCATTCAATATCATGCTTTCCAGTTCCAGGCCAAACGGCCCAGCAGAGTTACTCTCCCACTTCTCCTATACGCTCAGCCCTTCATCACACTGCCTGTATTAAGGATACGGCGTTTTTCACCTCAGTCATTTTTCATTTCTCTTTTTTCACTTTTCTAGCATATGAATCCCCATTCAATATCATGCTTTCCAGTTCCAGGCCAAACGGCCCAGCAGAGTTACTCTCCCCCTTCTCCTATACGCTCAGCCCTTCATCACACTGCCTGTATTAAGGATACGGCGTTTTTCATCTCAGTCATTTTTCATTTCTCATTTCTCACTTTTCACTTTTTTAGCATCTGTGTAGTCTGTACTCCCATTTGATATCATACTTTCATATATGTTTTCAATCTGACGAGCGCTTTGCTCACCCCCTATTGATGCACATTACAACTTTTACTGTTTCGATATTTCTATTTTTAATCACACCGTTACCATAGTGATCAATACCAAACATTAAAATACCCGCTCGGTTTAAATTTCAATTGTTTCACTTTCGTTTACATAGGCTAATCCTCACAATACAGCCCCCCACATCATTGCATTAATCCATATTTAATGTATATAATATGTACCGGCAGTCGCAGCTCAGCTGTTTAATATACCATGCCATACCATCCCATACCGTCGTCATGGGGACGCAGTCCAAACACTTCAGCTTCGTCTCCTGTCTTCTCCATTTTTACCCATTACATCACAATGCACTACATTTAACTACAATTACCATATGCTTAGCAAGGTTATCTGTCGTTTCAATTCTTCCCCATGACTTTACATTACAATGCATTTAAATGCCCATATGCTTACCAAGGTTTTCAGTCCCACATCTCACATCATGTCTCAATCCTTGCCATGGCCCAGGCTGTCCCAGTCGATACTCTCGCGTACTTCAACTCCACCGTCACACAGTGACTCCGTCACCGACATAACCATCAAAACCCCCGTAGTCATACTTGGGGGCAATGTCAGCACCCTGACACAAATACGTTCCTAGTGTGAAGAAAAAACAATTCGTTAAATTGAATTCATTCTCCAGTTCGTCCGGGTCATCAATGCATGGATGGGGAACGATCCACTCATATGGAGTCAGTCTAAAAAAATATCGAAAATTAAAAATAATAAACTTATATGAAAAACCAACCGAACAACGTACAATACTTTGTATTGTGAAAGTTATATCGCCTCTTTCATTCCGTCATAAGTGTCATAAGTCTCGGATCCAAACACAAAATCGATATTAAAAATTTCAAAATTGACATAAATAGATATAGCTAAGTATAATTATTACAAACACTGTACCTGGCGCACATGAACAGAGTGAGGGAAGTACCAACAACTGCTGCGCAAACATAAAGCCAGACTTCCACTCCCATGGGAGCCATGAAGGAAAGTAAACTTGGTGGTTTGACCTTGGGTGCAATGTATAGAATTGAAATCCCTAAACTCATGAAGGGCATCGTGCAAGACACAGCTCCTTGACGCATTTTATTAACTGTCAAATCTGCAACTGCAATATCTGCTACCTACAAAAGAATTATAAGCTTATTCACAATTCAAGAGGATACCCCTTCAATGCGGTGCATAGGCATAGTTCAGATTACAGTCAAAAATAGTATTTAAAAAAATCTGAGCGTATCTTACACCATCCATGACTTCTCGGATCATCCCGTTCCATTCACCCTTACTATTGGGTGATCCATATTTTCCATCACCAACTGGCTTTATAATATAGTCGAACTCAAGAAACTTTGACAACTCGTCCACAAGGTCGATCGCGAACCCTTCATATCGATCATTTCCTTCTAAAGGATGCTCCGAGATTTTATACATTGATATTGGAGCGGTCTAAAATATTATTGTAATATTAAAATAAATTACAAAATTAATAATATTTTGGCTCTGGTCCCGCCTCCTATGCAATAAAAATATTGCCCTAATAATACAATGACAAGGAATATCAGGAGATTCTTTTACCAGAATGGTGGTCACTACAATAGTTTTGCCCTTCAGTGATGGCCTGCCATTTACGGAGCTGGGTGGGGCTGTTGCTGGAGGTGCTTGATTGGGGCGGCCCTCAACCCATATAAATTTGTTCACGAATTTGGGATTCCACGACCCAACCTTCTCAAGGCCCTACATGTTTAATTTCAAGTCAGGATATTGCTGTTAATATTTCAAATTAGGGAGAGCTGGGTAGTTACTTTATATTTTAATATGGGGCTGAAATTAGTGTAATGATAAATCAAAAACTCAATAAATAATCGAAACAGTTTTAGGAAACTCACCGATTCTTTTAGTTCGACCACATCCAAGGAGATGTCCGAGCGAAAGCCAGTTGTATTAAAATGAACCAAATTAGTTAGGCCTGGCATTTTAGCCTAAAATTGAATTCAAAATAGTCTTAAAGATTCTAATAGCGTTCAATAATGTAAGTAAATGTTATATGAAATAATAATTAAGTTCCCTGGTACTGGCCCACACTCACAATCTTCATGTAATTAATAACTGAGTATCCTTGAGCCCAGGAGTTAGATGCTTCACAATTTAACGATTGAGTTTGGACCTCCTGAATACTATCCAGCGACCGTATTGCATGACCTAGTAGGTCCACCGCGTCAAATAACAAGGCTATTTCGGTCTATAAATTATTTAATTTTAATTATCCTAGGGCGTGAAGTGTTATTTACGAACATTTACAAGAAAATAAATTGTGGAAGGTCGGACCGTAAAATAGGAAGGTAGCTCTCCGGATTGAGCTTCCTCCGCTTCAGGCTCGTCTTCATCCTCATCCCTCTTTGATCGAAATCTAGATTCTGGGTGTCCTGCTACTCCAAAACATTGTTTAGTATTGATTCGACTTGGGACACTTTTGCGTCTCATTTGCGTCTCGTTCTGGTTACTTTGTCGTATAGCAATTGCAGAACGTTTCCCAAGGCGAGATTTGTACAGTTTAGATGGAGACGCTGCCCGTATCGGAAAAACACTATGGTAGATTTCTGGTTTTACGGAAGCCGCGGTAACTTCGTCATTGGAAGGTACCTCAGAATTACTTTCGCCGTCTTCTTCATCAACGTTTCCACTGACAAAGGGCTGCCAATTTTTCACAATATCTTGGACTTGACCTGTCCGAGGATCTATCATTGAAAACGCTATAATGCTTGCTCTTGAATATTTAAAATCATTTAAATCCAGGGTGTGCATGTCAAGAGAAGTGAAAATAAAACTAATTTCAGAATTCAATAGTCCGACTTGTTGAGCCTGCTTGAGGAAATTGTAAATTTTTGTGGGTTCACAGTCCAATACAATTTTATTGTACTCTTCTCCGTCCAAAATATCGTACAAAAACGGCCTGCAAAATGCTAAGTTTGCTTTTAACCGTGAAAATATATGAAATAACTTTAAATTATATTTAATTAAAATTCTTTGTATCTGTAATTATTACAATCATCATTCGTACTCGTCCTTTCAGAAAAACCATTTTTATCTACCTGTAATTATTTCCATGAGGTAGTTGAACTAGCAGTGCACGTCTTTCGGGAGGTACAGAAGTTTTTATCACTCCTTGGAGTTTGAACAAACCTTCTTCGTCATCATAAATCACCATATATTTATCCCATTCCTGATTCTCGACCAGATCACTGTACGCCTGAATCAATAAGTAATTATTTGCTGTGTAAATTATGACAATAAAGCTTAAAAATTAATTACTTATACTTACTTAGTAATGGTCATAAATATTGCTATAGGAGCCAAAGTATCCAGTGATAGGTTTTAAATAACAACAACAGTTCCTCATACATTTGGCTTACCCGTGCCAGTGTCTCTGGGTGAGGGGCTAAATTCACCAAATAACTTTCTTTGCGGATATGATGGTCCCACCGAGTTTCAATATGCGGCACTTCGAAGGCATCACAAATTGACTGTATGTGACTTGCAAGATCATGAGACTTAGGACCGAAAATTGCCACTACTCCTTCTTGAAGAATTTCGCAAGCTAGAAAATTATAGTTCATACAAAAGTTAATAAAAAAATGAATTATGTCCTTACATTTTCAGGAGAAAAGCTCCAGCTCTTTATAGGCATCCTCCTCGTTGGCTCCAAACACGGTAAACGCAATTTCCCAAATTAAAGAAAAATATTTATGCATAGTTAAACCTTTGGGTGCTGCAAAATAGGAACTTTCTGTTAAATAATCAATTTGAGCTGTAAATTTTATTCCAGAATCCTCATTCAGAATATTGAATCTCTCAATAGCTTGCTTCAATGCAACTTCCTCCACTGTTCCTTCTTCAGTAAACAATGCACCTGCGCCAACACAATATCAAATTCGAATTTTTATTCCTATTTGATTTTCCTCAACATGTCTACCGTAGGAATTCAGAAAGTACAAATCACTGAAAAATATTTGTTGCTGTACTTTGTTTGTAATAATCAGTTAATTAAACTTTACCAATTTTGTAATTCTTATCAACGTTAGTTTCTCCTTCTTCCGTATTCTGTTGGAAATTTGAATCTGAAACAGGTTGAACCTCTTCAACCTGGCGGCTATAATATTTATTGACACTTTGTCTCTGAATACTGGGATTATTTTGGATTTTAGGGTTCCATGCCTGCGTAAACTGAAATAGTTGGCTGAAACTAATTGCAATTATTATTGCTATTTTAATTTTTAAATGCAAAATGCTCATTTTATTAAATGTTCAATCCCGGTCACTTTATACAGAAATGATCTTCACTGTGGAATTTTCTTGGTTGACCCTGCACCAGGAAAAATGCACTTATCACAATCACAATAATGTATTGAAATTATTACTATCGATTCTATCAGAGTAGAACGTTTATTTTGTCGTTGATTTCATGTTGCTAACTAGTAAGTAGTTAGTGACTATATTGAGCTACGGAGACGGACACTGTCGGTGATGCTGCAATGCAGTTTCAATGCTATAATTATCTATCATCTCGATCAGTGCAGACAAAAATAAACTGATAGGAACTCAAAGATTCCGTTTCCATTTCAATCCGGTCGTCTTGAAATGGAATTGATTGAAATTCCGTAATTTGTATAATTCGCATGTACAGCGAAATCTAAATTTAGTAAAGAATTCGTTGTCAATTGGTTGTCGATCTCTCTCAATCTTTGAATGTAGTGAAATAGATTTTTAGATCTTGAACTAAATTTATGCCATATGTACGTCGCAAATTAAATAGACTGAATCTTGTAATCTCTACTTAAATTAACTTCTGACTGTACTTGTAATTATCTTATATAATTAGCTTTCGAGTTTTCTAGAAGGCAACTTCCTCAAGCGTGGTTACATTTTTTTGTATATTATGTTATACAAGTGCATTTATGGTTTTCTTTTGTAGAGTACACAAAAGCTAAGTAATGCATAATGGCATAAATGGCTGGGTGATCAGTGATTCCGATTTTTTGAAAAAATATATTGGAGCATTGGGTGTAGCCATTGGCCATTTCTAATTATTATTGTATCAAGTTGTTTGCGCTGCACAAATTATAAAGCATACCAAACATTATGTGTACTAGATACTACGCACATAATTATGCATTAATATTAATAAATAAAAGCAAACCAAAATAATTATACGCCGCAATATTGAATATTGAAATACCAGCTATAGAAATGATTGAAAAATAAATCAAATTATTCATGAGGAGGCTCATCTCATAATGTTATACATTGTTGTTTTTCCAATTATTTTTTATTTTTTCAAAATTCCGAGTGAATGATTCTGGATTTTATTGGAAGACAACAATATCTTGTTTTCACATTTTTTTTTAAACAACGCTACACATCTACTTTAAAAATTACGCATCAAGTGTAGTAAACTCTTATAATTAATTAAAACAATTTATTTATTTTTTAAATAATGTATTCAATATCATGATAATCGAGAATACGATGATAGTAATAATATAATAATCATACTCATATTATAACATATCGTAATTTATTTATACATTAGTGATTTTTAAATGATTTGATTTTTCTAACCTTGGTTATCATTTTTTATTGTCAAGGAATGTTATTTAATATCAGGGAAGTTTTCCTTCATTAGTATGTCGAATTCGAGAGGAAATTTCGAACCCGAAGTCGAAACGTTTTTTGTTTAATTATTATTATTATTATTAGCCATTGATATATCATATTATTATGTAATTATATAATTATTAAACCATCTGGGGGTATGATGGTGTGTATCCAGTGGGTTTTGGTTTGGTTGGTTGGTTGCTTGGTTGGTTGTATAGTTTATATTTATTTTAGGTAGAGGTTATATTATAGGTTAAGAAAAGTTTCCTCGTCGTGGTCATCTTTGTCAATCCGCATTGTTCATAATATGCTCAGTAAGTAGTTTTTTTTGGTTTTATTTATTGTGTATGGTTTTTGGCATGTCCATATTAGAGCTCGATTTTATTATTTTTCATATCTCACGTTTCGACTCCTATTTCCATGTCCAGACCATCCCTTTTCAAGTCCCGCGTATTTTACTTATGTCATTTCAATGCTAGTGTAATGATGGTATGTCCATGAATTTTAAGTGTAATTTCTACAATAATTATAGATATTCCTAAAAACCTATTCCCTCATCCCTTTCTCCTACATACCTATTGTTATTTCTTCTTTTTTTCTCCCTTCTTATCTTTTGCTTGCGAAGGGCTACGTGCCTGAATGAAGGGACTCTCAGGATTGACCTTCATACTTAACTGCTTTTTCTTCTTTTTTTAAAATCTTTTTTAAATATTTACAAGTTGTGGTTGTGAGTGAAACACATTTTTCTCAAGGCGCCTGGTTTCTTTATACTTATCATTGTAATTGTATATTTTTTATACGAAATTGTCATTTTGTCAAAAAATTAAAAATTATTCGAAAACTTTATTGTTACATGCTTAATTTTTTTTAAATTCCTTAATTTAAAATTCAAGTGCTACTGTGAATTTTACCAATGCTACTATCATTGTCGACAATAGTATGATTATGCTATTTGATTTTACATTCGTTCCAAGACCACAGTCTGCTTTCATTCCTTCCTCCTGGAAAGATTTAAAACAAAACGACCCCAAAAAAACATTAATTTCAAACGACATGTGAGATTTATATCATTTATTTAGTGTTAGTGTTTATTTATCATATGTGATTACTATTACTATAATAACTCACCTCGGCATGGTAATGATGACACTGTGTTTCATTATACATTCGATTTCTATAGAGGGGTGGGGAGTTGGGAGTTCGACATATTTGTGCCACAATTTCATTTTCAGCTGATAAATTTCTCACTGCCTCATCCACTTGGTACACGACCTCTTCAGGTCGGATGGAGTGATTATTGACGGTATTAGGACAACGACAAGTTCCATCCGTCACGACCAAGATAAGATTTGTATGACGGATGAAGTGAACGTTAAAGAAGCCGGAACATTTTGAGTGACCACAAGCAGTTAACATACCCTTTGAAGTCAAATTATGAGTATTGTACGCTGGACCATATGTGTACAATTTATATTCTTGGTCACACGGTCGTAGGCGTGTTTTATTTATTGAGGCCAAGTCAACGAAAGGAAGTGGATCTTCTATAATGTGACCACCATCGTCTCCGGCAACTAATCATACAAAAAAAGAGAGGCGTATAGTTGCAATAATTTAATTCATAAAAAATATTCTTTGACATTTATATTTGATGTATTACTGTTTATCAGAATATTATCAACTTACATTCAGCCAGGACTGATGTAAAATCTGGGGACACAAAGCTGTGGATGTTCACCTGCAGTGCGAACCAAGCAATGTAACTCAATGCTAGGTTCAAAAGCCACTTGATCGTGTGTAGAGGCTGGAAATCATGACAAGGTTTTGGAAATTCATTAGTAAAAGGTAGAAAAATAATGGCAACTATTAAGATTATTCAAAATCTATTCAGCTAATAATCATTATACTAACGTATTGTAAGGATTATAGATATATTATGTTACATCTGTATTTTCACTTACAGTAGACAAAAAGTTCGCAAAGCTGGTTCTTGACACAGGATGGAAACAGGTTGCTTGGTAATCAACAGCTCGAACTTGCTTGTAAATTTCTGACTTTACAAGCATTTCCATAACCATTCCATCGATCTCTCCAAAGAATTTCCCTGTAGAAAAACAATTAGCTCAGTGTAAATTGTAAATTAAAAATACCAAGTACCTGTTAAATAAATATTTCTTCAAATAACATTTTTTGTACGTATTTAAAATTAGCTAAACAAATCCTGTTTAGATACAATTACAAAATATATGACGTTTATTGTATAACATAAAACAAAAACTAACCGTGGTCAGTGGTATCTTCAGAAATTATGACAAAACCATTATCGTCCAGGACATAGCAGTTTAATGTTCCGGAGTCACACGTCTTATTCATGCAGTTTGTTCCTGGCATGCACTGCAAATAAGTAAATTCATTCAATTTTAGTATTTTGTTATTATCCAAAGAAGTATGTTCTTTTATTTATAGTAAATCCACACGATTATCTTTTATTTTATTTTGTACTTTAGAAGTTGTCTGAAAGAATTTCTCCCTCCATTTGGCATGATCAAATTGGATGCCGGTCACGGCAACGGGGGCCGAGTTGCTTTTATCATTTTCCACAAAGATTGCTCTGGTGGCCGTCACAAGTACGAGATTGTCCGAGCGTGTCCCCGCATCAAATGGAATGGAGTAAACGAAACTATCACGGTCCACGTACCATCGCTCCACGGCTCGTTTGTACCATAACTCATCAATTGCACGAATATTATTGTCTTCAAATTTCCTACAAAAGTAATTTTCAAATTTGCAAATAACATCCCGTACTCCTATCAATCAATATTCTTATAAAAGAGGAAATACTTTATTTATTTATTTATTTAGAACGCTTTTCATGAGTTAGCTCAATCGCATTGATTGTATAATATATATGAAACTGCTTGACCATATTCAAATAATACATTTGCTTTCATTTTTGTGAGTTTTGAATTGATCTAAACTTACACATCGGTGGATGATATCGGTCGATTCTTGTCCAGAGGTCCAATCCACCTAGTAAGTCCAGTCCTGGTCGCAATGAAGGCTAAATGTACTCCGTACATTTCAATGAATTGACTAAACATGTAAATGAAATAATTTCCAAAATAAAATCAACATCCCCCGACACAATAATGTCAGAACCACACCGCACAAGTCAACCACGCAAATTTTGTATTAAAAAAATCCATAATTTCCAGAGCAGCAATTCCAATAGATAGAGAGTTTGCATAAATGCAGCGTAATGTTAAGACAGATGTGTTTAGTATACAATTCTAATAATTCCCAGTGTCAAGAAAAATGTTTTAAAAATCTTAGGAGAAATATCAGTACAGAAGATACTGTACTGAGCCTAATTACATACAATTGTTTACTAATGTAATGTATTTAGTAAATCATAACAGGGTTAAAATCCAAAAGCATCTATATGCATCCATCATAATGCACAGTATTACCTGGGCACCAAAGCCAATAGTATGGTAAGCGAGCTTTAATGTTTGCGTGTGTTGAAGTGCAGGGGAATGAATTAGTTTAGATCAAAATTAATTTAGCATATTTTATCAGTGATTATTTTTTGTTTGCTACCATATGTAAGTAATTCGAGTAAGGTAGCATGGACGGAGTCAAAAAATGTTAGATAATCCTTATAATAATTTTGGACTTATCCTAATTAATACTATCATTAATATACCATTTAAATAAATTTTTGATTTGTATAAAATGTATATAAATATAGCTTAGTAAATTATACTTTTAAAGCTAAAATTTAAAGTATTGTCAGGAATATACTATAACAAAATCATAAAAAGAAAAGATATATTATAGTTTGATATAGAGTTTGATATAGTAGCAAAGATAGAACACTTACGGAGCATCTTTATCGAAGCGCTGTAATTTTTCTTCTGAGAAAATCTCTGTCACATTTGCATCAAATACTAGAGCTTGGATTAGGTCCCTGTCACCTGTCAAAAATCATCCAAGAACCATTAAGTTCAAGTTAATCAGCTGAATATAATAAACTTACATCCTTTCAACTAAATTAAATATTTCACATCTAACGTGATGGCGTATTACAGATAATTTGAAACAAAATAAATTAAAACAGTATAGCTCACAGATATAAATATAATCTTCCTTGGGTTTCATAGTGTTCTTCCATCCCCAGAATGGTTTGGATGACGCAGACTGCATCTTTCGAATGAATTCCATGAGGCGATTCTCATGTGACACTTTATCCTTGGACCTGGCATCGTGCTTCTGTGCCTCCGTGGGTGGTGTCCTAATGTACTCACAAAAGGTCCAGTCCGGGTGTAATTTCCATTTCCTGGGTTGATTCGCATCTTGAACGTCGAATAATTTCGAGACATTCACAACTCCATCCCGGATCATCCGAATGACATCAATAGTCCCTTGGAAACGGTGCATGTTCTGCGGCACACTGATCCCCAAGGAGTAGCTTGTGTTTGCCATCCTCTGGTACTCATACTTTTGATCTCGGACCGTCACACGTCTCTACAGGAGTTGGATTTAATTATGTATAGGTACATGTATAGACTGTTTTATAAGGAACATCACAGAGCATGTTACTCATATGCAAATAAAATTTATTAACGCGTTGAATAAAATTATAAATGCAACGTACAAATTGATCCTGATGAACCCGAATGCGAAGATTTTTATGTCCAGCTACTTGGTCAACCATGTCTTTCCGCATCTGTGAATCACAATCATTATGACGTTAACTTGACAGTTTTTATAAATATATCAACACTACCATTAATTTAAATCAGTATTAAGAGCTATTGCAAGACATATACGTACCTCATAAAGCGCTGAATCGTTATTTCTGAAGCAAGTATCATTATCCATGAGTTCCAATTCCATGATATCAATTGCATTGTAGTTAGGTTTTAAAATGTCATCAGGGAGCTGAAAATAGTTTCATAGGGAAATACACAGTACCCATGAGTTTCACCACTATATGCCCCACGTTACACTCATTTACATAAAACATGACTCTGTAAGCTATTATAGAAAATTACAATGGGTCTCCAGTCAGGATGAAAAATGACGTGTCCATTATTAGTAACTGCAAAAGCATATCCATTAACTCCCAGCTTGAACGGGGAAGTCATACGAATGAGCTCTTTGATGGGGACATCCGTTCCAACGACACCCAAGAAATTTGCAATCCTCTTCTAGACATTATCAAAAATATACACATTTAAACATATTTCAAGAACTCACAATAATTTTAGTAATAAAAGAGTTAGTAAAGAAATGAAATTCATTTGTAGTAAGTAATTAGTAATACAATATTATTTGTTTATTTGGAACAAAATTGTATAGTTAAGATAGGTAAAGGTTGGTAAGGTAGGTACATATATCAGGGGTAATGAACACGAATGCAGGGTAACGGTTATTAGAGGCACACACACACACACACATACACGAAATACCGTACAGATATAGGGCGGTAGGTATGAAGCTAATTAGCTAATATAGCGCTACAGATATACATTTAATTACATAGGGAGTTCTATAGGCAAACGATTTTGCTTGGCATATTATATGGCTGCTGCAAAATAATAAGAAAAATCTCAAAAAGTTTGGTGGGCAGCAGGTAGGTAGAAAGATCCCTTCCCCTACTTTCAAATACTACGGTGAATCAGCTAGAAACTGCATTGGGGCAACAACGGCAATGAACGGCCCTCTTACATATGGCATATGGGCTCCATAATAAATAAAAAGGAACATACTTGCAGTTTAAGTATATGTACAGTTTGAATAATAAATTATGAGTTATTAAGACCCGCACCGGCTGAACATCAGTACGTATGACATGATTAACTTTGACCCGTCCAAAGCCAAAGCCAAGCAAGATCTTATATATAGTTCTAAATTCAAACCACACAACAGGCATTAAATGGCAAAACTTTTGTCAGATAAAGTTGCCCAGTTCAGGTTCAGAAAACAAGAAGCTACCATATATAATATAGTATATTTATTTATATGCTCAGGGCTAATAAAACAGAAAGGAAACAAGTCCCAAAAAGACTATAAAATAAGTATATAGATAATATAAATATATAGCCACGCTGCTGTGTGTATAAATAAGTTGAGTTCAATTTAAATTCAAAATATCTCCAATATTTTGATGAAGAAGAAGAAGAAGAAAAAAAGCCCAATAAAATTATACTCAGTTGTCAACTTACGGTGAAAGTTATAATACTGCTCTCTCAACAATATTTTGAAACATTAAACAATTTTACGGCCAGATTTTAGAAGGTACAACAAAGGAGTAGGTTATAGTTGACAGTCTACACCACCAATGCAAAAGTAAGGTTTATAATAATGTAATGTACTTTTAAGAAATATTTTGTCAATTTTAAGATTTGTCTATATATTGGGCTCAGAAAAAAAGTACGAGAACGAGACGCAATCACTATTACAGGCGACAATGACACCAACAACAACACGAAATTACAAACGAAACAAAACAAACACAAATCCTCTTGGCTATATAATATTATGTAAAAGTACATACAGAAAAAGTCATTACCACATTTGTTTTTTTTGGTTTGGTTTCAATAACAATTATTTGCATTTGCACCTACTTATAAGTAAAACATTAAATCATTACCAGAGCGTTCGAAATACAATATATAAATTGAAAAATAAACGAAACTCCTCCAAATATTTTGTTTTGTTTTGTGTTTTCTTTAGAAAGGGTACATTACTGGATTGCATTCGAATCTTATGATATAGTCTAGTCTAGATAGTGCACGACAAGAAGATCTGTTTTTTTGTTTAAAAAATATATATATAAAAATATTATTTTTTTAGTGATTAGTACATGTAAAAATATATAGGTTACAAAATTAGTTACATAATATAATGTATAAATATATATATATATATAAGTAGATTATAATAATAGTATATTATTATTTCCTAAAAAAATATTACTCACGTTTAAAAAAAAAATAAATATAAATATATACCATTTATACTACAAAAAATAGAAGGGTATATTTATTTAGTATATGGTTGCTAGATAGAAGACAAACCTGCTCAATTGTCTCCAATGTTAAAGTATCGTTCAACTTGACTTTAAGCTCACGTGTCTGAAAAATCCCGTTTGTAAAAACAAAAAAAAGTTTTGTGTAAATAAATTATTTGCATTTCAAGATGTTCACAACAAAAGTATCAACTGTGCTAATAGATGAGATGACGACGGCTGAAATTCTGTGGTATATTTGACGGCCACGACGACGACAGTCCGGTTTTAGAAATACTGCTGTAGTGTGTAATATTATTATGTACATATACTTTCGAAATTTAATTCACTAAATTCAAAATTTTAAAAATTAAGTTTCAAAAAATATTCTCACAACTAATAATAATTATTCAGTGCATTCAAATTTCAAAAGAAGATCGCAGATTCCGACAGGGGTAAAAAACATGAGAAAATTGGAACCTTTAAAAAATGTGTTGTTCCAAAAATATATAATTACTCCTCATTTTTTCAACTGTATATTATATGTCCAATTTAAAAAATATTATTGACATGAACAGCTCGTAAAAAATCGTGAATTTTCGTTACTTACTTTCGGCATTGTTTTTATTTTCTACATGTTGTCATCTAATAGATGGTTTTAGAATTTGAGATTTGAGAAGGAGTTTAAAAAAATTTTTACTCTACGTTAACATTAAGTACAAAAACATATATAATAATTGCAGTGCTGCGCTCGCTGCTGCTCAAATAATTATAATATCATTGCGGACTATGTACACATAATAATTAATGACAATAATAATAATAATAATAATAAAGAAGAGAAAAAGAAGCTAGCAGAATTGATGGAAACAAGTAGGTATATTATAGTAATAATTAGAACATCCAAAGTACGACATGACATTTATGTATATATAAGTAATTATATTTAAACTTAAAAGAAAATAAATAAATAAATTGGTACAACCAACACAATAACGGAACGGACAACGGATAGTAGCAGATAACGTTGAGAAGAGACACCGAGAGAGAATGCGGAACATGTTAAATGATAGAGAGAGAGACAGAGAGAGAGAGAGAGAGAATATAGTGTATAAAAGGTAAAAATTGGTTATTTGTTACCGAGCTTACGGTGGCATTTCGAAGATCGAAAACAGGGTAGGAGACGGTCACCATAAAGTTGAAACTTGGTCCTTTTGGCCATTTCACTTTATTCGCCTATATTTTATTTATTGTGTTTTGTTTTGTTTTTTTTTTGTTAAATTTTCAATTGAATTTTTCCAAATATTCCAATCCAATCCGAATCCGCATACAAGGATAAAATTGTATAAATAAACAAACAAAAACACAAAAGAGATTTCATATTAATTTACATCAAGTCTTTACATTATACGAGAGAGTAAATCTTTGAATTATTTTTTATTTTGTTTTTTGGCACATTCCACACTGACAAAAATAGTTAACATTTAGATAATAATAATAACAAAAAATTAGTAAGTAAAAAACAAACAAAAAATTTGTAATAGTATATACTATATATTATAGTTTTTTAGACGGCAAAAAAAACTGTTAATCGTTTTACTCATTATATTATATATATAGTATTAATTCATTAATAAAGTGTTAAGTACTCAGACTTTGTATATATATAGAAGACGAAAAAAATGAGTATTTAATTTTTTTTAATATCTTGAATAATGTATTTATAAGTATAGAAAACTTTTGAAATAATTATATTTTCAATGAAATAAACTAAACTAAAAGTAAATGATAAAAAATGAGTATATAACTATATACATATAATATTATGTCATTATATTCAATGCAAAAATTTATATAGCAATCCGTGCACACAATCAAATTGGATAATTATTATAGTTGCATTTAGCATTGTAATGGAGCGTTTTCTTTCCATAAAAAAATGTTCATGCAGTCAGAATCACAGTAGAGGTAAATCAATCAATGCAATTATAATATAGTACTTAATTGACATAGATTTTACACACAAGAGTAATTTTGTGTACTTTTTCTTTCAATCACAATCTGCAAAAAGGGCAGGACACAAATATTATATTGTCATATAATTTAGAGTTGAAGTATTCGTGCAAAATGCAAAAAAGAAGGCACCATGCAACACATTCCATGCAATAATAAATATAGAGAGTATATATAGTATTCAGTAAAAAGTTGAGTATATATAGTATGTATGTAGATATGTACATTGTACAGGCTGTTCTTTTCTAAAAATTTATCTTTTCTTTTTTTTTTGTCTGTTGTATTTTTTCCATGAATGATTCAAGATCCACATATTTTGATTTGGTTTTTTCAACAGAATTTACAGAATTACAAAAAAATTGATATATGACTGTTTTTTGGTTTTCTTGTAAGAAAATAAATTTAAATAGTTATAATTTAATTCTACAATTTAAAACTATTAAGCCAGCTAATATAGCTTTTTAGTATTTTCTAATCTGAGATCTGAGACTGAGACAGACATACTACAGAGAATTAAAATTCTATTACTTCAAAAAAAATTATCCGCACATTTGAATCGTTTATCGGGTCATTCTATAGTACATATTTATATGCTCTGTAAGAGTCATTTATCATATTTTCCAGTTATATAAATGAAGGTATATAAATTTTCTGCTTTGTATTTTTTGTATGGATTATTAAAGAACTTCAAAGTTAAGTTTTGATTTTTTGTTTAATTTTCTGTTTTGGAACATGTTTTTGTTTTTTTTATATTAATTTTGTTTTAGAAACTTCCGATTATGAAACTTTTCTCCTCCCTATGATCGCACGAAAAAATATAAATAAATATATATATTCTAGCTCGCATCATTCTTCATTCCTCAATCATCATCTACATTATTAAATTTTGTCACTCATTGACTGACACTGGCACTCTTAAAATGTCCTCACAAAATTAACCTGAAGCACACAAATGTTACCTTCTTCATAACAATATACAATTATTTGCAATTATTTTGTTCTTCGCTTTTGACATTTTTTTTGTTTGATTGATGATTGAAAAAAATTTTTGAAACACGGACAAAAAAAATATATATATCACAATATCAATAATAGAGAGAAATGATCATATATATATGTAAAAAGATAGATACAAAAAAGTCATACTGAGAGTATAGTAAATATAGTAAAGTTGAAAGTTTACAGAGAAGTTGACAAGAAAACATTGAGGTCGTATAGTTATAGTTTTTGACTCAAAGAAAGTAACAAATGAAAAAAGACACGTATAAAAAAGATACTCGCAATTTACATATATATATATATATTTATATGAACAAAAAAGTTACAATTTTTGGTCTATTTATATATATATATATAAATTTTGATTGTTGTTGCAAAAAATTTTTGCCTTGACTGTTTATACTTTTTTTTTTTTGTTGTTTTTGTTTAAATTGAAGGGTTACCTCTTGGGCATGCGATTTCATTCTCATGTCTAGTTTCTTTGCAGTGATAGCTTCAGCTCGTGGATGGAGATCAGCATCATAATTAGAGTTGATCTAATATATTATATATTTTGTACAGAGATAATTTTTTTCCTTCTATAATATTTTTGGTCAACAAATTAAAAAATTATTAACTATATTGATGACGACTAAGTAAATATAGAAGTATATAATATAGACTAAAAATATAAAAGGAAATTACAGAGGTAAACGCTAGAACTAAAAATATAAAACTCCAAATTAAAGGTTGTCAAAAATTTTGGTTTTGAATTAAATTAACTAAACATATTGTATAAAGGTGTATAGTGTGAATAAATTTGTAATAACATAAAAATATACAGTATAGACTATATAGGACTAATAGGTAAGTAGGAATAATATGTAATTCAGGATCATAACGGGGTTCTGGTACGGATTTGCTGTTGTTGCTAATACTTGGATAGTAGTTTCAATAAAAGATAAAATAATACAAAAAAATAAAAATAAAGCTACAAAAGTGTGTTGGTGTATAACAATACTGTACTGTGCTGAAGATGATCAAGTAATATATAGGAATAAAATAGAATCAAAAAATATTTTTTTATAAATCGAATACAAATATAATACGGAAATGTATAAAAAGTTGGTTAGATTTCAGGATTTTAGAAAATTCTAGAAACATACTTCAATTCATATTAAGTAGAAACGTAATTAAGTATGTGAGTAGTGTAGTTATTCCCATTTTCATCCCTGTGTGGAAATCCTATATATACACTAGTTGAAGATCAACCAATCCATGAGTGACCAGCTAGACTTGACGGACACGAGCTGGTAGCGTCAAGTAGCGTGGTAATGCACGGTAAGACGGTAACGCCCTATGCATGGCAAGGATACGCAAATACAAGCAAATGGTCGGATATATATGTAGGTGTGCATGTATCAAATTTACGAGCTGAATCTGTAATATATTCTGTAATTACAATTATGAATATATGAATGTAAATAATGCAAACTTCAAATATTTGCATGTGACTTTATTCGTTTATTTAATTGTGTAAAGATATTACAACATAAATATGATATAAATAAAAAAGTAAAACAAATAAATCAGCGTTTAATATAGTCATTCATGCATCAAATAGAAAATATTTTAAAAGCGTATTTTATACTTTTGTAAATACACACCATACACGACAGTATAAATATCACTTTATATAAGCTTTTAGGTAGGATATGTGCACTAACTGCGTTAGAATTCTGTACTCAATACCTACTGAAAATCCCTTTGCTGGGAAAAAACTAATTTTCATGATTTATTTTCCGTGGCATATTTAATGCATTAAAATATCAAACTAATTTATTTGTTTGACTTCTGAATATCATATTTCATGTCATAATATCTTTACACAATCAAATGAACGAATAAAGTCAGATGCAAACCTTAAGTTTGTATTATTTACATGCATGTATTCGTAATAACAGCATGCATTACAGATTCAGCTCGCCTATTTGAAACATGCACATCTATATATCCAACCATTTGCATCTTTGCATAATCTTGACATATGTATGGCACCGTGCAGTACCACGCGACTTGACGCTACCAGCTCGGGCTCAAAATCCGGCTCGTCTGGCATGCCCATGTGGTCAAGTATGGATCGGTTGGCCTTTAAAAATTGTATGTGTATGATTTCCAGACAGGTATGCAAAGTGAGGTGGTTACACTACTTATGTGAATATACCTATTTTCAATTAGTTTGCTTAAAGTATTACTGTTTTTGGAGTTGGAAATACCGAGAGAAAGAGATAATTATTAAATACTTTTACTAAAGAAAGAATATTTATGTAATAACTACGAATACGATATACGGAAATTACGGAAAAGAATTCTTTCAGTACAAAATTTACTTTCCATCATTACATTGACATAATAAGAAATTAATTAATAGTCATAATCATAGTTGCTGATAATCATAATTAAATATTTAGATAAAATAAACGACGATAATTAGATATTCATATTCAATTACATTAATGTTACCTACAATAATGATAAATATACCTACTAAACAACTGAACGTTTAATTATAGTCATACAGCATAAAAATTAAAATTCAAATGAAAAAAGTAATAAAGAAAATATATAATTTGAAATGGAAAAACAATACATAGATTTGTTTTGCAACTTATTATTTTGAAATTTTGAGTGAACTCAAAAATCAAATATTAAATGAAATTATACAGTATTGAGAATTATGAAGATACTAATAAAATTTCCTATGATTACTGATGATGAAAAACAGTGAGAAAAAGTTTCAGTTACATTTACAAATCATAGAGCATGATAAATAGTAATAATCACTACGTGTGTATGTCGTAGGAAAATAATAATAAATATAGTAAACTGCTAAAGAAAAATAGCCCTATTCCATCGTAAAATGTAATTTATAATTTCGTCCTCTTTTTGTTTTGAAAAATGTAATGATAATATTATAACTGTGTTTTTATAAGAGAATTATGCATGATTTTGCTCACTGTTTCAATACGAGCCTGCTCAGCGTATTTTGCCCGGATTTCCTCTGGGGTTGCATCCAACATCCCGTAATCAAGATACTCTTGAACCCGGGAACGAGCTAAACGTACTTTCTTTACATTCTTTTTAATCTCCACTTTTTGATTACTATCAGTCGAGAACTGTGCCAATACGGAGTCATTCCCCGAATTAAAGATTTTAATAAATTCTTTAAATCTTCCCGAACGCTCACGTTGCCGCCCACGATTCCTTTTATCCCATTTCCAATCTGATTCTCCCACATCCTAAAGTAGTGTTTATTCCATGGACGAAATTTAAATGTGACACAATTATATTGTGACGAGTATATAGTATACAGTATACAGGTGTTCCGTAGTTTGAGTTTTCGGATTAAAGTCACATAATAGCATCGAACATTTCAACAACGTTAAAAAAGGATGCCGTGTACACAGTAGAACATTGTTTTGCAAGGTGGTAATTGTTCAATGTGGTGCATGTGATAAGCGATGATTTGGTTTGTCGACGTTTGATTTTATTTGTACATGGTTGGTGATTGTTGTAAGTTGTAAACATCGTGTTTGTATTGAAGTTTGTTAGTAGAAGGACCAAGAACAATGTTAGTTTAAGTTGTTAGTGTTGATTTGAGTTGAATCAAAAGTCGAATGGTATTTTAGTTGGAATTTCAAAATAACGTTAGTGAAGAGTAATAATATTAAAGCAGTTGATTAAATAGCCGGAAGAGTTTTCAATGATTTTCACACAATATACAAAACGTTTCAAATATGTATATTAGTTGGATTCAGTATTCAGTTCAATTATTTCAAAATTCAAAGTTGATTCAAGACACGGGCGATTGATTTGGTTGGATGAAGAAGCATTAAGGTCGAAAAAGTAGGAAGTAGTGCAAAACATGTTTGTTTTGAGACAGTCAGTATTGAGAGAATAGAGAAAGAAACGAGAGAAAAACCCCCGAGAAAAAAAACAAAACCAAAAAAATGGATTAATAATTTGTAAATTGTTTTTTACAGGAAAAAAATAGACTACCTTTACATGATCAAGAAATCGGGCATTCCAATATCTCTTCAATCGGTTCACCTGATTTTGTCATAGGTTTTTCCATTTTTAATTTTGTCATTTTTTTAATTGTCAATTTGCAATTTTTTTCACTTCCTTCTATTTCTAGTATAAAAGCAGTTTCTTTTTTTAGTTATTTTTTATTGTCTATATTTCTACTACACGGGCTGTAGTATGCTATACTACTATTAGGCAGTGGACATTGTATAGATCTAAATACTCAATATCTGTATTTAAATGCTCGAAATATATTTGAAGTTAAACATAAAGTAATTAGAACTAAACACATGGGACCTAAAACTTAATGTGTATCATCAAAGTAATTAAATCTAAATAATACCCATCATTTATATATTATATAATTCCATATTTGAACCTGCACCCTATCAAATGAACGGGCCAATCATTGGCGGTCAATACAGTTTATGACCAGACAAGAGATTAAGTAGTTTTCTATCATTTGTAGTTGAAACTTTGGTATTGGTATTGAAATCTGGAAGATATTTCAACATACAGTTTTATTGGTAATTTAGGTAAATCAAACAATAATCTTAATTTTAATCATCAATAATAATAATAATAATAATAATAATGATTTATTGTCAGGAAAGCATACGTGAAACAAACACCAATTTTTACATAAAGCAAGGTTCATAGTAAATGGTAATATGTTTCAAAGATAGCAGACATTAGTGATATTAGAAATATTTGAAAATTCATAAATTATTGTAATCATTACAAACTTAAGACTAACAGATAGATTCCTGGTTGCCCTTTGTTAATTTAATTATTTCTGCTGAAATAATTAAATTAACAATTAATTTAATCGTATTATTTGTTTTATGTTTTTTGATGAAAATAGACATGCCTGTCCTACACCTTTTTTTATTTGCCGTCATAGAGAGTTCTGGTTGGCCCGCTCATTTAAAGGGTTTTTAGATTTAATTTCGTTGATGATACACAAAGGCAATTTTTTTTCACTGGATTCTGCCACTGTAACGTATAAACGTGAAATTTTTGATTTTTTTTGCTTTACTTGGTTAATGCAGTGACAGCAGGATAAGGGAGAATTGAATGGTGAGAATATCGAATGAGGTCACAATTCAGCTTCATGACTTCTCAAGGGAACACTGTATAGAAACACTCATTTTGGTAATGAAGCGAAGTAGGGATGTCAATTACTTAGGGTAAAAAATTACTTGTACAAGACCAAGACTATTAGGTACTCAAGACTTGGATTCCTTGAGTCTAAGAGTCTTGGGTACCCAAGTAATGCAATTCCTTGGGTACTCCAAGACTCTTGGGTACCCAAGAGTTCAAATTACTTGGGTACCCCAAGAGTCTTGGTCTTGTACAAAGATTTGGTATACTTGGGTATCCAAGACTCTTGGGTGCTAAACCCAAGGAATTCTTTGGTTTTGAACAAGAGTCTTGGGTTTTTCATTCCTTGGGTGCACCCAAGACTTGTTTTGGCAAGGATTTTTTTCCCTTGGGTGACCCAAGAGTCTTGGGTACCCAGAAAATAAAATTCCTTGGGTACCCCAAAAGCCTTGGTTACCCAAGTACTCAAAATACTTGGGTACCCCAAGACTCTTGGGTACCCAAGGATTCAAATTACTTGGGTGCCCCAAGAAAAGCTGTACTTCCTTCTAAAACAGTATTTACAACAAAATACGCCTAAACTGATAACTTAAATTTTTTTTAAAACCCAAGACTCTTAAGTTACTCTTGGGTAAGATGGCGGAAATTCTTGGGTCTTGGGTCTTGGGTGCTGACATCCCTAAGCGAAAGGAAGAGATCTGGTTAGCAAAATGTTTGCCTTGAAAAGTCATGGGGTTGAATGGTAACCCTATTCGACATTCTTACCCTTCGAATCTCACCTCTCCTACTATCGCTGAATTGACCACGTAAACATGGAAAAATCAAAATTGCATGTTTATACGTCACAGCGGCAGTATTGAGTGGAAACACATAACTCTTCGTTGATGATTTACAGTAAGTTTTAAGTCCCAGGTATTGAGTTCTAATTACTCACAAGGGAATTGTATCACATGTTACCTGCCAATTTCAAAAACTTCCATTCACAAAAACCAGGGTATTTTTAAATAGCACACATCCAGCGTAAATCAGCCGCATTTTGGGTTTCTCGGTCACAGTGGCCCATAAAAGTTTAAAAAAATTAAAATTTTGATTTTTTGCTACCCTATAGCTTTCAAATTTCTTATCCGATTTTGACGATTAATCCTTAGTTTTCTAAATAGGAATTACAGTAATTTTTTAAATTCGAAAATTTTCATTTTTTTTAAATCCAAAAAAATTGTACTTTTGAAGCCCAATTTTTGAAATAGGTTTAAAAAAAATATAAATAAATTTATTTTAAACTTTGGCGGGCCACTTTGACCGAAAAACGCAAAATGCGGGGCGAGTTACTTTGGATCTGTGCTATTTACAACTAGCCTGATTTTTTTTGTGAATGGGAGTTTTTGAAATTCGCGCGTAACATGCGAAACCATTCCCTTGTTAGTATTTAGATTTAAATATATTTCGTGTATTTAAATATTAATACTGAATGTTTAGATCTTGACAATGTCCACTGACTGACTATATTCTAGAGAGGTGGACAAAACAATGCGTTCGACTTTGGTATTTGGTGTCAATTAGATATTTTTATTTACAGAGAATAAGACTCTCATAACAACTAAACTCGCTAATATACTAATCAACTACCACTGGAAATTGGAACTCGGAACATCACACTCTTGCTTTGTATGTATATATATATATATATTTAATGTAATATAGCGTTTGGTTTTCGCTTCAGAGAATTAGATTTTTTTGGAAAAAAATATTACAGTATTACCTCCTCTTTGAACCATCTCTGCCAGGGGACCAACCTGATTCGCGAAGGATCATCATCCACCTCCACCACACCAACACCACCACCACCACCAACCTCATATTCAAACTCGTCATCCTCCTCAACATGTCGCTTTTGACTTGATCGGTAATTCCTATCTCGGTTTAATTGAACCACTGTGATGGGAGGACGGTCATCTCCTAACTGCGAGTTTTAAACTGAGTGTCAATTGCTTTATGTTTATTCCAGTCAAACAGCTTTTGAGAGTGAGTCATTCGGCTATTTCACAGGCCAGTATCACACAATATTTCAAACTTATTACATGTTTTTTTGTTTGTTTTTTGTAAATAGAAATTGAGTTTTTTGGGTAAGCGTCAAACATCAAACGGTTAGTGATAAAGCTTCCATGTGTTTAGTGATAATTCAAGCGTCATATATAAGTACATGATTTGGTTAATCTCTTGTACCTGAGTAAATTTTGGTAAATTACTTGTGGACTCTTTTTTCCCTTTAGGTTTCTTTCTTACAGAATAACGACGTTTTTTAAACAAAAAATGTTTCTGTAATGTAACATCAGATGAATTTGGAATCTGGAGTCGTTATGAAGCATTTGGGGGTGTGGATACTGGTTGATAGTTGGAGAAGTTACACATAAAATAAGGAGGTACTTTGATACTTGAGATACTTTCTTTCTTGCCCGGTGTAATTTAAAATATCCATCTTGGTTGTAGGACATTTGCTGACCGGGCATTTGTTACCCGGACATTTGTTAAACCGGGTATTTGCTACCCGGACATTTGCTAGTTTGCTACCCATGTAGAAAAAATTGAGACCATACATCGCTGAAAAGGATACCCAAACATTTTTATTATAAGAAGCTGGTCTAAATAACATGTACCTAGGTTTTTATAATTAGGCAGGTGGGCAAGGTGTCCAAAACATTTCATGTCCCTGCTACCAAGTGCACAAGGCACGGTTTGGGCACCCTGCCCATTTGCCTAATGATACAAATTAGACAATAGGGTTGCAAGGAAAATAATGTCTTTCTTATTATAGCCGCGTTGCTAACAACGCAGAAAGATGCAGATCTGCGGTTTTATTCCATACGAATTAATTTTCATGTATTTAACTATCTATGGTTTAGACACAATACTCATAGTTAACTGTAACTAACCGACATGTATTCAGTAATTCATCGGCATGCATTCTATGGTAATAATTTACGAAATTCAATGCATCAGTTTAAAAAAAGAGATGGCAACGGTCTTTGCGACTCAGTCAGTCACTTTTGTCAGTTGCCAGTTTACTTTCAAGCATCTTCAAATTCTACTTTTACGGTTACGTTCTTCCATTTTGATTTCTGTTTAAAAATGGAAGCAGAATTACTAGATACTGTAAGAGTTTTATTTTCAAATTTTCAATTAGTAAAGATTCCCCAATGTCATTTTTAAACCACTATCTAGAATTATATCTCCATTTTCCATGAACAGTAAAATTATAGCATTAACAAACTATTTTAACGATGCCGTGTTATCAAGATACACTATAAATAGTTGTACATGCAATTTATTTCTACATTAGCAATGGGTACCAAATGTCCTAGGTTTAGTCGCGGGTGACAAATTTCCGGGTAGCAAATATCCGGGAAGCAAATGTCCGTATACCCTCAATCTCATACAATCTCCAAATTGAAAATTTCGACAAAAGTGTTGCTTCATTATTGGTTGACTTACGATGAGATAAAAATTCTCCGCATTGTGTAAATTACAGCATTACAATAATTTGTCCGGGTCTAAGCCGATTTTCAGTTGTTTCTCATGTGTTTCTTCGGGAACAGAGAGGAATCTCCTGCCTACCTCTTTCCTTTTGTTCAAAACGAGCTGAATTATAAATCACGTCTTACTACTCAGTTCTAACGTAGCTTAAGAGTCATACAGGTAGTGATACAATAATGCTACCGGAATGCGAGGGAAAAGCACCATTTTTATTTAGTGAAACAGATTTTAGTTCCAGGGTGGTTTGATTTGGTAGACGCGAATTGTCAAATATATGTAGTTTCCAAATAATTAATATTAAATTTAAATTAAGAAATCGTGGGAAGAAGCTCCTTATAATTTTTGAAGAGCTATGTAATCCAGATGATTTTCTCTAAATAAACTTTTGCGAGAAACTTACGATTAGTCATATACAGCAAGTTGGTATTTCCACCTCAAAATTACCAAAACTTAGTTCAGGATTGTTTAAGTTTAGAAAGTATTCAGAATTTATAAATATATGTATGCATATATATGTTATATAGTGCGAACACACTTTGACTTTTGAGAGTCCGAAGTTATGACAAAAAGTTAGCAAAAACGCACACGTCAAATAATTCAAATCCAAACTTGAAAAGGTGAAACTACTGTACATATAAAATATTATGATTACATAGATAATTAAAAGTATATAGCTGAAAAAATTTCATTCAGATTTTTCTAAATGTGTGTTGTTAAATTCAAAGATGTTTAGTATGTACAACATCCACTTTGTATTAGATCAAAAAAAAATAAATAAAAAACCTTTAAATCTAAGTTTGCAACGGCATCGAATGACCTTCGATTTTGGGTCATTTTCCGATTTCTGCTCCTTTTTTTTAACCCGAATATTTTTTTGACGGACACATGCATAGTCCCCTGTTAGAGGCATGTAATACTGTAATAGATTTTTACTCTAATTTTTCAAATTATTTAGTTCACTTCAAAAAATGTCTAACATCTACATTGATATCTACTTTGTAATAAAATTATGAGAATATATTATTATTCTTCTACACTAAATTTGTTTTCAAAACTATAGAAAATATAATTAAATAGGTATATTTTTTTATGTGATGGCAGGATAGAGTTCAATAATTATTTGTATGTTATATATAATAATAATAGTAAGAAAGATGACTACAAAGTTATGCACGAATCTAGAAACTCAGGACAAAAAACTTTTAGAGTCAAACGGAGCAGAAAAAAAAAGAGTATGTACCACAACTTTTACAATTTACAGACTGACAAGAATTACGAACTTCTACAAATATACATATTATTTCTAAATTTGTAAATCTCAATATTCCTATTTACGTTTCTTTTTGGTTCATGTAATAATATAATTATTATATAAAAATATATATGATACAGATAAATAGAGAGAAAGTATACGAGTATATGCGAATAACAAACTTTTATAGCTATTTAGCTTTGTAGTTAAGGAAATTTTATAATAGATCATCAGTACTATACTCGGAAATTATGAAGGAAAAAAAAGTAATACATTGACAAAATATTAATTAAAATTCGTTTCACTTACGTTAATATCAGCATAGACAGGAGTCCAGGACACATTATGAAGTTTGTACATGACCATGGGACGTGACATGACAGGCATGTACTTGAGAACCTGTTCTTGGACTTCACCAAGGGTTGTCACGTGAACAAAATAACCTGGATTTTGAACCAAGATAGTAGTTCTTAAGGTTTGTAGAGCAATTAATAATTATATATCGGTGTATTGTATTACAACAAAATTTAAAAAATGGTGTCGTATTATCAAGTGCATACCTTTATGGGCACATGCCATCCACATAATTTCCCGCTTATCCGTCACCTCTCGACCTATCAAGTATGTAAACATTCGGACGTAATTGGCTGGGTCTTGTTTAGCTTTGAAAATCTCTTCAAAATGGTATGGAGCGCCATCGGTGATGAGCATAATTGCTTGATTGCATTTGGCTGATTCAACAGCATCTGGCTCACGGTGCTAAAATTACATTGGATATAATGAATGATGTAGCTATATATTTATGTACTACCAACCTGCATCAACCTAGTATCTTTACTAACATATTATGTTTAAAAATAACATTGAAAAAGGGGACGGAGGTATAGCCTCACTCTTTAAACAGTATTAGCAGTGCTGCGTTATAGCAGACATTAAAATTCAGTTAAAAATAAGGGACTCATTCAGTCACATTACTGATAAAAAAAAACCTTACGTGACATGTGGCATCGACAAAAAGTATCATAAGGCATTTTAATTTTATTTTAATTTAAAACCATATATTACTACACCTATTAATCAAGATCTAGTTCCAAAAAACTTGTACTTGGATACAGTTTGAAGTGTATTTGTTTACTACGATCCTCTAAAATGGTGACACATGGGACGTTGACTTTTAAAACTATAAAACAAAGAACCTCCTAATAGTCTACTTATAAAAGGTGTAGAGACTTTAGTCGGATCGGAAGCGGAAGCCGCTAAAATTCAATAACCATAAAATTCCCATACTGCCTATTAATTCCGATCCGACTGTTCCCATACCCATTTACATTGTCTTGACAAGGCTATACACGCGAGGACCTCTCACACTTACGACAGAAGAGTCAAGGTAACGGAAAACGACACTTGCCACTAAAAAGGCAGTCCTCTATACTATATACTATAATATAATATGATAAACGGCTTGTGGTTAGTTGTAATGAAGTGAAAATATATGATTATTACCTTCTCCAAAACTTCAAAAGCTTTAAATAAAGCTGTAGTAAAGTTAGCTACTTTGGCCGTCCGATCCTGCTCGAGTGCAACTTTGAATTCTCTAATATTTTTCAGATTAGCTTGAACGAGACGATTCTCAAAGCAGGGAACGAGCGGTGTGGTTTCATCCGTGAAATTGTACACAGCCACAAAGTCATTCTCCGTTAATGTGTCCAATATCGTGGAAACAACATGTTTGGCAATTTCCCGTCGGAGACCCGTCATTGATCCAGAGGTGTCATGAAGGATGACAAGATTTTTAGGATAATTGGCTGCTGAGGCGTACCAAGGACGAAAACGACAGTCATACAAGTCTGGATCATGCTCATCTTCATTCGTATTTCTCCATTTTACTCCTATATTATTATTACAACAAAAAGAAAATCCCCCATGTGTAAAAGACATTTTCTTTCTTGTTCACATCATAAAAGTACCATATTCTCCACTTAACATTATTATGCTCGGTATATGTGGCTCTGATGGAACAGATAATTCTCCACACTTCCACGGACTCTAAATATTTCCAAATTCGATTCAGAGGTTTTATTTTATTTTTATATTCCAGGATATAGATATATATATAATTATTATGTACCATGTACATAATATAAGTCAACTGAACTTTACAACTTTCCGCTAAAACCCACCTTTTCTCCAGCCCAAAAAATTACACCTATAATATGCATGGTTTATGTTTTAAATCGGATTCTAAAACTAAAATACATGGATTTCTATGCTGCAGGGCTTCCCACTAATTTACATTAGTTCAGGTATAAAGAATAAATGTGTGTATGGGCTTGGCACAGAAGAGTCTACTGAATATTTTATGCTCGCCAACTCTGAAACTGCTAACTGTGTGTAATATCCCCCTGTGACGCGGGGGGTTTTAGCTGTTTTTTCCGGACTCCGGACACGCGAAATGCAAACGTGTGTGTGCTTTCAAATAAACTTTCCTGGATGTTCATTAATAGGACGGGAATCGGTCTATTTCGCAATGTATCTATAATACGCAGAGGTGGATAGGTCGGTAGGTGTGTACCTCACGCCTGGGAGGTACTAGGTAAAGTTGGGCCATACTCCTGTATAGTCTGCTTCGAAAACAGCTTTATAATCTCTCAAGTGACTCTCGTTAATTCAATATAAATGGTTTGTAGGTTTACCTGCTCCGAGACTTCACTTTGAACTTTGAGAATTACCTAATATCCAATTAATTATTCAGCTGAACCCTGTATGTATATCTATTTGTACATATGTCCGTGGGCGGCCTTCTACATATAGAATTTCTAGAGATGTAATCCGCCATAATCTAAAATCTACTATATATGGCTATGGCTATGGATCACGGAACTGGAAAAGAATCTATTGCGCTCTAAAGTCCATGAACGAATTATTTACGTGCTCCGTATTTTCGATGACGGTGGCGGTGCGGTGGGAATGCCTCACTGCCCATATCCATACTCATACCCATACCCATGGGGCACTCTGTGTGAATTGAGAATGAGATTAGGGCGATTAGGTTGGAAATCCATGAAGGGTGGGGGGAGGACGACCTATTCGCCTCCTAATTTCATTATAATGACGATGATTGTATGTAGGTACTATCATATAGGTTTACTATTTAATAATAGGATGCTCTCTATTTTCACCATGAAATTTTTACTTGTTCAAGAAAAATGAGATGTGGATGGAGATGACTCCATTATAGCGTAACAAGTCCAAAGGACGGAGGAGGAGGCGGCGGTGGAGGAGGAGGAGGAGGTGAGCTTCAGTTTGCATATTGCATAGTATTGCATTTTTTGATAGATATATTTTTTTTTCCTATCCGCATCCGCAAGACAGTCTCACATGATTATGCTTTTATTACTCCTATAGACGACTATATGCACGAGTAGGACCCTCACTCTCTCACTCACACATAATATAGTCTAAAATCTGAATTTGAAAATTCGATTTTAATGCATCGTCATTTGTCAATGTCAGAGTTTCTGGAACTATGCACTGCACTGTGCGTACGGATATGGACTCACTCTGGTTACAAAATAGGAGAGTTGGCTCTGTGTTTGAAGATGCAACTTATTTTATCTAAAACTTGTTATAGAAGGAATAAGACGTCTTCCTTATGTTTAAGATTAGTAGCTATTCACGCATTTACTAAGAAAATAATCAGTGCATTAGAGCAGTGCCTTCTACTGCTTCCTCCAAATTTTTATGTATTATGTAGTTAAAACTATTTTTTAATAGGTTTTTATGTTTTTAAGATATGTTTTCAAGCTAAAAAATACTTTCGAAATTTTAGGGCTTTAAATGGGTTTTCAGTAATTCAATATTGTATAATATGAAGTATACGGATATACTACCAATTTATTTTATTGCATTAAGTGACCGTATTAAAATACGCACGTACGTAGCATAGGCATACGCTAGATCCTCATGAAAAACTGACGACAGATTAGATGATGAGCTGAGTAATTGGAAACGGAAGTATAGCGAGGAAATGGAGTGCAGTATTTTGGTATAATAATGAATTAATTTACCTGGGAATTGTCGGAGGAACCCTGTGGATGAGCCAAAGTACTGCCAGCTTAGTGTCGGATTGTGCTTGTAGTTATTTCTGAAAGCTAAGTCCAAATCTGAAGACCATGAAATTGCCTCTAGAACATTTTCATCTGAAAGGGGGAACAGAAGAAAGAGCAATTAGGAAACCATTTTACTAAATTAAACAAATAATAAATTATTATTGTAAAGTCCACGTAGTATTCTATAGATTTTCGACGAATTCCACATACTGATATACCTACAAGTAGTGAGATGCCTGTAAAGTACTGATATATAGCTATCGTTCCGGATTCATTTCCGGAACTGAAACTGTGATATCCCCCACGGAACAAAAGAGGGCAAGCAATGAGTTGAAGGCTCAGGGCGAAGGTGAGCTGAATGAATACTTTATTGACGAGCTGAGGCTCTAAAATTATTCTAATTCTAATCATGCTTATCATGATATTGCTGCTGTAACAAGGGAAGGACGAAGATTTTGTCAGATTCGGAGCGGGACGAGGAGAGTAAAACAGTAATCCTAGAAAATAATGGGAAATGTTCCTCCTAAATCCTTTCCTATTATCTCCCTACATACACAGGCTTCATAATGGTATATACGGAAATACGGACTATGCCTCTCTCAAATTTCAAGTACATAGGTATAACTACTATCTGATATGCTAGTACACATAATAGTATATACTATACATAATCATAATCATCTACATAGTATTTGCACGTAGCGTCGCAGATGATCAGATCAGATGAGGACTACTGATATAACGTGAAGGAATGAGGGACCTATATGTACTACAGATATATATTTATTGTTGTAGTACTCTCATAGGATAAGGTCTAAAAAAGGCTCAAGAAAAAGAGAGAGAGGAAGACATACTTTCATCGTAGATTGAAGTAGGAACGTGAACAGTGGAGGTGCTTGTATTAACTTTCCCACCAAAATGGGCATTTTCACTGAGTTTGAAATAGAACTCTCCCGTCTCATTCTGTAAATTCAAACTCTTGGCATTGAAGTATTTTTCCCTCTTCCGTTTGTCTTCATCACTCAACTCGACACTGCCATCCTTATCCTTTTTGGATTTCGTCTCCAAATATTCCAGTGCTTTCTGCTCAGCAAAATTCGATATTCTCTGGAAAATTCAAAGAAAAAACATTAAATAGCTATCTACAGATTATGTGTACCTACCTACCTACGCCAGGACAGGGCCCTACATGCATAATCTATATATATGCACTCTGCTCTATTACTATTATCTCGAAACCACCATCCAATAGAACTCATCTACAGTGCTACTCATCCAGCATATACCTTAACCTATAGTCTTGTACTGTACAGATTACATAAGAATCGAGCACATTTCCAATTCTTTACTACTCCTCTAGTAGCATGTATAGGAATGCCGCAGGTAGGATTTATCGGTAACTATCCCAACCAACTCTGTATGATTATCAGTTTTTTTAGTATCTATACCTACATATAAGTATATCCCTATATAATATGCACATACATCCAAATATGCAGTAAGTGTAAAACTGGAAACAACAAATGCGTAAGCCAAAGCCAAAGCCAAGGTGGAAGATGTACTTTCCCCACTTACAGTAATGTTTACACATGATTTAGCTCTCAAAAACTCGGAACGAAAATACAAGAAGAAAAAAAAACAGAGAAAAGAGATTTTCTTTATCTTATGCCTGTCCTATCCTATTCTATGTAGGTATGCCAAAAACTTACAACAACTACCCCTCACGCTCTTACCGGTCTATAAGGATGAGTCCCCTCGTCCCATGTATAAAGCGGAAATGGATTTTGTGAGTGCGTGGGACCTCATGTTCATGTTGTATGGGGTTTAGTTAGTGCATAGGTGCCTATAATATAGCGCTTTTATAGACAGACCTATAGCCCCTATATACAATCCACTAACTGGTAACTGGCAGTTTTACGCATTTTGTCGAATTCAATCCAAAATCCCAGTGGGAAAGGAAAGCAGAAGAAAAGCGACCAATGTTTGTAATGTCTATAATTTCTATGACCAACAACTTCTTTTTAAAAAAGACGGAATTCCAGAGTGCGTGTACTGAGCGACCGCGGCACGTACGTAAGTACGTAGGTGGGCACTATTACGTAATAGGATAGGAGGACCCTATGTATTTGTGGCTATATTGGCTACCTAATGTCGTCCATTTGGTCATTCTAGAAGATCTCTGTATAATGTGTTCGTATATGGGGATGGTATTATTACGTGCTGCACACATCCTAACTCAATGAATTCTCCGTGAAAAGTTTAAAAATGTAAACGGGAAAAAAATATAAAGGGATACTATGTATATCAGTACAAGAGGGTAGTAAAATTGTATTATGACTATATGGCTACGTTCTCGTGCCTATACCTATACCTATAGCCATATTACCCTTTACGGGAGGGATATACATATATGGGAATTGAGTATGACTTTGAATTTGAAGTGGAATTCGAGGTGGAAGTGGAATCGTGTGCTTTTGTGAAATATATTATGAAATGAAAACGTTGATTCATCGATAAAATGATACTAAAACCTTTCCCGCCTCTCGCTCTCTCTCTCTCTCACTCACTCTCTCCTTCTTTACCGGTATTCGGTATTGAGAGAGATGTAGCTCGCGGCTCCCATTCTTACTCCATACACACAGCTCTTCCTTCCTTGTGCAATACAACAAATTATATTTAAACTACCGGTCCGGAAGCGTATAAAACATTCGAATCTCATTTCCGAAATTTTATAAGGCATGCATCATCACCCCATCCATCCAGCAGAGCGGCGATAGCTCATATGCCACAAGACCCTATGAAATTCCCTTGACACACACAAAAGACTGTCTATCTCCATCCATAGCTACTGATATATGAGAGAGAGAGAGAGAGCTAATGCCAAATTGAGCGAGATCTCAATAGAATTCAAATTCAAGTGCATATTGTGTTACATATAATATTATGTGCTATATGCAAAATTGAGAAGATTGTAATAATAATAATAGTATGTGATAAAGGGTCATATTTAAAGGAAAAAAATACTTTTTTTTGTTGTAGATGTTCCTAGATTAAGAGATCCTCTATCATCTCAAGCCCGCCGTCATCAGGCTGACTCTGCACTGACTAGTGAGTGAGGCTCATGTTCCACCACAGCCACTTATCCAATAATACTACCGCATGCTAGCTCCCATGGATATTTGATATGATGATGATATGCGTGTACGTGGATGGTATAATGAAAGCTCTAATAGGTACCTACCTACCTATACGAAGTATGCACTGCGACTGCGATACCATTTTTTTTTAGCTAAATGCAGAGCGATCTACAGTACTCATAATTACTGTAAAAAAAGTAAAAATATAAATTATCAACCGACAATTTAAAAAATAAAATCTTACCATGACGGCTTCAATTTTCTCATGATTGGATTTGTCAACGTCTTCAAGAATTTCATTAATAAGTCGATGTAAATCAAATTTTTCTACTATTCCACCATTACTATGTTGAAACCTCTGAAATCATAGAAGAAGAAAAGACAGGTTCCATCAACGAGAAGAGCAAGGATACTTTCATTAAGTAGATTTACATTAATTGATACTTGGGGAATTTTTGCTTTAAAAAGTGCAGCTCAAAAAAATAAACATGCCATTTCCAATTAGTAGTATTATTGCAATATACGATTTTTTCCAAGATTGATGCAGTGAGTTTTTTAAACTTGGAAAGAGAAGCAAGTTTCCCACAAGTAAAATAATTAAATTTGAATTAAAAAAGTAATTATTAGTTTTATATAGATATATAGGTAAAAGAATGGAAAAATGTAATCCAAACTCACCCCTTGAAGTTCCTTGTATTTTGTTACGGAGCTACTTAATTCATAGAGCATCCCTCCAAATTCGGATGCCCAATTTTCTAACCTGAAATAATTATTTGAATTAAGTACATAGATTTTGTAAAAAAAACATGCCGTGTGTTGTAATGAGCTAATGTTTAAACATTTTGCGAAATTTAAAAGCAATATTTTGTATTTTAATGCTTTTAACTACTATAATTATTATTATTGTGTATAAAACGGCATAGATTTATAGATATGAAGTAACTATTGTTCTGGCTATATACTCTGCGATTGTGTGAAATATTTTAAATAATTTAAAAAACCAATGTATAGTACGCAGTAATACCATATTCTAGCGTGCCCAACAGTGCAACGTGTGCGTCTGTAACAATTAACCTGATATCATAATAAAAAAAAGAAGCCAGATAACGAGCGACAACTTACTGTTGACTAGAAACTCCTTTCTCATGACTCCGACTGTCCTGAGTTGTACAACTCTTGATTATCACTATCACAAAAAGTAACCACTTCATTGTCACTGATATTGAGAATGGAACAAAAAATGATTCCAAAACTCAGAGAAATGATATATAGGTAATATATATTTATTATTTAAATATATTTATATATGTATATTGAATTGATAATATTTGATTTATTTGTATTTGTCTTGATATATTTAATTTTTTCGAATGATATTTTTTTTTGTATTGTTGTTGTATCTAATAATAATTATCAAATTTTCACAGTTTCCTTGTCCCTGTCTTTCAACTCACACCATTCACAGTCACAATACATTCGGATCGGGAGGGGGAGCACCTCCACTACCTACTTCCTTTTTATTTTATACACACGCAATAAACACAGCAGAGTCTCGGAGAATTGTTGTTGGATGTATATATAGTCACAGTAATATATAATGATTGTAATAATAATTATTATAATTATATTTTGTTCCTTTTGACTCTCATTTGGCTCTTTATTTATTTACTCGTGTGTCTGTTTGTTTGTTTGTCTGGTGTGACCCTTGTGGGTTTTTGTGGAGGGGACACGGCTCAGGTCGAGGATGGTGGTAACTCGTGTCTGGGACGGTGGAGATGACGATGGTGGAGAGATGAAGGAGTGGGACATGGGCTGAGAGTGTGATGAGGAGAGATGGATTCGGAATGGGATAGTGGAAGAAGGAGTCGCACTGAGGAATACATTGATGATATTGATAGTGTGGGTTATTAGAGGTGAGAGTCTCGGGATGCGGAGAGGAGATGCTGAGAGACTCCTTTCCTCTTTTTTTTGAGTGGCTGCTACAGAGGTAGTTGGTCAGCCTTGAGTGACAGGATTAAGAAAATGCCAAGAGAGACAATTAGTGGGGGAATTAGTGATAGAGGTGGTGGTGGTGAGAGTGAGACCACAAGATCCTTGATTCGTATTTGTAATGTTGGTATTTAAATCAGTTCCAGATCCTGATCGAGAGAAGAGCCTCCAAGACATCGGAGGAATTTCCATTGCCTTCATTTTCACGGGACGGGGTGTGTTTAAACTCTCTTGTAGATAGATGGAATGGAAACAAGTGAGAGAGAGAGGCAGAGGCAGAGCAGAAAGTATCTTGGCCTTTTCCCTGAACAATCCCAATCCCGACTTACCCTGCCCTCGCTCTCCTGCTCCTACTCTGCCTGTCTCCCTCCCTCCCTCCCTCCCCTCCTCTCCACCTTATGTCTGTATACCTACTTGACTGTATCACTCCGAAACTCTTCAACTCCGAGACTCCGAATCCGAAACTTTACACAGTGTGTGTGTGTGTGTGTGTGTGTGTGGCTGAGAGGAGGATAGACTCTGTATCCATGGAGCGCCTCCAATATTATGCTAGTATATTACAAATATATTGACGCTATGCTCCCCGTCCTATGCTCTTGGCACTCCGGGACTTTGTATATACAGAGATTCTGTCGGGCTTCCTCAGCGCAAGTTCTCATTTGGCCCGAGAAGCGTTCTTCATAAGATCGATAAAACTACGGCTACGGCTACAAACAACCAGCTCTTCTTTCTCTCTCCTCTTCAACTCCAACTCTCAAACTCAAACTCACAACTTTAGAAAGAGAGAGAGAGACAGTGGAATGGAAAAGGAACGATTACTATTAGTATTAGCAGAGTCCTCATGTGTATACAAATTCTATAGAGCTATATGTGCCCCTACATGAGGAGAGAGACCTCTATTATACTCGTCTGCTCTGGTCGAATTGCAATAGAAAGAAGGAAATACAATGCCCGGGTATTGGGGTATTCAACCGAATTCTAGTTCTGCTCTGGTCTTGGGTACTATGGTGCTGGTACTGGTACTGGCACTGGCACTGGCACTGGTCTGGGTCTGGGTCTCGCGTTTCCTTCATCGTTTCAAATCGTATCGTCTCCAATTCTATTCTCTCCATGGTTTTTGTTGGTCTTCTGCTGGTCTTGGTTTTCGGTTTCGGTTTCGGCAACGGCATTTGCAATGGTATTCGCTTGCATTTTCTCTCTCGGCCGCCCTTCGTCTCCTACGGATACATCTATATGCATAGATATTATGTAGGTAGGTATATAGGGACATAGGTAGTACTGATGGTGAGTTGAAGTTGAATTTGAGTTGAGTTGTGTTCAGCAGCCTCTGTTCTCAGTCCATAATAATACGCTGCTTCGTCCAGGCGTACGATTTACTACGTTTGCGTTTTCTTTCTCATATCGGCACATTTTCTCACAAGACGAGGACGATATCGTATCATCCGTTCCCGTTCCCGTTCCCGTTCCCGTCCCGTGGCCCGTCCGTCCACTCAGCGTACCTACTGGGGTCGTTTCCACACTTACTACAATACCAAAATATATTGAGACGAGACCATCCAGGACGTTCGCTTTCCCCTAATGCCTCTCCATGGACGAGAAAGAGAGAGAGAGAGAGAAGGCAAAAGTAGGAGAGAATAGGATATTGTCGATTCTGATTCTCACCATTCTCCTCCATTCCATACTTTTTGGGCAAGAGTAATTCTCAAACTTGAACCAATATGTGATACATATGTAGCTAAATATGTATAATAGTCCGCTGCTGTACTGTGTGGAGGAATGAAAAAAAAACAGAGTATGCCATGGCATGGGATGGGGATGTGATGCCATTCCGTCGTCGTAGTCGTAGGATCCCATCCCATATATGCGAGCGAGAGATGCGAATCGAATGTCTTGAGGGAAAAGTGTCTCAAGACAAAAATCTAAAACTGCTTCACACAGCCTTCGCCTTCCCTTCCCTTGTTAAAGTGTACTGTGGAGTAGTAGTAGTAGTAGTAGTAGTAGTAGTAGTGGTAGTAGTCATTTCGGAAAACTTTTTACTTTTGGGTAATGCCCCTGTGTACAGATACAGTGTGTGCACCATCCCGTCTCCGTCTCCGTCATCTTGGTCTTGGTCTTGGGGAATTTCGCATCTTTATGCATGTCTACTATATAGTTGTGTGTGCATAATGATCCACTGTATCCGTTATATGCTTTTGATGGCTTTGATAGCATGTTCTTAGTTAGCATGTGTGTGTATGTAGTCCGCTAATATATCCCGGGAGTCTCCGAGTGTCTCAGAATGTGAGAGACTCTCAGACTGACTACTACTACAACTACTACAACTTCTACGCTACTACTCTGTGAGTGAGCTACGGATATTTTGGTTTTATTTGCCACTGTAGTATATGTAAGATGCAATCTGAGTACAGTGTTACTTTTATTGATGTAGCTCCGTCCTCTGCTCCGTGTATCAACAGCAACTATTTAGACATTTACTGAATCCGTCAAGTCAGAGGTTGAAGGCATGTATTAGGTAAATCTAAAAACCTCGAGCATTTCATTGCGGGCTCCCTTTCTTTGGCTCCGGCACCGGCTCCCGCTTTGGCCACGGCTCTATGGCTATTCACTCCTTTGATTTACTTTATTTCCATCATCCATCTCATTCATATATGCAAATCCTGTCGCTCCTATATACCTATAGATTATTTTCATATGGGCACATTTTACAGACAGGTAGGAGGGAAATAATAATAATAATAATAATAATTATTATTATTATTATGATGCTGTGTGGAGCTCATATCGCAGTTATGGTCATGCATGGTACAAAATATCTTATCTGAATTCTGAAAAAAAAAATTATATTTACATAATATTATACTCTGCATGGACTTTTACAATGCCCTTTGAAAGATTCAAAGGGTAAAATTTTTAAAAAGGGACACTATCTCTATATAGTTTTTATTTATTTTTAAGACCTAAAAGACGTATGTAGCTATGAACTTATCGTATGAGGGTAGTAATAATATGCCTTAATTAGTTTTTGAGAAACATGTCACTGTACTGAAAGAGAAAAGTATAGTAATTAATAAAAACGTTTTGGGAGCGGGTAACTAGAATACCTCATGCATTTTTTCTTCTTATTCTTACGAGCAGTCTTAATGGTTAACACGTTTTCTTGGACCATATCTCTCTCTCCAACCAACGGAAAATGAGTGACTCAACCTATATAATTAATGCACCTAAATTTAAGTAGGCACATACTATGCATGCCTGTTTTTTACATACGGACGGACGTAACCGGTAGCTACCAAACCGACTTTTTTAGTACACTTTATGTGTCGTAATGCTGTAGTAGTAGTCCGTAGCTTGCCAAATGTTATGAGTCGAAAATGTTTTGAATGAGGACGAGTAATTCGCATGGTGATGATGATGGTGGGTAATACAATGCAGAATACAGTTCAGTAGTACAGCATGTGAGGCTATGTGAGCGAGAAGGGAAAAAAATATTATGTAGGTACGTATAGGTAGGTAGGTAGGTACGTACTGTTAAAAACAAATACTGATATCATCAAATATTATCGATTTCCCTCCACACACCACCACCATCGTCTCATGTTTCAGCATTTTATTCCGCTATTTCGTGTACTCTCTCCTCTCCCCCTGATTTTTCATGATTTCCATCTTCTTCACGGATACAACACGAATATTATATTACTCTCCTCTGACCTGACTGACTACTCCTTGGACGTACTCAAATGTTTTTATTTCCTTTTTTATCTGAAACAGGTATATGTATATGTAGTATACCTATATATAATGTGTATGGTTCGTAATATTATTGTTTTTTTCCCTCGTATTTAGTATTGGGATACGAGATCGAGATTTTCGGATTTGGTTTTCTTCAAAATTCGCGATATTTGCTATAGTATAGCCTTTATACGATTCCCATTCGAATTCAAAATCAAGACTTTTGGGCTTTTTTGGAGATGTCTGCACTTTAGCACGTAGGCTTCATAAGTAAGTAGTAATGTTGGGAGCAAAGCAATAAGTGAGTAATAGGAAAATGTATATAGGAATGTTAGTAGTAGCCGAAGCCGAAGCCGGTGCGGTGTGGCTGAATAAAGTATAAGCTTTAAAAAAAACTGTAGAAAGAAAAGGATACTCTAATAAATGTCTGAATGCTGGCAGACTCTGTCTGACTCCTAGTAGACCTGGACCTGGACTCACAGGACTGCGGCTATGACGATCCCGATCCCGACGGAGATGACGGTATGTTGAAATGTGAAATAAAATTGCTTGGTTGTATACAGTCAAGCTGGAAGTTGAAAGGAAGGAAGGACGGACAGGTTCACGGGTTGGGCTTCGGTCGGATCCGAGTTGAGATATGAGAGACAAAGTACCTATACACACACAAGGAATGAATAAAGCAGGGTTTTAGAGTCGTCGGTTCTTCGGTCGGAACAGATACAGAAGCTAACAAGTATAATTGTAATAAGAAAAGAAGAAGCACGACACGACACGACATCAACGACAACGACTTCAACGACAGCAGCGCGACAGCCTCGCAAAAAGCAAAACAGTTTTGAAAGTTGAAGTCCTCCCGTGTGCCTTCCTTGAGAAACGTTTCAAACATCCAAACGGTTAATAACGGGAGCGATGTAAAACGGATATAACGAGACCGAAAACGAATAACCGAAGAACCAAACCGAAACGACGGACGGAGAGAGAGAGAGAGTAGGAAAAAAGTCTCTCGAAGAGAAAATTTCTTGAATGTGCTTCAGATGCACAAGACTAGTTTCTCTCGCCCAGAGATATGCTTTGCGTTTTCTTGACGGAGCGGTTCTGATTGAATTCTGTCATCCATCCGTCTCATTCGGAAATTCGGAGATTCGGACTCAGTTTTTCTACATACTCTACATTTTTCTATGTCATTTGTGACGGTTTATGTTTGTAGTGGTAGTGGTATACAGACAAGGTTTGGGAGTTTAGACATACTTTAGGGACTAGTTAGACATCATATGGTAACCATTCAGATACACACATCACACGAGTTTAAATTTTGGAATAAGCAACTGAATGGTTTTGAGTTAGGTAGGTAGGGCGTAAAACATTCGTATTGTGATATGAGTTTGTTTACTTTTAACTTTTACTTTGCTTGTTGTTGAGTATGAAAGCTAAACTGGGTAACCATTATTGATTGATTTATACTACTACGCTATTAATTATTGAAATATATAATTTATATATGTATTTCTTACTGTGAGTTGTGATTAAGTTAGGAGACTGTCTTTACGGAACTGCGGGTACGTGGACGTGTATATTTATTCATTACTCAAACATTTTTATTGCTATTCATTATATAGTGCATTGTCAGTATGAACATAGTGTTATAACATAACATATGTCATAATTTAAACATCCTATCATTGCCGAGTAATTTTTAAGACTGAAATGTGATATAATAATTGTCAGTGTTTAAAAAAAGGCTAATAAAATCATAAACATAAGATTGTATAGTCAGCATCCAGACTGCAAATGAATTTACAAATTGGAGTCTGTTACGTTACTGTTGACATTATATATTTATCATTACTTTTGGATATTGGATACTTTCCAGAATTCATCGGAAGAGTTTGTATTTGGAAAAGAGTCCTTTGAACTGCGGATACCAAGGATTTTCAATAGAATTCGGATAATTCGAAGAATGTGAGAAATGTCATCGTGGCATTTGGGTCTTGACTTAATTGTCACTTTTCTTTTGGCAAGTTTACTCTTGTACAATTATGGGAATTGGTACCGACATCATGTCATCGTCACTTTGGCCGTTTTAATCGCCTGGTACTTCTCTTTCATCATCATTTTTGTTCTACCCATCGATATTTCTGACGTAAGTACACTTCTCGACAGTAATATTGTTTGTCTGCTTCTTTTGATTTTACTGATATGACAGACAGGGTCTGAATTTTTTAAAATTTTTATATGTTATTTTTTATATGTATTATAGGCAACTTATAGACAGTGCTTGAATATTACTACAAGTGCGATCATCATACCTATAAATATCAGTGTTGCAAACAACATCGATGCCTCGAACTCGACGACAGCCACACCGGACATAGATTCGGAATGTTTGAAGCCTGACAGCTATGTGAGTGATTTAGTATTGAAGAATCTATGGCGAGTGGTCTACTGGACCTCACAGGTGTTAACATGGTTAATTCTCCCAATGATGCAATCCTACACTCAAGCTGGAGAATTCCATGTTCCAGGGAAATTGCGCTCAGCTCTAATGGATAATGCAATTTACTACGGATCATATCTTTTTATTTGTGCAGTTCTACTTGCCTACATTGCAACGAAACCAATTCCTATCGAATGGCATGGATTAAAGGCAATTGCATCAGCAGCCTCTAACACATGGGGATTATTTCTGTTAGTCTTTATGCTTGGTTACGGCCTCGTGAGCGTTCCTAAGGAACTCTACTACCGAAGTTGCAAAGCCTACAGTCTCAATAAAGCATATTTTAAAGTCTCCAAGCTAAACTCTGAAAGATTAAGCTGTGAAGAACAAGTTGATGATATTCTGGAACTGGTCGCTGGCTGTGTTAAATTTGACACGGAACGACAAAGAAGAAAGTATCAGGTAGAATTGGATGCTATTCTGCGACTTGTTCCCGTTGAAATGAGAGAACGAATGCAGAGACGAAATTTTGAAGCTATTGATCATGATCTGAAATATTTAGTATCTCTCCATAAAAAATTTAAAAGAAGTCTTATGAGTTTCAATCGAACCGAAGCATTATATAAAATTCAAATCAGGGAAACAATTGAATTGGAAGATACAGAAAAAAGCTTAACTCTGGGAACTTTCCAACGATCCATTGATGGTGGTCAAGGGAAAATCTGGAATAAATTAGGACCAAGATTTGAATGGTTCTGGAAATGCTTCTTGTGGCGATGGATCCTGTTTGGAGCCAGTATAGTTGCATCTTGCTTCAGTATCGTAGTTGTGTGGTCCGAAGTAACATTCTTCGTCGTTAAGCCTCAACTGAGTATTTTTGCACATTTTATCAGCTATAGCTACAATGTGAGCGAAACGGTGTGCTTAATAGGAATTCTATACTTGGCAACATGTACTTTTTATACTGTCTTTAAAATTCGTGTTTTCAATTTCTATTATTTGGCTGGAGGGCATTTGACAGACGAGTACAGTCTAATTTTTGCTGGAATGTAAGTCTGATATTTTTTTGTTATTAATATTGCCCATCCACATCCACAGTAATTTGGTATCACGAATAGTTTCAATTGATATTGTTAATTCTCTTAATATTTGTCTGGTTTATGTACAGGTTGCTCTGTCGGTTAACCCCACCCCTCTGTTTAAATTTTCTTGGATTGACTCACATGGATAGTCACGTTATTAAGCGGCAGGAACAGGAAACAAGCTATACATACATTATGGGCCACATGGATGTTCTCAGCTTGATTTCGGATGGCTTCAATATTTATTTCCCCATGGGTATACTTATCGTCAGTCTCTTCACATGGTTTCGTATTGGTTCGAGGCTCCTCAACTCATTGGGAATTCAACAGTTTCAACAGTTTTTGGCTGATGACGAAATTAGCGTTGAATTTGTTGGCGAGGGTCGGGAAGTCGTTGTGAGAGGTTAGTCCAAAGGATTGCATTGCAGTATTTCTAGTCAATACAAATATTTTAAAAGTATCATTATTATGATGATTATTTTGCATCTGTTTTTTAAAGAACGAAGAAGGCTGCTGCGTAGCATTGATAGTCAGCGGCGAGTCAAACTTGACCGGGGTCAGCAGGCAGCTCAAGAGGCAAATCGAAATGGTGAGTATTATTCTACTACTGCTATCAGTCATCAAGGGATTTGGCATGTCTTGTGATTCCGGGACAAATGAAATTAATGAATTCAATATTTTCTTTTATAGTGCGAAATCTCGAGACATTAGAAGATGCCCGTATCCGTAGTCAAAGTAGAGTTTATGGATCTCCAGATTCCACAAATCGAAATCAATACAATCCACCACGTGGTCTTTTTGACGACGTTTAACGATTACCATTGTCATTGTCCAATTATTTATTATACATTGTACACTGAAAAAAGCTGAAGGAAGTATGTATCGGCATTTAATTTTTGCCAAAATTTGAGTAACTTTATGTTTAAATTTTTAATTATTACAAGTTTGAGTTGTCCTGGTAGTTCATGAAGGAGGGTCTTCTTTTTAAATTATTCGTGCTAGCCAGTCCCTACTTTTAAGTTTTAGAATTTTTAGTCGAATTGTGAAGTCGTGACAGTAAATACAAGTGAAGTGTGCTATAAATACCTAAGAATACGTCTTGACATTATTTATCCGTGGGTATTCGTTTTTCGTGTCTTGTATTAACGCAATTTTATCAGTATTTATTATACTGTCTACTCTGTTAGGAGGTAATATCCCCAATTTCATGTTCTCCTTTATTGATGGCTTCAAAAATTCCGCGGGTGGAGTCTTTATGTAAGTGTTTCGTTAATGCCATCTTATTCCGATGATTGTATATGAATGATTGCGTGTAGTAAGTGTACGAAAACAGAGATCTTAAATTTTGATTACCTACATAGCTACGGAATTTAAGTACGTAGTATCGCAATAAACAGACACATGTTTTTGGGAAGCCTTGCTATGTTCGTATGCCGCATAAATTGTAATACTTAATGTAATAGGTTTCAATGTTTCTATGTTTTGTCAATTTTTTCACGAGAAGTAATTCTCATATTTATTTACACATTTAATTGCGTTTGTTGATTAATTTAAATTTTATTTGAATAATTCCATTAGTTTAAGAAAAATATATTTTTGACTGTTATATATTTTTAGTGTACATGAAAGTAAGTAGTGTAGATGTATTAGGGAGTACTGAACTGTGTCTACTGCTCTACATGTACGAGTAGAATCTAAATATAAATTGTAACAAATAACATTAGTCACTTTAACGTAAAAAATAAAATAGCACAGGCGTTATATAATACAGCGTCAGTGAGCGTTTGTTTTAGTTGTAAACAGTAGGGAGTAAATAGGTATAATGTACTTGGGATTTACCCAAACCAAAAATGCCGTACTTTAAACCATGTAATAAATCCTATAAATCGAGTAGCAATTAGTAATTCATTGTCGTTAAAATACAAGTAAATGATAAGAATGTATTTTAACTAAGTTAAAATAAAAATTTGAATAAAGTAAAATATTGGAGTCATTTTCAAATTTAGTTGATCGTTGATTGTTGAAGCTGTGTAAATAATTCCGATAAAGCAGCACGGAACTGAGGCTCATCCTCTGTTTCAAATTTATAGTCTGCCAGGGCACGATTTGAAATCCGATTGATGGAGTCTGCGTCTTCATTGGCAGCTTCCCATTGTGCCTACAATGAGATATTTCAATTCAATACGCAAATTAGGTTTCATAAATAATAACAAACAAATGTGAAATTTATAATTTTTAAGTAATAATTAAATATTCGTTACTCTATTAATGTAGCCCTTCCAAGCAGCGCCGCCTGACCGAACATAATGAGCCAACTTCCACAGATTCCCCTTCAATTTCGTTGGTTTAGGCTCTGTTTCTCCAACGAGATCAATGATTTTCTCAAATCCTTGTCTCTGCTTTGAGATGAAAACATTTTTGAGCTCAATCAAATGCATTGAATTCTTGAGGTAGAGTATGGCTTCACTCAACTTGGAATTGAGCTCGTCAATTTTCTCATTCAATTCATTCACAGCCCCCTCCTTGGACTGCTGTAGTTCGTCCAAGTCCGTTAGGAATTTCAACCTCTGATCATCCATATCAATGGATTTTTGTCTCAATTGATTTTCATAGTCGTTTTTCAATTTCTCCTTGTCCCCAATAAGGCTGGCAATCTTCTGAGTGTGTTGAACTTCTAATTGGGCAACTTGAGTCTCTCTCAATTTCAATTGTTTCTCATGCTCTTGCTTCAAATTTATTTCCGAGAGTTTAGCATCCTTTCTGATATTTTTAATATCTTCATCTTTCTTCATGAGTGTTTCCTCATAATGCTTCAAATTCCCTTTCATCTCCTCATGTTTCTTACTTAGAATCTCTTCATTTATCTTGAGAATATTTAATTTATCCTTTTTCATTTCTTCGATATTTTTCTCCAAGCGGATAGATTTTGCACGAGAGACGCCCAAGTCATCTAAAAGAAGTTTAATCTCACGTTTATCCTCCTTTCGGGATGCTTCCACTTCGGAATAAACTGACGCGATTTTCTCCTTCACCTCCGATAGAGAATTCTCAATATTGCGGAGAGAGGCTTTTTTCTGCCATTGCCACGTCAATTTTGTAGTGGTCGAGGGCTCTTGGGTTTGTGGGATTAATTCCTGTGTATGTGACTGTATCGTCAAAGGGCAATATAATAAAGATATTTAAAATTTATAAACATCTATACAAATAATCAATTTCTCTATTGTCCCATCATGTACCCACAGAAGCCTACAAATAAAAAATAATGAATTCGGTTCAAAAAATAATACAGCAAAAACTTACGTCTCCGTTTCTACTCATCTTGCTTTTAAGAATTTTCTCCTCCAAATTTGAATTACGCCTGGAACTAATTTTGAAACTTCACTGAACGGACTCCAAAACCAAACTGATCAAAACCAACGATCACAAATTACTTTTAAGAACAATTAGTTACTTGTAAACGCCGCGTTTGTACACTCGCTATACTCTCTGAGCAAGTTATGTTGTTTGCTCACAAGTAATTTTGATATGAACACAATGTGAACACTACACCGTATGACAGGACACGAGAACAAGACAAGTGGATTGGTTGTGGAAGTAGAGTGAAGAGTGAGTCCAGAAAGTCCAGTGAATTCTGTTTAAATAGGTTCCTGGGCGAGGGTCAACTTTATTTTTTGCAAATTTATCAATTTTTATACGCAGTAAATATGCTCTGTTCAATATTCAAATTTTAAATAATAATAATTGCTACCCTGGATTGCGATCACACTGGATCTCTTGGACGGTCCGTATACGTCATGTACAGGGTCTTGAGTTGAACCCAACACTACAATTTCATAGTCCACCACAACCACTTTACAACACCTTATTTATTACACGTATTTAATAAGGAAAAAATCAAATATTATTTTGAGTCGATTAAAGTCCCTACAGATTCTATACATCCCCATCCTTTCCAAATTCAAATGCAAAGTCTACATTATTATTATTATTATTATTATTATTATTATTATTATGACTCTACTTATCAACCTAATCTTATAGCTCAATCTTATGCTACATAAGAACGGTCATAGGAAGGTAAAGTACCTTTGATGTAATATTGCTTTATGGGAAATCTGCACAGCCAACTTACTACATTATTAGACACACTGATACTATACCTGCATTGACCATATAATGGAATGGAAAATAATGTAGGTATAGGTAATAATATGATTCCTGGATAAAATTGACACCTACACCTAGTTAGGCTGTAGACCTGATAGCAGCAAGTCAAGTAATGTCAGGAGATAATATATATATATATATAAAAATTCAAAATGTATGCTTAGTGATAGTTTGAGTAACTTTGCTATAATCAACAATAAAGAATAAAAATGGAAAGTCCACTGTCTGCCCAATATTGTTACACTAAACTTGTTAAAAATGTAATGTGAGGGAACATTATAAATATTAGTAGATTGGAGACTTGCAATCAATCATGATTGCTCCTAATAACATATACTTATGAATGTCAAGGGTAAATTGTGGCGATGCTGCGGTTGCCCACTTCCCCCCGGCCAACACACTAACACACCTTTAACGAAAAATGTTTTGAGTATCTTTTATAACTTTATAGTAATGAACAAAATTCATATGTTTCCACATTTCCATAATAAAGAATAATATTCTCTCAAACTCGCTCAAAACGCAAATTTTTTATACATGTCATGTCTATGTACTTAAGTAAACCGGTATATAGATATAGTTTTTTTTCCATCGTTTCATCCCAAAAACACATTCATCATCTCCGATAATTTATTATTTGCTCGAATAATTCCTAATTTCAACTTCAAACCTATTATATAACTAATTTTGGTTTGACTCTTTTTTTAGGACAAAACACCGCATGCTTACGTTTTTACCTCTATCTGGACAGTCTACATTGTTTACTTTTTTAAACACATAATTATATAGTGTGGGACTTACGACTTTACGTACAGGACGTTGTTGTATTTTTGCTCTTTCCCTGTCCCATAATATATCCATTTGATCAACAGTAAGCTGCCTTGCTTCAATTCCAATTACTTTGTAGACACTTCTAAATTATAATTATTACAATTTTCCGATTTAGATCTTCAATATGCGTGCCTACAAGTGTAGTTTAATAAAAAACAAAAACAAATGCCAACAGGCCATGACAGTGCAGTGTTGGGGCATATGGCTGACAAAAATAGATCACAGATACAAACTGGCAGCAATGACATTGCTGATCAAATCAGTATGTTTACGTTCATACATCTAAAATTGAATTATTACTACCTTCTTTGGCCATAATGGACTTTACTGAAAATTCTTTAAAAAGTCTACCAGCATGTATACTTGTGTACTTGTAAATTGGACGTAATTATAATGGTTTCAATCTGCTTTCGTGTACATTAATGCTGTACTGCATGTACACTGTAATTGAAAATAGAAATTTTTAGTTTTTGTTCTGAGCTTGAACCCCTACTAAATAATGGCTCTGTGGTTGACAGTAATTATCTATACCAAAATATTGAACTATAGGCATGTATGTTTAGGTAATAAATGAACGTGTAGGTATGCATAACGCTTGGTTTAAGCTTAGACATAATTACGTATTGTATCTGTATACTTTAAGTTAAAGTACTTTCCACATATACCTAACACAGTTTTGTGCTCTGTTCTGCACTTGTATGGATAGCGCGGAGGCAATATGGTTGATTTGATTGATTTATGTATTTCGGCAAATCCCATATCTGATTGATTATTAGAGACTGACCAAAAATTTGATATTTTTTTATTGAATTTAATGGAATTTTATTGGTAGTGTTTTCGTATCGGGCTAATATCTATATTATCATTGTTATTACTCTTTATATACATATAATAGAATATATAACTTTTATAGTATTGTCAGGGCTTACTCTCACTTTGACATTGAGCGTATTTTTTTCTTCAACACCACAACATAATTTCCATAATCGCATCTATCTATTTCAAAATTTTCGGTATGTCTGGCAATATTGTGGCTAGTAATGCTTCCATGCTGCACTACTTGTATGATAATGCATGTGTATGTAGAGAGAGAGTTGTTTCGCAAAACGGGACAAGTCAACAAATAATTTTTGGCAAAATGTGATAAGTCCACCTAAAAAATGCATTTCTGATTTTTGGGTTTTGAGGGTATTCGTAGTCTGTAGAAGACATTTCATGTCCGTAAATGTTTTACGCAAGAAAAAAAATTAAAAGTTAAAAACATTTTGGTTTCACTCAGTTCGATTTCAATTTTATCTCAGACTTTTTATTCTATTTTTGGCAAAGCGAGTTAAATCCACAAATTAAAATTTTCTTAAAAATTCTAGGGTCAGTCTTGGTTTATGAAAATACTTGTAATAGCGCTTCGTCAGTTACAGTACCTGTAGAAAAAAAATGAGTTCAAAAAAAATAATCCTGTCATATCTTATTCTTCATTCGTTCTTCCTGTAAAATTTGGTTTGATGGGCTTATCCCGTTTTGCAAAAAATCTCTTCATGTGCATTATTATGAATTAATTGTAAGTGTACCTATAGGTAGGTAGGCATTATTCACATTAATTCAGAATCAATGGAAAGCAATAAGTGCGTGTGATTCTTCGATCCAAATCCAACTTCAAATAGACACAACTCTATAATCTGTGTGACCATTTTTAGTCATTTTTGGAGCAGGGTATAATTACACACTTAATTATTTTACACATTTTACTACAAACTAAGCGGAGGCTTTATTTAAAATAATTTCGTGTGTGCACTTCCTTGTATCCCTCGCATTCACATTTTAAGTCAAAGCCAATGCGCATTCACAATATATTCTGTAGGCTGAGAATAACCAACGTAGAAGACTAGTGCTAATATAATTTAAAAGAATTTGTAAACTAACAATAAGTCGTATGAAAACCAAGTCAATGTTATAATAAGCCATACTTTACAGAACGTTCATTGTTCTTTCTACGTATCGCAGCTCATTAAAATAGGATTTATATGTAGAAATCTTGACTGAGACTGAGTGTACATCTCCGTTCTTCAGAACATGACTTTTTATCGGAGAAATCCCCAAAAGCGTGACGCTATATTTATGGGACCAGAATAAGACATAATATATACAGTGTTTACAAGAGTAACTATATACACACTATTAAGGATGTTATAACGTCATGTGACTTATGTCAAGAAAACACTATTTCCATTGAATATGCAAAAAGGAAAAACTCGTCTATCCACTACCTAGTATTTTTCAAGTTATTTTCAGCATAATAACCCTCACTACAGAAATTAAAGAGCTATATAGCTGCTAATTATTATGCTTGCGATAATGTGCAGTTTGCTCATGAAAATGAGTAACTGTGAGGAGAAATCTTAATTATAGTATAGTCGAGTACAAGCATGTCATCCAAAATAATTTATTATGTGTTCTCCTTCTAGGCTTCTACATGTAGGCTCTTTGCCTCTTACCGGCATATATCCAGTTCCAAATGTAATCAAAAATGAAGGGGTTTCAATTTGTAGTGGATGATCTGTATCTGTAGTATAGTTAGATAATTACATGGAACGAAACAGAAACAAACTTAAAAACTTTTAGCACTATATACTTTATGCTTATTTTTCTGACCACATTAAATTACATACTTTTTAATTTGCATAGTCATAATATTCACATTCACAGATATTTATAACTGACAAACTGACAATAATCATTAATTTTTTTAACATTTAGTCTACGTTTCTATGGCCAGGCTTTTATAATATAATTTTTATACATTCAAATAATGCTTGCTAACGACAAATACGATGAAACTGACTTTTATTTAAGACGCTCACAAAATTCCCTGACATTGCAACAATAACAAAATTCCTAATGCTTTTCTGTATGCTAAAAATTATAAATTTATTGTAATGATAGATACATGAAAAAATAATATTTTTGAAGACTAGTATACTATACCATAAAATACTATTAAGTTTTCAGCTGGATTTGTTAGTTTGTATTTTTGAATTCAAAATTTTGTAATTTTATGAACACAATGTGAAATGGTGACAGTGATTGGCGATCTAGAATCATAACCATAGCCTGAGGAAGCCGTTTACATTTTCACAACGAAAAAAGCGTACATGTCCATAAATCAATTGTCTTACTTTTATGCAAAAAAAATTAGATTTATAATTACCACTGACTGAACTTGACACCCGGAGCTTGACTATCATATCAATTAGTAGCAATTACTATTGCGATACGAATAAAATATGTGAGTTTGTTGAATTGTATAGTGAAATGTTAAAAACATCTATTAAATTACATTAGCAGCTACTTTAAATTTAAATAGTGAGGAGACCACCATCATCGATCATAGCTGAATACCTATACATTTTGTTAGTAATAAAGTTGTGTGTAACCTTGCTTAATACGTGATGCATTGTGCACAACTGACGCCAACTTGTTATTCGGCTACTGCTACGATCACTCTGGGATTGTTTGCTGTAAGGATTTAAAGTTCAAATAGAAATACCTTCAGATTTCTAATAATTAATGTTTAAGATTTAAGCATTTTATGGCAGGGTATTGTGAAAACAAAATGATGTGCATTGAATTTGGAGGACTTATTTATAAAATTTTCGTTTATGTTTTAAACTTAATAGGTTTATGGAGCGATTGGAAATATTTTGTACTTTCAAGAATTATTTACATTTCCATATTTCGGCGATTGGCCATTTAATCAAAGATTTACAATTTACCTCATGATGGCTATTAATACTTGCTATATTTTAGCGGCAGCATTAGGACTATTTGCTTTTATTAGCCAACGGATTTATACCTTCTTCTGGTGGCTTATAATATCCGCTACTCATAAATATTTCAATATCCGTCACAGCTTATACTTTATATATTATTAAAAATAAAAATACTAATTCCTAAAATAACACTACTCTCGGAAGGAACTAACTAAGCTACTAAATTATGATTTCTCTGTTGGCAAAAACTTTTAGGTCATCATTTATTTTAATGGGTTCGTTTGCAGTTCAGCTGATACATGGAGTTGCCTGTGTTCGTGCATCTTATGAATCAATGGATGTGGCAATATTCTCCACATTCCGTAATTTTCAAAACGACCCAACATTTACTAGTTGGCTATTGGATTTCCAGTGGCAGGTAAGAACGGATACAAAAAAATAAAAAATGCATGCGTCCATTTAATTTTTTAATTGCGCTAGACTTATGAATATGAATTCTTCATAAAATGACAAATTTAGTATGACTGTTGTGGTATTAAATCATACATGGACTGGCAACTTTTTAACACACAACATTCAAACAACTATTCGGTACCGGATTCATGCTGTGACCGGAAAAAGAAGATTCCTTTTCTTAACTGCGGCACGGGACTACTAGCTCCAAATGTGTCCGTGGATACTGCCTCAGGAACAATTAACATTTTGGTACTTAATAAAAGCATTAAACACAGTACTGGCATGACACAAATCCCATTCGAAAGCTATTCAAATTATGCATAATTAAAACACACAGAATTTGCAACATTAATTATAAATTTTTTAATTTTCCGCGTTGCGTTGTACGTTATATTTAATTATATATTTTAATTCAAAGGGATGCGGAAATAAAATCGCCGAGCACTATCAGGGGGAAATTAGAGCCAAGGGTATTATAATGCTATTAGTAGCCTTCATTTCACTTTGCGTGGGCGCCATCATTTTTATCGCTCATCAAAAGATAGAAAATAGACAATATGGAGGAGGACGGGCGAGGCGAAGTACTGCTGGGGCAGAAGCTCAACGCCAACAGCGTGTCCTCCGATCGAATTCCCAAAGAAATCAGAATCAAGGAAATGCAGGGAGTTCAAATTTTTCATCTAATCACAACGAAGTACGACAAAATCAAAGGGATATCAATGGGAACCCTCCAAAAGTCCCATCGTATTACAAGTAATTATTATTGCTTTCCTTCTACGTATGTAAATAAAATCAATAAAACATGTAAATTAGCTCAACAATTTTATAATTTATGATGTCAAAGCTTACATCAATGAAGCATGTTATTATAATAGCTCAAGTAGTGTAGGACCTGCAGTCACCGCACCGTAGCACATCCATAAGTTCATAAGACTGAAATATAGTTATTTTGTAGGTATTTTATTAATGTGTATATTGTGTTTGTATAAAACTAATTACAGAGTTAATGTAGCCCACAAGCCACCTACTGGTAGAACGAGACCTCCGAGGAAGGACTCGACAAGAAATTTTCAAACTAAAAATACACCGATGCAGAAAAATGGGCCAAAGCACCGTGCCAATCCCTATCAAAAACATAAATACAATAATTACAATCAAAATCTTAATAATCCGAATAATAGGGCGTTTGGAATTGGAAATAAGTCCCGGAGGGGACAGACGAATAATAATAATGAATTTTTGAAAACCAAACGTAACTTTTAATTTTACATTTTCATTTTGTCACAATAATATAGTCGTATTAATAGAAATAGTGCACGAATAATATATCTGAATACTTAATTTCTAAATTGATGAGCCATTATTATTATTTTTGCCAGTGGAGATGCTAATGCACCCTATACAAACCTATTCAACAAGCAGTGCTACTCCGAATTCCTCCGATCTGTTTCCGTTTTACACAGCTCAACCGTCTACTTCTGTATGTGGTCAGGCATCAGAAAGTGTCGATTTTGACCCAAGAAGTCAACTATCCGCTGCTAACCGCTACAAAAACAACAACAATAATAATACTGCTGACCTAAAGCTTGCTCACTACAATAGTTTACCTCAAGTAGTGACATTTCCAGATGGGAGAGTCGAGACCCTTTATCACTTCAACACAAGTCATGTCCACGCTCAAAAACTGAGACGTAAGCACTCTCAAAGGTCATCCCCCATCCCGAATTTTAATCTCGTTGGAGGAGGAGGAGGAGGAGGAGGAGGAAAATCGAAATTTCCATCATTAACAATCACATCTACATTAGCCACAATTCATGAAGAGAATGAAAGTGTCAAGTCAGGGAATTCTCAAGCTAGCAGTACATGTACAACAAATGCTTCATCATCCCCAAAATCTCTCTCAAAATCTTCCAGTCACCAGATTCAAGCTCAATCATATGAGACCCCTCAGGGTTACGGTTACGATAACAGTCAGAGTCAGGGTGTGGACGGCGTAGCCGTTTTGAATGAATTACAACGAACTGCTCAAGATATGATGTTGCAACAAAGAGGAGAAAATAAAAATGAGCACCATGAACAACAACTACTGCAACATCAACTTGAAAACCATATCAGCTCAAATATCTCTTCTGACACCACCGCTACGGCAACTGATCCTTCAATTCCAAATCCAACCACAAGATACAGTACCATCACAAAGAGTGACGACCAAAAAGGTGACAATTATTCGTCAAATATGGATATCACAGTCACTGATCCGTATCAACCTCAAATAATAAAGAAAACTGGCACGGGCTCTGCGCCTATTTCGAATGGCAGTCAACCCAATAACAACAGCCTCCATCATATCCATGAACCAATCAAAATGACATAAAAAATTAATAATAAAGCATCTTAATAAACGCACACACACACAGTTTCTAAAAAGAGTGAAAAGAAACGTGAAAATAATAACGCCACCAATATACTAATTAGGTGATTACTTGATTACTAATCAGTTTTCCTAATGTGCGTTGCTGTTGTTTGTTTCTCTATATTGCTATTGCTAAGGGTGAAAGGTGAAACTGACCGAGAAAACGGCATCGGCTACTTGATCCAACTCTGTCGATGTTTACAAAAATCAACCTTTGAATGTAGTTCAAAAATTAAGTACATTGATGTCGCCTCAAGATGTCTCTCTGCCTCTTCTGTAAGGTTACTTATTTACTTTAGACATTTTCATTTTCTACATTCAACGATTATTAAAATTTATTATTTTATCACCAATAAATTAAGTACAGTACACACACTCACTTGGCAGATTTTTTGTTCTCATTTTGATTAACTACCATAAACGAGATTAAAGCACGAGTTTTTTGTCATGTGCTTTGCTGGTTGGTGGAAAAACAAGGTGTAAAACAATTTAATATATTAACATTAGCGCATTCACACATTTACACATTTTTACACTTGATTAGGAAGAGAGATAGAGAGAGAGATGTTCGTCAGACGTTTAAAGAATGAAACAAACAAAAAACATCAGGATGAATCATGTATTTAAAAGCCTTACAAATCCTTGACCTACAAAACGGAAATTAAGAATAAAATAAAGCAAGGCATACATTATATGATTATTTAAATCTAGGGGACCACAGTATCACAACAGTAATTCATACTCAGCTCATATTCGTATAATTATTAAGTATATATTATTATAATTATGTAGGCACATTTGAAATCATGCCTTTTACTATGACCATCCAACAAGACTCTACGCTCAAGTCCAACTTCTTGAAATCTCTAACCATAATGGCATATGATTGTCATTCTCATTCGCATTGGTACTGGGAAAGATACGACGACTGCCAATACCAATAATAATACTACCAGCATGTAGGATCATCGGTTGTAGGACAAAGTCTCCCTGGACAAAGTCTCCCCGGACATTTTACCCCCGGACATTTTCCCCCCGGTCATTTTCCCCCCGGTCATTTTCCCCCCGGACGTTTTCCCCCTATAAGTAGCAGCGGACATTTTACCCCCAAACTCCTAATTATGTTATGTGTCGTAAGATTAAGTGATGATTTATGAAATGTTGGGTTATAAGAATATGTTTTAATTTTATTCTCGCTGGTTGTATATAATCTCACAAATTCTATGCAAAATATTATATATAAAACTTTATTAAACCGAAAGCTTTGAATTAAATGGAAGGCATGGAATGCGAACTCTGAATTGTTAACTTAAAAAGTTTAGGAAATAAAGGTAAGCAGTTTAAACCAGAATCAAATTGTAAACATTGTAGTTAGTAGTAAAATTACACACTCAGGAAATATTTGTACTATACTATTTCTCAATATGGCTAAAACTTCCTTACATGATTATATCCTGACATCGTACGAAAATTTTTAGTTATAAGGTTAAAAAACTTAACTAAAAAAATGTATGCACACAGTACCTAAACCTATTACACTAAAAACACGAGCAAAATTAAATAGCAAATTCTAAAAATTAAACCTGATGATGTGACCCACACTACGAAGGAACGTCTCCACATCCATAGAATTTTCGCTGTATCTAATGCAAATATTTTTCAGTCTTTCCTGAAGCTTTACATAAGACTTCTGAACTTTCTTTTGTGGAGGCCTCCGAGTGGCTTCTTGGATTAATAAACATAGTAATTAAAAGTACTTAAATGTACGTAGATTTGTAGGTTGTAGAACATTAAAATTTATATAGTAATTGGTAAGCAAATTGTGAAATAATACTCCAGAACAGCTTCTAGTCCTATAGCTTACAACATTGAGCTATCTTCTCAAAGTATGCATCTTTACACGATACTGAACTACCACATACCAGTTGTTGCATTTTAGTACTGGGGGGAAAATGTCCGCTGTCACTTATAGGGGGAAAAAGTCCGGGGGGAAAATGACCGGGGGGAAAATGTCCGGGGAAAAAATGTCCGGGGAGACTTTGTCCAGGGAGACTTTGTCCGATTACCAGGATCATCATGACCATCCGTTGCTTCAAATAAAAGCCTGGAGGAGGAGAGCAAAAGAAAATGCAAAAGTCAAAGTCAACTACAACTACGCATACACAAGCAAATCCGGTATTGTAACTTTTCTTCTTAGCATGTCCCTCCCTAACTGTGTACAACTAGATATATAGTATTAAGTTTAAAAATTTCATGCAAATCCACGTCGTCATCATCATCGTAAATTCTAAGAGCAATAATGTTGCCCTGACCAATCTAGGATTTAGCCACGAAACACGTTTGGAGGTGTATGTATAATATGCTGACATCCTACATATACATATACCTACAGGCACACTATAGATAATGGCATAAAATAATGATATGAAAGAAATTATTTTGTCATTTTGTACATTAGGATCACGTACTCCTTTTCCATCAGTTTGGTTTTCTTGTAGTTAGCAACCAGCAATGATATGTATTTTTTTGTATACAATTCACATTGACCAACCTGTGTCGGTAAGTAGGTACCTGCTTTCAAATCAAAGGAAATCTTCCAAATAGCTTAGATTTATGGTAGCATACAGTTTTTGAAGCCAGCTGTGTAGTTTAATATCTTATTTATTAAATTATTGCTGTTATTGTCGCTTGTGATTTGGACTTCATAATGCTATTGAAATTGAATTATTAAATTTGTAAGATCAAAATCCACCACAGCACAGCACAGTCCCCTTTCGATAGAGTTCCCAATTGCATATCTCTGACCTTAAATAAATATAATAAAGTTGAAAGTCATTCGATTTTTGATATAATTCGAACTTATAGGTATATATTATGTAAAACTAATACTATGAACTTGAGTCCGGTAATGATAATAATAGTATAATTTGGTGTCTAACGATAACGATAAGTGAATTTGATACTTTTTACAATCATCGACCCGGACCAAATCAAAATCAACATATCCACGAACCAAGTAATGATTAATAGTATTATTAGTTATTAATTTTATTAGATCAACTCCTGTCATTCAATTCCACTGCCTCTGGCATGATGACTGCATTAGCAAAGTTGAAATGCCTTCTGGCCTGATTAAGTATGGGGATACCGTATATATGTATGTATATCTGCAATTCTTCATCTTACTAGTTAGGACATCACTATGTCTGGTTGGGTACGAACGAAGCCGCTCTGCTTTTGGCTTTCTTTTATTTCTTCAACTATTAAATGTTTGTAGCTGCATTAAATTGGTGAAATCAGATCAGACACAAAGTCGCTTCAGTCTGTGCCGGTACTATTGAGAAACACTAATTGGATGATATGAAGACAAAAGTTGTTTTCTTTTCCTTATTTTTCTTCAGGGGTTGATGTTCAATGCAGAGAGAACTTCAAATTTCAAATTCAAGAGCATATACCATTTTTGTAAATTAAATCTAATTCATCCCATCCATTGAACTGCATTGCATTGGTCGTTTTGTCATTTGTCAAGACTTTTGGATTATTACTTTCAAATAGAGATATAGTAAATAGTTAAATAGTAACAGTAATGGTTGGCTCAGTTTTGATATGTAGTTTGCACCTTCTGGGTAAATTATTAGTTCAATTGTCTCTATCTGCTTAACTATTTTTTGTCTGTAATTTTCCAAATCTTGACAGTTGACACCATACGTCGTTGCCTTGGCCCGTCATAGTCCGTATTGTGTTGGGTGTACTGTTGACTGCGTCCGCATTGATTTGAACGGGCATAATAATATATATTATTTTCCCCTTTGTTACTTACAGACAAATCATAGCACCTCGAGCCGAACTAATTACTTAAGCTTGTATGTAATGTAATATAACCTTGATTATCCTGTACTTATACTATGAACTGTAAAGAGGAAAAGGATCCAATCCAAACCCAATTCTAAAAGAATCCAGGTTGATGATGACAAAGTTGAAGAAAAAATAATAAAGCAAAATAATTGAAAAGACTAGGCAAAATAAAATCTTATCTTGTGTCTTGACTTCATATTATTACAGTACACCTCTACAACGCAATCCTTATGGAACCTACAATCCACAATACAACATACAACTGAATTGAATGCCAAGCGTACAATGCAATGACATGGTAGGTCAGGCCAGAAAGAAGAGTAAAGATGTTAGACATCGACAAGTCAGACGTAATGTGGTTACAAGACTTTATCTACAACAGAACCCAGTGCGTGAGGGAGGGTCCATTGCTGTCTGATTTTTCTCAAATCTTCAATGGCACCCCGCAGGGCACAAAATTAGCCCCACTTTTGTTTATTATTGTAATTAACAGACTTCTTATTAACTTTGAAAATAAACACAAAAACATTCCTGACAATATTAAAAATATTTTGCTCGGGTATGTTGATGACCTAACTCTCGCTGAAAAGGTGAAATATGGCAGTATTCCTGAAATGCAGCAATACCTTGATGACATAAGTATGTGGGCCACTCAGTTAAAAATGAAGCTTAACCCGGCAAAATGTTGTGTTATTATTGTTGACCTCTCAAAAAATAAACAATATAGTCAAGTTGAACTAAAAATAAATAATATGCCTCTTCCGATCGTGAATAGCTCGAAATTACTAGGAGTACAAATCAATAACGCTTTAAAATGGGACGACCATATCAATTATGCAGTGAAAAAGGCATCTATGAAGATTTTTATGCTACGAAAATTAAAATATTTCGGCTTTACTAAGTCCCAGTTAGTATCAGTTTACAAATCCTATATAAGATGTAACTTGGAGTATGCATCGGTAGTTTGGAGCCAGGCCATTCAAAATTCATTATTAAAAAAAATCACGTCGATAGAGAAAAGATGTTTGTCCATAATTGAAGGTTCGTATGTAAGTGAAAATAACTACGCTGCTGTTGCAAATAAACTTGGACTAGTAAAAATTCAAGAGCGGTATAAAGACCTACTAATTAATTTTGGCAAAAAATTGGTAAAATCCAAAAGATTTGGGAATTGGCTGAATAAATATGAGAGATGCAACACGCGTTCAAATAGATTAAGTAATAAATACAGAATTATAAAATGTAGAACTGAAAGGTACAAAAAATCTACCATTCCTATGTTAATTAAGCTTCAAACCAAGTAAATATATATGCTTCATTGCAACCGTATACTTAAATAGTCTTTTGTTAATCTTTGTTATTAAGTTTTACTATGTCTAACTAGTTACTTGTTCCTAACTATTGAGTTATGTCATTAGAAACACTTTCACTCCACAGCGCTTGTATATGTCGCCTGGGCTTCTTCATTTTTCCGTTGTCAAATTTGTAATACTTAGTTACCTGCTTCACTTTTAAATTTTCGATTGGAATCTCTATCTAAATCATTTATGCTGTTTTCGGTTTTGTTAACATGTACTTGTGACTTAACTGTGTATGTATAAATTTAATCATGAAGATCAATAAAAACCCCTGAATAATAATAATAATAATAAAGAGCTCGTGTAATGTAATTTAGTAATGTAACAGTATAAATGCACTCAACTTAGCTTCATCATTAAGCTGTCTTGTCTGATTTGGATTCGATTGTAAAGTAATGTTTTGTAAGTATACTTTTTTTGATAGTTTGTTTCAAGTTGACGTGAACGGTTGACGCTCACTAGTTCTCTCTATTCTAGAGTCTCAAGGAGATTTTGACTTTGGCACATCACACACATATGGGATTTGCAATTAACGTGAAGTTGCACTTACGCTGAGAGCCGGCTAGAAACAATATAAAAGATAGAAAAACGAACCTACAGTAATAAGTTGACGAGGACAGGACACGCCAGGCTCATAAGGTCTTGAGGTAATGTCAAGTCAAGGTGCAATAGTGCACTAATGCTCATGACAATGAAAAATACAAATACATAATCTTATCGTCCTCAATTAAATAGCGTTGTCACCCTAGTTTACATTTGGTCTATCCATCTCATCTCTATCTGTATCTGTAGATATATATAATCATAATCTTCTTTCTATATAATCATTTTGACATGGATAGAGAATAGAATAATAGGCCCAGCATATATCACGTCATATATCTTTCAACGTGAACCCAGCCCACAACATATTGCAAGTAGTAATGCATATTATGTTCGTTAATCCACATCCACGTCAACATCTTTAAGGACTACAATATTATTATATCCCAAGAACAAGACTTTAGATTATTTCGAGATTGATATTATATACGTTTGGACTTTGGACACGGGTACATATGGGAGAATGAGAATTGATAATATTCAATTATTTCAATATTATTTTATTGCAAGCTCCATGAACTAGTTCAAAACTATTCAGGTTGTCTCGTTCTCTCCTGTCCTACACACAGAAAACACAAATATTAAACTATTAAATTCATAGAAATGCCTTCATACTTCATACGTATACATACTACCTACGTATAATAACATAAATATACCTATATGTGTATATACACAAATTTGTTCGATGTGGATCGAATTCTCTAAAAATCATCATTATTATCATCATGATCGGGATCCAAAGATAACAACCTATATTGTCTACAATTTATATTGCAAATCGTGATCACAGCATTCATGCCATCTCCACAGGGTTTTGATTTATATTTATTCTGATAATTTCGATCATCTGATGTAGGTACATAATATAAACGAGATATGCTCCGCTACGATAAGTTAAAATTTAATCAATTGGAAATTCAAATTCATATTCAGATTCACCCTTTTCCCCACTATATAATTAATGAAGCTACCTTACCTACCTCACGTCTCAATCAAGACTCAAGATCTATGCAGTAATGGCACGATAGAATAATATACTGAATTACTTTTTAGTGAAGCATACTCTTTTTCTCTTGAATTATCATCGAAATTACTTTCGACTTTTGGAAAACTTGCCTTTACCATATAGTCTATAATCCCTTGGTCGTATTTAAACATTAAATGTAAAACTTTAGGGATACGAAATATGAAGTAGAGAGTTTGAATTGGACTAATTGTCAGACCGCATCCGATTAATTGCGAAATCATTAAAAAAACAAACAGATTAAAAATAAAGAATATAATAGGCGCGAAGATAATCCGTCAATCTTGTCTTCAATCTGTGAACATAGCAATAAATAACAAGAATCATTTCAGTAATGCGTCCCAAGTTAAGCGCTATAGGTAATTACAAAAAATCCTAAATTACTATGTATATGCATTTTGATTACAAAAAATTTTATATCTAAATGTAATGAGCTCATTACTTGTAGATTTCCGATCTTTTTCATTTTTTGATCTAAACGAACAGAAAGAGCTTATACTTCCTATTCCTATATTGTTTTCTACTAAACAGAGATTTACTTCCTTATCTCATCTCAAGACTGAAAATGGACGAGCTCAGATCGGAAGCCAAGAAAGAGCATATTATAACGAAATGAAGTGAAGTGAGACACATACGGAGGATAGACGGTAGACGGTGATGGTGGTAGATGGTTAAACAGAAGATCGTGTGCCTGTATAAGTTCAACGTTCCAACACAGATTAGAGATTTCATGGGAGAATAAAGGAAACTGTACCTCTTTCTAATCAGCATCAGCAAACTGCTTCTCTTCTTCTTCTATTCTATCTCTATCAAATTTAAAAGCAAGCAGTTTGGTATTTTACTCCTCTACCCAGTACTCACAAGTCAGTCAGTCTCTCATCCTCAGTCAGATCATAGAAGTACACACACCACCACCAACAACATAAGTGTAGGTACACTTTACATTTTAAACAACTATGGGATGGAATTCCTCAGGTTCTTCTTCCTATTTTATTTCACTATGAGGATTACCTATTACAACTACAGCAAACTATGAACTACAATGTACGAGCCAGAGGATGGAAGATGAGTATATAACACATTGTGCTCGACAAATTGCAAACTGCTCCAAGATTCCTTAATAACTAAAAGTACATACCGAATACCGACCGTAGATAATGTGTAACGTACAACGACCAAAAGACAGACGCTAAACAACAACTACAAACGGATCATAAATAATAAATGATGAGTTGAGCATCTGAAATTGTGAAATGGTACAAAAGCCAAAGCGGCACGGTTGGATGATGCTGATGATGCTCTCGGAAGATTTACAATTTACAATTATAATTTACACTGCCGTAGCCGTAGCCGTTTACAGTGTCCGTAGTAGTAGTTCGTCTCCGTACCGTATTCCTTCGTATTCAGCCTCATGTCAGTCAGTCAGAGTCCCACTCGTACCGTTGCTCCTTGCCACCGTTTCTTGACTTCCTATTACCTTGCCCTTAAATTATATTCCGAGCTTTTTGGTCAAAGAATTTTTATTTTATTTTATTTTGCAGTGTACAGTATGTTGCACGGAGTGATAATAATATGCAGTTTGGAGATGATGCTAGAGTTTTAAAGCTATTAAATTAAGTATAATATTATTATTACTATAATGGACAAAATGTACATAGTAATATTATAGGTATGTACTTAACCTATAGCACCGTTCACTTCACCGCACCATGCTTATATGTATACTGCTGCCAATAATTTTGCGCATCATATCCCATCTTTTCAATCTTAATACCTCATCTCAAAAATAAAATGTAGGTACACTGTACATAATGTGAAAATAGCAGTTATCTTTTTCTGGTTTTTACATTCCATATTCCATACACCTCCTCCTACTTAACTATTGGCTATTATTATTATAATACACCTCAAGAGTCCTTCAACTTTATATATATTTATATATTTATCTAGAATAATCACAATTACTACTTACTCATAATCCAAATGCTATTAAGATTAGAATAAAAAAATCCGTAAAAATATCATGATACAAGATTGCATCTTCTTCTCCTCATAATTCTTCCATCCTATTAATCCTAATTGGGACTGTTTATATTTTTATATACCGACACCAACACCGGGCCGACTTTGATATATAACTATAGGGAGAAGAGAGTGTGAGCGTTGTTCCAACTTTAAAATACGGTGCTAAAAAATCAAGTTGCAAATAAAATTTACAAATACACAATGCTATCTTTACTTCACGCGTACTATGTAGTTTGGATTTACAATTTAAAGATGGACATGGGGTAAGTAATAAAATAAAATGAGAATCTAAAACAAATTCAAGTTTACGTTTTTTTACGATCAGGATGAAAAATTATTTAAATTAGAATGAGGAGGAAATTGGCAATGACCCATATATAAAGTAAAAGGTATTTCCCCTTCCATGTTCTTCGCAGTTGGATTATGTATTTGTGTGTAGAGTATAAAAGAGTATATAGCGTTATGCATATTAAATTTTGGTTACTATACATTCTACTGCAGGACAAAAAGAATGAGGTATCCACACAATGTAAAAAAACGGAAATAAAATATAAGGTAAAGTTTTCAATCTTGTCTACATACAGACACATATATGTACGTACCTACCTACTTAATTTGGAAGGTGAAGACGAACCGCGAAATGCCATAAAAAAATAGTACAAGTTTGTAAGCACAAGTACATTCAGTTAGACATTCAGAGTTTAATTACCCTACAAAATACTAATGTACGGCTGCATGCTGATTAATTCACAATTACAATGCAATTTTGTTTTCGTAGAAAAATATCAGAAGAACAGAGAAGGAAACTTGACAGGTATAGACTGGGTCTATGTACTGTCTGCCTTCTTTTCTGACTCGGTTTTCTGCTGTGTACTACACCTATATGTACCATTGATGGAGAGGATTGAGAATTAAGATCGACCATACACTATACATATTATAGAACAGATTAGCGGAGCAATTCATCATTTTGTATACTTACACGTAACTATAAATCATTGCATAGAAACAAATGCTTGATAAATTTTTACAGCTAATCTTATCTTTGAAACTTGGGAGTAATTATACAAAGAGTTTTGAAGAAAGGAAAACGAAACGTAGCAGACACAGAAGAAACAATGTACGAATCACGAAGGAAAAAGAGGTAAAAATCTGTGCTCTATACACTCTCTTACACATCTAGTAACTGTTCCTATAGTTGTTGAGTTTTGCATCAAACCGGCAACTGGCACCTGGGAAGGCAAGGTATGGATTTTTAGCATGACTTTAGAATACTAAATAGGAAGTACATATACACCCAGGCCAGAGCCAGAACCAGAACTAGAACCGCAGAGACCAGTACCAGACTCAGACATAGAGATATCATATTGTATCGTTATCCTATCATAAGTTTCATTAACTATTTTTTAATTACATAATAATAACAATAATAAGTCATGCATTGTGGTAGGTACTATATTAAAATATGAAAATATCCTTTTTTTTATTTTTTCCCTTCATTCACAGTTTATTTTTTTTAAGGTGTATATTTTTTGTACGAGTCTAATTATTTCATTATTTCTGCTTTTTAACAATTGAGGAAATTATTAATTTTTTTTCGTGTCTTCATGCATATAGTATACATAGGTATATACTAAAGGTAACAACGTTTTATTTCTTATTTTATTCTGTTTCTATATATAACTTGAACCTATCTCTTTTTTGTATCATCGTCTTTTTTGAATTGTTCAATTCTCATTCCTACAATCAACTACAATGCAATGTATAGGAAATCGTAAACCTTATTTTAGGAAATATTATAAATGGATGTATATAAACTCAAAAACCTTTATTTTTAAGTATTACAACGATTTTACAATTCGTTATAGCACCTCGTTTTAATAATTTTTACTAGTGTTTGTAATAATTTACTACAGGTTGTGATTTGTGAGATCGATAAGAGGAGATTGTAGATGTACTATAGATATAACACACATTCATAAATAGGTACATTTGTATTTTTATAGTATATAAGTTCTTAAATGTTTATTAAAATGGCAAAACTTTTGCCATTTATATAATTGCAGTAGATTTACAGAATATGATAATCTAAAGATATAAATATCGGAACTTATCTAAGCAGGAAAAAAGGTAAACTAGTCACATACATGAAGCTTAAGTTGAAAAGCGAAACAAAGTCTTTAATAAATAGAAATATTGTCATAGATTTCTACTAATTTATTAATAGCTCTATGCCATAATGGCTCAAATAAAGCCCAAACAATTTGTAGTGGGGAGATTGGAGCAGAGGTTGATTGAAATAAGTATTAATGATTTCAATTAATTTCTAAAGTTGAGTTAACGATGCCGACTGAAGCAAGGCAATCCTAAATATTTTCTCAATAATAAATCTATATACTTATCAGGAACAAAACAATACTCCTAACAGAATCGTACGGCCGCTTTGGCTCATTGTTAAAACTAAAACCAAGTCAAGGTGTTCCGATTTTCTCATTTGATAGAAGATGCGCTAAAAAAACAAACTCACACACACAATTGAATGAAATGCTTATTACTTTTACTTTTGGCATAGCCTTTATTGCTAGATTATTTGTTTAAGGTCGAGCGGTGTCGATTGGCGATTATGATAAATATAAACAAGAATCATCCCAATGCATACTATGCGTATTGCTGATTGATCCCTGTAAGTTCATATTCGTTTCATTAGTACTAGCGCCGGCCAAAGAGGAACAATATAGAGAAAATAGTAAATAAGGGTCATTGTATTAATTTTGTAAGTTCGTATTTTTTCCTAAACAAATAAAGCAAAGCTGGAATTCTTCCTCGCAAAATATTCAGTCGTCCTTTCATCTCCGTTTTTCAATTGTAACGGTAAATATAAACTTTAGAAACAATTGCTTACTAATATTATGGGGATGAGGAATTTTAAAAAAATAATCAGTATAATAGTATATATTATACAGAATTTATTATAAAAAATGTAAAATCTTGCAAGTAAAAGTTTTTTGTTCGTACAAATTTCACAGTCGAATACATTGGAGCTTACTTATACTATGTAGTTAGTTAGTTGGTTTGGTCTACTGGTGCTGCGCATTTTAAATCAATCACACTTTCTTAATCTAAATTCGGTCCACATACTTATATGAATATACACAGAGCAACACTACATATATACGTGTTTCCTATACGATAATATTTTATATATCTAACTTTACTTTCCACCAAGAAAAACTGATAAGCTAAAAGCAATAATGTTGTGTGTGTGTGTGAGAAGCAAGCAAGGGGAAAAGAAATCCTCTATAGCATGTCACAAACGGCGATAAAAGGTAAAAAGGTGATTTTAATTAGTGTGCAGACACGAAGAATAAATTTATAGAACGTAAAAATCTTGAGGAAAAGCTCTCATACATCTCTGTACATTTAGGTTTATATGTATAGACCTTCCTATCTCAGCAGCTGATAGCATCTTTTGTCTGTACGCTAATGCCCATTTAAAATACGTGCAAGTCAGAGTGTACAAGAGGAAAATTTCAATGGGAAATGTGAAATTTCAGCTCTCCCTTTCCATTTACCCCTTTAAAAATTAAAACCTAAACTCCACCTGCATGGAAACATTTCTCAAAACGACTGTGGTAGTAAACAAAAATACTCACAAATAATAATTACAATAATTATATAGATATACCCACAGTATTAATTATACACTCTTTGACTCCTGAGCACTGCAAACACATGGAAGTTATTACTAACCTACATCAAGCTTTGGTTTTAGTTCTGGTCTTCTATATATCTATATCTTTTGTATTTAGTATATAGTAGTTCGTTATTGCTTTTTTGCATTGGATATAATATACCTACATTGAAGTCCAAGCTCTATATATTGTTGCTAAAGTTGAACGAAAACCGACCTAGCTTCATCTTTCAACAATTGATGGTTACAAATTACATCAAGAGAAATATCATATCTGTGTAAGTAGTTAGTTGGCACTATATATCTTTGAATTTGTTTGCAAATTACATGCTACTTGCAAAAATATTTAACGCATATTTTCATCATTTAAAATCATTATATTGGATTCCGGCAAAATTTTGACGGCCGGTCTAGCCAGCTTATTTGCTTTCACGTCTCTCGTCTATCAGTAGTCTGCCGCTGTCTGATCACCTTATATGATTTCCAATTCCAAAGTCAAATCAAGTCTGTGCATATGTCCATAATGATAATGATAACCATTTTCATAATCAATGATCACAAGACCCAATGGACGAATCTCACAATTAGGCTATAGGCATATGAGGTAGACACATATCCTTACTAAATACGCTATATACGGTCCAATCCAAAGTCAAGTCGCTCTCAAGAATCAAATCAAGAAAGCCCGAGTTAAAGACTAAGAAGCAGCTGCTCACTATGTACACTGTAGATAATAATAAAAATAATCATAATGATCCGCATAAACAATCCAAATCAAACGTCCTTCTAATTGTACAATACACACAAAAAAAACGACAATAGGTATTTGTTCCTAGGCACTGCTATATAATATGTACTACTACACAGTGAGGAAATCTTGTCTTTATAAATATACCGCAGTCCTCGTCCCTCATCCCAAAGTCCTATAATCTCTAAGGATCGTGAGATTCAGGGTAAAACAGTCATAATAATAATTATTCACCGTACAGGTACATACATTCAGCTAATAAATACAGAGACAGACTCATCAGAACAAGCATTAATTATCATCCAATCATAATCGAAAGCTATACATATGCAGCTATATAAAATGTAAAGTCAAGTTAAAATCTAAAACCTACAAGCTACTAAAACTATGCGCAGAAATAAATATGTGAGGTTACAGCAATTATAATTATATAGCTATATAATTACCTCCATTATATGGCTATACGTCCTTCATATGCACAATAAACCTAAGATAATGATGCCACTATTAAGGATTTTTGAGCACAATGAATACTTTCGGATTTATATCCATAACTAATAGGGATACTTTATGTATCTACATGTAGCATGCCACATCCTAATGAGGTGCAATGTTTGGGCTGCGTGCAAGTATGTAAGTAGTAGATGTATAAACGTCGAAATTAGAAGAAGCTAATAATAATACTAGCCAAACTAATGTTACTTTACTAGTAAGCATTTCTATTTTACAATAAAATTATTTTCTGCGCCAGTATCCATTTTATCCTTTTTAACTTTAATGTCTAACTATAGTATCTATAATATGTATTTATAAATATATTATGTATAATAATAAAATAATATTCCCCCTTGTTTTTCGTTAGAATGCTCCTCACGCTGATGGTTCTGGTTGGTTTGGTCTATCGTGAGTCATGACACCACTATAAGAGAATATCTTTCCGTTGCCTTTGCCGTTTTCCGCTTGCCGTTGTTAAATTAGCTGGCTCTGGCTCTGCTGGTTGAGGCAACATTATACATAGTGGGATAGAAGCACTATAAGCCCATTCTGATCTGTGTGTTAGATAGGATAGAAGGCGAGATGTATTCCATAGATAATTTTAGCATTGCTAACTTACTTTTATTATTATGTATAGTATCTCATGGGATAGGAGGAAGATACGAATGCTGATATACTCACAGCTGACTATGGGAGTGTATGAGTCTATAGAGAGTCCAGTCCGCGAAAATAATACACATTTTTCTGTACCTTACCTCTATACTACCTACCATTTAATAGTGTGCTTTTTTTGTACACATCCGAACATATGTTAAATCCGGTATGACGAGAATTTCCTGTATTTCATTTCATCCCCCTTCTTCTTGTTTTATTTTTTAAACATTTACCACTCACTCAGTTTAGCCATCGTATCTCTGTACATTATTGCGCCGGCATTGTCTCTATACATATTTATAATATGCACGTGCAACATATTGAATTGTGAAGTGCAAAATCCTTTAAGTGCTTATATAGCAACTTACTATAACTACTAACGACTCCATTGGTTCTGATTGTGAAATCAAAATAGAATCTCGAATTCGAATTTGAAAATGCGAGATTTTGACAGTGTAGCTTAGTGCAGTACATAAAAGTAGAGAAACCTGTTGCTTCTCGTCGCTCCATCCATCCAGGTAGGTAGGTGCATTCAACTGAATTCCCACTAAATATAATAATAATTTTTATGCACTAATCTCCCTCTCTCTCTCTTTCTCTATTTTGTGTTAAGCTACTCCGAGTTGTCCTCAAGAAAATTCTCACTCTTTCCTTTACTTGGCTCTTTTTTGGCTTGAAAGTTTCAATGTAAACTATATTATACCTGTCCGAACATAATATAAGCTGAGCTCAACTAAAGACTTTATTGTATTTAAAAAAATTTAACTGTGCGAATCTCATGAGGAACGATCGCATACATATAAGGCATCATGACAAGGCAGCAGGACAAAATGAAGACACTGTAATTATATTATATGCATATACTAATACACATCATGTTATAAAACATTCCATTTACAGAATCACACACACACACACACACACAGGTTCTTATTTCGAAGGCGAGAGATAATACCTTCTTTTGACTCTCGAACCTTTAAGACACCGAACAATAACAATAACAAGTGTAGAAGGACTGCGTCTGGTTGGTGCTGGTGGATACACACTCATACACACACACACAATATTGCAATTTAATCTCATGGCTTAAAATGTAAAGTCTTTTTGTTCATTGTAGTTAAGGCGCTTGCTATTAAATTGCCTTCCAGCCAACCATTTCGTCCAATTGGAACTGGGATAGGGATTAGAATTGGGGCTCAAAAAACAGCATCATTGTACATACATATGAGAAGGTACAGAAATACGAAGATTTTACGACTGCAATTTCACATTCACGCTCATTCAAATTATGTCCCGTCCTCGTTCCTTGTTTTAACTGTCTTCTGTCTAGGTCTCCTTCTCCTTCTTTTGGCATCCACACGACTCTATAGCAGCATAGCTCTCTCACTGCTACATATTAGACTGAAAATAAGTAATATATACATGTTGTCTAATTCCACTGTTATGTACGAACCGAAACCGAAACGGACTCAAACATACCTGGCAGTCAGAAGGGAACGACCAAACAATGAGAGAAGTCTTGGAGCTAATCGCAGATCGTGGATCGCAGTAGCAGAGAGTCTAGAAGAATATTTTATTTACTATCTATCTGCGTGTATGCAGACTTTTCAGATGCAGTTGTTGTTGTCAGTGTACAAATTGCATCTGCATTTATCTTGTTAAATTTAAATTTAAATTTTTAAAATCTACTAAATTTTATTCATGCACTTTGAATTGAAGTGCTCAAAATAATATAATATCACACTAGCTCCATGTCCTTCACACCTTTCAAACACGCGATATTTACAATGTTCAATGTTTTAAGCCTTTTAATGACAATATATTTTTAAATGGGGTGGAAGAAGGAATATATCTGTCTATTTGCAGTTCTGAAAAAAGAATGATTAAGCTATTTCTTGCAACGTTCCAAAACAAAAAAATGTCTAAATGACATAATACGGTTTTTGGGCATCTTATGCGCTATTATGTGCATATATATGATACCAGTTACCATAAAGATGTTGCCAGTACCAGTTCCAACAGCATAATTTACATATATAATTTTGCTCTTCCACGCTCAAAAATAATGAATGTTCTAATATGTATATTTCTGTAGCTCAGTCGAGTATGAACTATGAATTATGATTTTTTTTCGAAGCAACTTATTTTAAAGCTTCCAAGTCCAAGTCCAAGTCCAGTCGGCTCCCGAGGTGTCTCGTTCCTTCTCAATGGATTAGGGAAAGGATAGAAATATAAAAAGAAGAAGAAAGGTGTATTAACTTGTAAGTATGACTTGGAGGCTTGGAGGCATCGTAAAAATCCTAAAGCTGAATTCATAATTCATAATAATATTCCTTATTGCATCCTTTTAGCTCCTTAAATCGATTTGGATTTTTCTTTTTCAAACTTGACTATGCACTACTAATATTACTTGCATTTCCATTTCCATATTATTCTTTCACAACCCCAGGATCATCTTTACCATCCCTACTTTTTTTTATACGAGTAGTAGTGGCTCAGTAAAATATAATGCACATCTGGAATGTCAAAAAAATGTAAAGTATATAGCCATACTATAATATATAAAGTACCTACCTACCTACTTATAGTGCCTACAAGACGAAGCCAAAGCCAAAAAGGAAGGCTGCAGCAAACCACTCATAAAAATGTATTTTACTTACAGCATCATTATTGTTATTATTATTATTATTATTATTATTACTACTGCTATATGTATAATTATATTACCATTAAGTATTATTACCATTGAATTGATGACTGACAATGAGACTTTTAAACGTTTAAAAGAGAGGAGCATAGTATTATGTGGCTAGCCAACATAAAGTGAGTCCTGGTGCGACTGCCCGTGTTGTTTTTAAATTTTATTGCACTATCATTTTAATTATTGGCAAACTTCCCCTGTAGCCACGCAGTCCAGTGTCAGTGTCTGAATCTGTCTGTCTGTCTGCCACAAGTCGAAAATCTCATCACGATCACGATCCGTACGGACGACGGCTACAGTTCAGTGTGTACAGTCCCACGACCATCTCTTGACATGCATCATCCCACCAAATAAACCAGAGTGTAGAAATCGAATTTGAATTTTTTCAAATTCGAATCGTTTTGCATTTTAACGTCCAATTAATATGGACGACGAACGACTGTGAAGAGCGAATCAGAGATATCACTCACATTACATCGAATAAAGGCTAACAACGGGAAAACACATTTTAATCTATGTACCTACTACCTATACAATAATTTGCATATAGTTATTGTATGTTCTGATAAAAGAGATAGATAGATGCTACAGTGTATAGGGTTGCGCATAACAGTAACAGGTACTATATTCTTATAGGCACAAACAATAGAATAGTTTCAATTGTTGCATATATGTATACTTTATGTAGGTACCTACTATATGATCGTATATTTTGTACTCACACCGAGTACAGCAAATCTCTCTAATATAGCATATTAGCTTATAGGGTTTTTGATAGTATAGTTAATAATATGTACTAAAAGGCATGACCATACTATGGTTGACAGAATTCACTTGTCTGTCTGCTCATCCTCCCCAGCAACTATCTGTCTTCTGTCTAATGTCTGCCAGCAGCAGCAGCAGCTCTAGTCATCATCTCAATCCCAAAGATTCCTAATGCACTGGTCCTGGTCTTCTCCCCTGCCGCACATCTTTCTCCACGCTACATTATCTTATACATTACATTTTTTAACATTACATTAGATTCCACTGCACAGAGCACATCTAAGAAGTGCACATGAGTGAGAAAAAACTCAGGATTTGAAGATAGATACAGAAAATATAAATTTTTTAAGTATCCATCCTGAATCTGAATTTTTATCGCTTCTGTATACGTATAAAATACATACCTACGTACTAATTCATGTAAACTGTGATGGGGTTCTGTGGCTCTCTTCTAATTCGGATGATGTGAACGCTTCCTTTCATTATTTGCTACCAAAGAAGAAGACAATCATGGCTATATACTGCCTATACCTACATATATTCTCCGTTCAAACTACCTAAGTGTACAATTATATAGCTATATATTTAGCACTGCACATTTGTTAGCTATTCATCTATTGTATTGCATTTTATACATTTCATGAAATCACTCCAACTCGAACTTCAAGGTAAATAGCCTCGGAATTTATTTTGCTTATATTCTAAAGCCATCTTTGGTTTCCGTACATACCATAGTATATATTATATAGTATTTAACTATGTCTGTACTTCGGCATTCACACTCACCCTTACCTTGGTATATAGGTATAATTATACATAAATAAACTACTACTACTACTACTACTACATTATTAGAGATACTATGAAGAAATGATTGTTCGTCTTCGTATAAAGCACAGAGGAGGGCTATTAAATGTATGTACTTACCAGTAGTAGTCCACGGTCTCAGTCTTGAAAAATCTCTATCTCGATTAAGACAAATCTCTATACTTAAAATTCTCCTATGTATATATTGCACCTGCTCTCACAAACATTTATTTAGAGCCACAGAACTTTTAGCAACTACAACAATAAAATAAAAATACACCTGCAACGCACTCTCCGGCATTGATTTTGATCCCATTTTAATTTGCATTGATGAGAGACTTGCATTCATTATTGTATGCCGAGCATGTAGGTACCTCCGTGTCTCTCATGTCTATGAGGGAAGTCATTCTCATTTTTTGCAACAACACACCTCTCTCCCAATATACATACATATAGCCATCTAACATTTCCTTTGTTACACGACTCTTTCTTTGTGACTAGCGGTTTATATTATTATCACTTGGTTTAGTTTACATAGGCTAAATTTATGTATAGATATTATGAAACTTCCAGAAAAAAAACCCAGAAAAATAGCAGAAAAAAAGTATAGGCATACATTGTAATTTCATGGGGCTTGCTCCTCACCTCTGCCGTCCGTAGCATACGAATAAATATAAAAAAATAACAGAAAAAAAACAAGCTATATAGTAGTCGCCTTTGAAATAAATGCAAATGCAGCAGACAGTAACGACAAGGACTGACTGACTGATGCAACGAATGAGCGACATACGTAACGTCAAAAATACTCAGAATTCAAATACTTTAAAGGAAAATACTTACAAAGAACAATACCAGTTGTAAATAGTATAAAGCTGTTGGGTGTTCAAATAAATGATAAGTTGGTATGGGATGAGCATGTAAATAAGGTAGCAGAAAAAGCCTCTAAGAAGGTATATATATTAAGGAAACTAAAATCTTGTGGATTTAAAAAAGAGCAGCTAGCAATAATTTACAAAACGTATGTGCGAAGCAATATGGAGTATGCTTCTCATGCTATAAGCCAAAGTCTAAGTAAGAAATTACTCTCAAAAATTTCTAAAATTGAAAAACGGTGTCTCGGAATAATATTAAATGAGTATGTAAGTGAAAGAAACTATGATGAAGCGGCGTTAAAAGTTCACACAGATAAAATAGAAAATAGATATAAAAAATTACTGCTTAGTTTTGGAAAAAAATTAACCAAATCAAAAAGATATTCGGCATGGCTTCTGCCTTATGTACGCTGTAATGATAGACCCAGTAGAACAAAAACTAAGTATAGACTAATAAAATGTAGCACGGAAAAATATCGTTCCTCAACGATACCTGCTCTACTTAGATTACTGCAAACCTAAAAATTGAACTAATGTTACCGCCTACTTACTGTTATCATGAAACAACAACTCCTAGAAAAACAATACTTGAATAATACTATAAAGTACGTACCTAATTCGATAAACTTTCATCCACTGCGCTTGTATATGACGCGTGTGGGCTTCTTAATATTTCCTAATAAAATTGTAAAATTGTAAAATAAGAACTGTTGTTAAGTAGATTAAGCAAAAAAAAACTATCTGTCAAATTTGCTGTTTTCGAGAATAGTAACATATTTGTGTTATTCTTGTGGATGTATAATTTAAATTGGTAAAAGAAAGATAATAAAACCCAGAATAATAATAATAATAATAAAAAGAGACTTTAGCCAAGACAAATATGTATATACTATGTAATAATTATATAAAAATACGAATACGAATTCGCACTGACACACAAGGAGAACACGGGAATCCAGGTAGGTAGTAGGTAGGTAGGGTCATTCCATTCAAGAATAAAAATGGGAAATTTGGTTATTTTTTTCGAAAAAACATGAGACTCAGACTGCCGAATTCAAATACGGTTCGGTTCATTCAAATTAAATTTAAATTGCTTTACGGTTCTTCAACGTCAGTCAGCCGTCAGTCAGTTCAAACACTTCCACACAGTACACAGACAGTCATATATAACAATAAATACAAAAAATTGCATTCGAATTCGAATATAATAATTACTTGTATCCGTCATCCGTAGTTTTTATACGGAAATCCTTATCTTTTTTTTTTGCTAACGTATCAGTGCTCACTATAGATGTGCATCATCTATATATAATGTTCTATCTAGAACATATTTCCCTTGTTTCCTCTCCCCCTCTTGTACAATGTTCCATATATGCAGGTATACATATGTAATTTATTATTATAGTGTAGAGTATACCTACCTACCTACTACCTACAGGTATACTGATATTAGGAGGGAACAGTTGCTTTTGTGTATAGAGTTTTTTTGCGGATTGAAAAGCTAACAGCCTGAGGAGCTAAAGATTTAAAGAGTTGCAGTATAGGGAGGAACAGCAAGAGTCATGCCACGAGGAACCAAATCAAAGCAAACCAGACCAGTACCAGTACCAGTACCAGATCAGACGGACCAACGAACGAACTAACAACAAACCAAAACCAAAAGCAACCCCCAGGAGTGAGAGGAGTGCATTGCAGTGGATCCGTAAAGCTTGAAAAATGTAACCCGGCCGTATTTTACGAGTCTACATATGTATAGAATTATCACTCGGAAGAACACAGACTTTAAAAGGAAGGGATATGATCCGTATAAAATCTAAAACACTATACATTTTATAGCTATGTATCAGTATATCCACTTTTATCAACTACAACTACAACCTTGCAAGCACAAAGTTGGTTGTAGTTTTAACACAGCATTTAAGCATGCTATGTATGTAGTATGTCCTGTCGTATAGTTGTAATGTCGTCCTGTAAAAATCAAACCAGTACATCTCCTTCGGACAAGGAGATACGTAAATTGGTGGATACGTCATCAATTTATATCCCTCAACATAACAGGAGAGATGCTATGATGATGTGGATAGCATTAGAATATGTAGGTACGCTATATTACAAGGAACCCAGGTATACCCGCTGGTCCTAGTACGTAAAATATGAATTTGAATTCAACTCAATGATGTTTGTTCATCTATGTAAATTTGCGTTTATAATATGCACCTACTAGGTACGTATTTTTGCTCGGGATAGAGCAGTAGGTACTGTACATCTAGTGTTGAATGTGTAAAGGTGAGGTGAGTAAACCCCTTTGGCCGAAATAGAATTCTTTTGCTTTTGGAAACAATTTTAAATCTGTGGAGAGTATGTACGTACGTTATAGCTATTACATACATATACCCATATTACTGATATAATAGTTTTCCTTACATATTTTTATTATAGAATCTATATTAAATACACTGGATTTAGAAATTGGAAGATACGGCGACCGAAAAATCCTATCTTCCAGATACTTTCAGATACCTTACATACATTTTACAGACATTACCAATATATTCTCACTGCTCTATTCTTCAGTTTTCGATGTAGTAAATTGAATGTAAATGTAAACGTTGGTAGGTACCTATAGATAAGTATACAGTTTGTCTTCGGGAGTCATTGTTATAGAGTATATTTTTGTAGTTGTTGAATCTTGAGAGTATTATTATTTTCTCTATTCGAAATAAAAAATACTATAATATGATTGTTGCCTAGCTGACTGTGAGACTGAATAGTGGATATACTGTAGTGTATGTACTTTGTAGATTGTTGTAGTAGATGTGAGTACAAGCTACAAACAACTACATATTTTTATGCTACGCTCCAAGTTCCTCTTCTCCTACCTGAAGCTGCATCTTCTTCCTTCATTTAAATCCTGCATCTCTTTACTATTCAGATTCTGTGAGTGAGTGAGTGAGTGAGTGAGTGAGTGAGTGAGAGGGAAAAAAAAGTTGTGGAAAAAAAGTTGTGAGAGTGCAAAGGATTGTGTAGTGTAATCGTACCTTATCGTCTAAAGTCAAGTTGTGTATTAACAAAACGAATAAGGAAAAATACGACTGCTACCTGCCACGGCTTTGCTGCTGTTCTTGCCACCATGAGAGAGAACTAAAAAGGAAGAGAATGCATAAGTTATGCTTTACGTTTTTTATGACTTCAAAAATGCTTTGCATTAGATCTGTGTAGAGCGTATTAGGGATGCATGCTCATAGATAGGGGTACCCATACATATGGATAGGCGGACGGAGAATAATATAAAGTTATAATAAAAGGTATAGGTTTCTATCCACCTATATAATATGTACACCCATGAGGCGACCAGAACCTCCCTACCTACCTGTTGTCCTGTCTCTGTCTCTCTCCCGTACGCAAATTGTGCTCAAAAGTCTACGTAGGTAGGTAATATTCCATTCTATAGCTAGTAGGTATCTACAGTCTACAGCATCCATCCACATTCTACACAGTACATGTACAAGGGACAAGTCCACAGAATGGAGAGCAATGCAAGCCAATGCTAATAAGTACCATACTATGTGATGTGTTGAGGGAGTAAGGACGGATTTAAAAATCTCTACAGATTCCTCTCGTCTTCATGGTGAAAAGGTTTAAAAGACTTAAGACCTGACTTAGTCTCTTCTCTCACGATCAGATCACATCCCTAGGAGCCTTATACCGGCACATTATACATACCTATATTAGACATTCCATACTCACTTCAAGAACAAGTATATAGTATAGGTACAACAAGTACGGCATGTGGTTAGGTGGATTGTGGATATAGGTACACTACATACTATTGTATAGGTATTTATGATAAATTCTCACACTCGCAGTGTACTCCACTCTGTCTCTGTACTGCACAGTTCTACTCAAACCGTTTGTGTGTGTGTGTGTGTGTGTGATGTGATGTGAAGAAGACTTGGCTTGTGTTTTGTTTAGTGTCAGTTTTGTTGCCACACGTACGGACTACGGACTTGACTACCGATCCCGACACCGCACCGTCAGCAGCAAGCAAACCCCGATGAAACTCTCCGGCTTCAAAGTTTACAGACAAATGTGGGTGCAGCGTAACTCTCTCTGAACCTACTCTCTTGTAGAATTTGGAGCAGAAATATTTTGGATTTTTATCATATATACATAACTAGAGTCTATATTTATATATAATAGTGCCACACTACTAACACTGGTTTTTTTTACAACGAAAAAGACGGGAGGCAATGCAAACGTGTGTACGACTACGGGTATATAATTTATACATCATATACAGAGCATCTTCCTGGAAGCCATCATCGGCTCAATCGGAAAGAGTAACAGCAACAGCAACACTCAAATTCTGTTAAGTGTATCTCTATATGTCTCTCTCCGTTTGAATTTTGGAATAGAACGGAATTCCCAAAGACAAGTCAACTTGCTCCTCGTTCCTACACCGAACCGAACTGTAGTTGTGTTTTCATTTGAGTTCATAATAATAATATCATCTTCTCCGATTTGTACAGAACTGAATCACACCACGGAGTATACTGCGTTGTACACCGGGATATTTTTTCCATCTCATGACAACTCTTGTTAACTTTAGCGCCATATACATATGTGAACGCTTGGTCTGTCCTGGGTTTTCGGTTTCGTCATCGTCATCGTCGTTGTTGTTGGTTGCTGGGTAGAGAGACAAGAAACTTTTCCATTAGTCAGAGAGTGGAGACAGCGGAGTGAAGAGGAGCTTTGGCACTCTAAACAAGAAGAACACAGGATCCATCCAAGCCTCCAGTCCATGCAGAATTCGGTTTTCTCTAGAAGAAGAAGTGAGTGAGGATGAGATGAATGCTGCAATAAGTACATCATAATACATACATTACACGAATATAAAAACGTTGCATGTACCTTGTCGTATGTAAATTACATATCTATACTTTATACATGCACATACTCCACTAGAGCTACTTCTTCTCAAAACAAGTACGGTGCTCGAAGGAATATATATGTACATAGCAAAACCAAGATTGAAAGTTAAGTAATGGCCCCGTTGAAGTAATATATATCTGTTGGGTAAAAAGGAAGAAACAGATCTAAAATCACGGCCAAAAATAACTAAAGAGGAGGAACAAGACGCAGAGTTGAAAAGTGGAGTAATATAGTCAAGTCAGCAGCATAGTGCATTTCCCTACAATTATATATGCAGAGTCAAAAGTAGAAGATATCCATAGTACAGAGAAGAAGAAAAAATCCGTAAGTATTTATATAATAAGACGAATGAAGAAAGTTTAAAGACGAAAGTCGAAGCCAAGTGGAGAAAAATTCTTTGAGATTACAATCATAGAGATAGAAACTGTGCTACTCCATATTATGTATTCTATGTAAGGGGGATCTCTCAGTACGACAACAACACAGTAGTAACAGTTCCTACTTACTTGCATGTTGATGTTGGGAGTTGAAACGATTTCACAATCAGTTGTTAGCTTATAACACACACATACCTAAACAGGATTCGTCATCCTTTTTACCCGTGAGCATTATTATAGGAAAGACAGAGAGAGAGAGATTGGAACGGTTACCGTTATTTCGTAGTGTTATTGGAATTCGGTTCGGTGGGTAGTGAAGAGAAAAAAAACGACGTAGGACGTTGCCTTTCCTTTATACTTGATAAAAGTATATAACTGCCACTCAGAGTGGAGAACTATCACTGTCCTCGTTATAAGGAGAGTTTAAAGTTGAAGTTGAATGGGATTTTCTCTGTAAACGTGTACAGATCATTTATATATATTTACTTGTCTTCTTGACTGTGCGCTGTGGTGAATTCAACTCAACTCTCATCTGATAATTTTCATCTGAACCCCTAACACACTTTTTACTATACTGTACACACAAGAGTCTCGAGTGTTGGTTCGTCTTCGAGTGTTGTGCCAAGTAGAACCGGTCTTCCTTCATTTCCAGTCTCATTCTTTGCCTTTAAAACATTACAAATTTTCATTTTCAAATTTATTCTCGTGTGATCATTTTCAGACTGTACTGATTTCATAAGACTTTCAATATAATATATTGTTGTGCCTTCATAAATCTACACATTTTTGTGAAAATTATATATTTAAAGAACTAAGAGTGAATTTTGGTGCCTTGACATTTAAGAATAAAATCGTTTTGTTACAAGTATATTAGTATATATCATAAACAATAAGGAACCCTACCATTCAAACCAGGAAACAATTTGAAAAAGTAAGTATACATTTTAATAAAAACAGATTGTTTTAAATAGATTGTAAAATTTAAAAAAATGTACTCGAGATACGAGAGAACGACTGTTTATGGCAGGAAAACCGGTAGTGTTCAGTCAAGTCGTTCCCTATACTGGCTGGTATATAGGTAGGTCGCCCCTTTAAATTAGCAATAATACAATTCTACATTAAATAAGCTGAGATATTACTATTTGTAGTATTTTATAGGAAAATACAAAGGTACAAAATCCTTGTAAAACTGCTAAAGTAGATTAGATTTAGCTAACCCGCTGTAGATCATATAAAAACCCAGTTAGCCCGGTTTTGAATTCGTTACAAGTCTGTAAAATGCAAGATCATTCGTGACTAATAGTTTGAGGCTTAGCCAACTTTTGATAATCTGCAGCAAAATATAAATAAACAAATAAAAATAACCATGCACAAATTAAATACGTTATTATGTATATGTCATGATTTCAAATACTAAATCAATTTATTTTGAGCGACGACGATTACGAACCTGATTTTGATGGTTGTTGGTTAAATCCGATATAAAGCCTCGACCTCTCGAACTAAAAACGTTTTAGTGTTTGAAAGAAACGAGTTGACAATTAGGAACTCTATCTTTCAATTCTGTATCTGTGTGGGTAGAAAAAGCGCAAAGATATTTTTTGTCAGTCCCTTCTCAGATTTAATAAAAACGAAGTACTCAGGCAGACCGAGTCAAAAAATTTTTAAAAAACTACGAGGATATTGCATTTCAAACCTTACCTTGGTTTCGAGGAAATCAACAGGTAAATACTACATGGCATAACCTATATGTATAACTGTACATTTTATTATCTTTATCCAGAAGAGATCGGATCTTTTATCCGCATTTTAGTCACTACAATGTAGTAATAGGTATATTATATATTATATAGACGCTTGAGCTTTGAGAATTAGGGCTTGGACTTCCACGTGCATTTAAAGTAATACAATCCAGCTGGAATGCATATCGATTTCGGAAAGGCACACAGATATACACTTACATACATACTTTTTTGTTAGTACATTCGTGAATATTTTTACTTAATTAAGTACGTGAATGAATACTGATACACCCCTCTGGGTGTACTCTGCTTTCTATTTATTACAACAAATATAATCTTTTTAATATTCTTCATTTTCCCAAGAAATTCTACACCGCGTAGACAGCCCATTTACTATATATTGTATATATACTTACGCGTATGTTTAACTTGCACTAGAAACCACAAGTATAAATGTGAAAGGTAACTGCTTGTGATAATTAAAACGTCACTTTTACTTCGACGCGACGAATCCGTTTGTATATGTATGTAGGTACCTACCTATATAAATGAAACCGTCCTACATGCTATATTTACTTCGTTGCTCATTTAAATAGCACGCAGTGCTGAGCGCAAGGAATTAATGACAGAATTAAGGTCAATTATATTCTTATATACTGTACTCCATTTGTTATTTAATCCGCAGGGAAGCCAAATAAGATTTTTGTCTTGAAGGTTAGCGTCAAACGTAACCTGGGTATTGATTTACAATTCTGTTTTGCTGTAACAACTCCTCCATGCAGACTTTTTGTTCTAGTTGGACATGAACGCTGGGAGAGGAGTAGCATTATATGCGGTGTATATAGGGATGAATTATAAAATTGTAAATCAGAGAGGCCGTGTTGTTACTCACTCATGTTTTTGCCGTCGTTCAAGCATGTAGTCGTAACTCCATAATTAATTGCTACAGAACGTAAAACACGAAATAAATAATTCATTAACTAACATTAGATCAGCTGACACACTCATTTTTAGATCCGAATAAATAATAAACGTTTACGCAGTATTTGTCATTATATTAATAAATTATATACGCGCAGTAAACTCTCTGTTCTTTCGTAACAATGTTACCCCTCAGCTCATTAGTTTCCCCAAGGAGTGGAATATTTAAATATAATTCAAACACAAACTATGTGCCAAAAACAGACAGTGACCAAACTAAAAATACTAGTATCCCAACACATATCAATACTACTCCTGAAATACATAATATTAATAATACAAATCTTGAGAACTGTAGTATTTATGACCGCAGTGATAATTCGGAATGTGATATTTTGTGTGTAGAAGAAGACTACTACAAGACTCTTGAAATAGAAAAGGAGGATCGAAAGGAAAACGCCATGGCGGACAACCGAAGTGAAGTCGTGAGCAGCAGCCGGAAAGCTTCAAGGCAGCAACAACGTCAGGAATCCCAACAAATAATTCAGCAACAACAACAACAGCAGTCGCAGTCATCCACTCAGATCCAGTCGAGCCAAAAAACGGAGTCATCTTCCACTGTCGTCAACATGATTTCAACGAGTAATATTCAACTGAAACAAAAACAAGAGATGTCCAATCAAATTCAGAGTCAAACCCAAAGTCAAACAACAGTGACACAAAAGTCCAAGATTCAAATGCAGTCATCAATTGAGAAACAGTCCAAAATAGGATCCGTCTCCGAGTCTCATTCTCAAATACAGAGTATGAATCAATCCAATATTCAACAAAATCAGAATCAACAAAATTATAGCGTTAATCAACAGCAGAAGCAAGTTCAACAGAAACAAACACTGATTCAGCAAAATCAACAACAACAACAATTACAGCAGCAACAGGAGCAATTACAACAAAAGCGAACAAAGGAACCTCAACTTGAGACAATCGAAAATGAGGAGGACGACAATAACCGGGAAGAGGATTTAAAGGTGACGGGAGCAACACATAATGGCATCACTGATGAAGAGAATGATTTGTATTTTTCTAACCTAATTCGACAAGAGCAAATTCTCAATACAGAGAATAGCTACTGCTTGAGTGATGATGTGCCGCCTGTTTCTGTTTCTGTAGTCGATAATTTAGTTGACATTAATCCTGATGACACTGAGAATGAGAGTAACTCACTAATTATTCATACGGATTTAATCTCTTCCTCTGGCATGGAATCCCCACAATCCCAACCGCCAAGTCTTGTGCAGTGTATCAATGTTATAGATGGTCATTTAATGGACGAAGACAGAGACAGGCACCATGATGACCCATCACACGACGTCTCTAGCATTTCTAGTAAATCTTGTGATGACTCCTGCAGCATAGGACAGGATCAACATAGTCTTGGAGGGGATGCTGAGGAGGAGGAGGAGGAGGATGATCTTGACGATGAGGAGCACCTGAATGATGTGTGTTTTCAGTTTTTGGTTTTTGTTTTCTATTAACGATAATGTACTAACCCACATGTAAATACTTGATTGATGACTTGATTTTCCTTCATCTATAGTCTTGACAGTCATCAGTGACAAAGTTTCATAAATAACTAAGTCTGTCTCGTATGCTTAATTGAAGAGAGCAAACTGTAAGTATTTGAAACACTTATTAATGTGTGCATGGTTACTTTGTTTTTTTGTTCGTATCTGACCCGTTTTTCAATTTTTAAAAGCATCATGCATCATATAACACTGAATTCAAATTCTTAGTAGAGCAATCTAAAATCTAATTTAACTGAAACTATACTTATTAATCAAGCAATAAGTTGAGGTATGTTGTAGCAGTGGCAGGTATCCATATATTGAAACCAGAATAATGAACGAATTTTGTCTCATAGGTGCGGAAGAAAAAGAAGAAGGTGAAGAAAACGGAAAGCTTCTCTGTTGTAAGTTCAAAATAAATAACTATATTAAGTAACTGTTAACGGAACGGAACGCAATACAACTATTTATGGCATACCTACCTTATGTACATATCCGATAAAACTTCCTTCCGATTCCGATTTTCCGTTTGTCCTTTTTATTAATTCCGATCCCTTTCTGGACCTTTAAAAGTACCTTTACTAAATTAATTTTCATTGGGCACTGGCTGGGTCTGGCGGTCTGGGTGAAGCATTCCTAGCTTATTAAACACTGTCGATACAACTAACTAATATTATGGAGGGTGATATGGGATCGTCCATAAATGTTGTTATCCGTAGGGCAGGTGGATCTAATGCCATGTTAAATTAAATAATTTAAAAAAGGGAAAATGGGGGTGGGGCGGTCCTAAAATCCTAAAATGGGGGTAATATGGGTGACATCATTTACGGACGATTTTTAGGGTGTACTGGAAATTCAAAAATCTGCCATAGGCATGTTTATACGGAGCGCTTCACTTAAGTAACACTTACCAAGGACTTATTACAAGTCAGTCGTAAGTTGCAGTTTTGAGTACAAGTTTATACGAAGCGCTCAGTTAAAACCGGAAGTCACGAAGCAATATGTTACCTTAAACACGTCACGTCTCATGTGGTGACCACATATAAACAATAAACTCACAAAGCGTAAGCGTACGAGCTGACAATCGCTTTTTCTTGGGGGAAGGGGGAGGGTGGGTGCATACATACATGTGACATGTTTGCCAGTGGTTATTTTTCTACTTGATTTTGCTGAATTCTTTTTCAATAACCACTCCAAAGTTTCATTTATTCTCTATTTGCTTTGAATCTGTTGCATGCAAAATTGCAAGAAAGTTTGCTTGTTAATTTACTACGATCCACGTTGAACGTGGTTCTAATTTCTAACTCAAGTGTTGTTGCTATACATATTTTTTACACATGTATTGATTTCAAGTTTTTTTTTGAATTTGTAAATTGTTAGTATCGTTATTTTTGCATGGTTTGCCATTATAATTGTTAGATTGAACTGCTTGATGATAAAATGAAAAACTTGGCTGACAAGTATGAAGTGATGACTAACAATCCAATGATTGGACCATCTTCTTGTGAGCTGAGAGCATGTGAGAAGCGTGTTTTTGAAAAAGTATCCGTGGCCAATTTAAGACGAAGTTTTTGTGACCTTACATCCCAGAATCAGCATGATGAGGATGAATTCAATTTCCATTTGGTTGAAAGACCGGTAATTTAATTTTGCTTATTAACTTTGACAAACAACGATAAAAACTCGGGGAGCAGAGAGGAATTTAGTAACACCAAACCCTAACAAGATTCTCAGTGGTTCATGATGACTATAATATTAACACTGAAATATTGTACATTGTACTTCATGTAGGTCGTAGGTGATGGTGTTATTACAATCATCAGCTACATTGAATTTAGTTTGGTTATAATAATTATGATAACTGCATGTGGTTGGGAATTTTACTTGTAACTGGTGGTTGTTAAGTAAAAATTAATTGTCTTACTAATATGTATGGGTGACTATGCGGTTATACTCTTTCTTGTGGATTTACTTATTTTATACGTGGTATGTATGTACATTAGTTAAACTGCCTCAACTGACAACTGGCTGACTAGCAAAATGAGTTTGTAACTTTTCCAGTCAACATCAGTTGTTTTTGATTCAGTTATCTGAACATTCCTTATAAAATATAATTATTCAAACAATTAATGCTTATTATATGCTAAAGCTAAAATCTTACATATTAACTACAATGCATGCAACTTTTTTCGGTCAATGGTCTCGGGTGCTGTCACTTTCTGTCAAATCTGAATGAGTATTCGTAAATCGATTACTTAATACTAACAACTTATAATGTGTTCGGTTATTGTATTGTGGGTTGTAGAAGAGCTTTACTAATCTGGATTATACGATTGATTTTAATTCCATTGTAAGTTTGTTTTTTCGTCATTTATTTTTTCTCTTTTCTTCTTAACTTGCATTTGATAAGGATTCTCCTCTCCGACATAGAATAGAATTAAAAGTTATTTTCTTGTGTGTGCATCAGTAAATAATTTACAATACGAAACAAATTCAGCTACTTTTTCTGTTTTTGCTATATAAAATGTCGGGCATGCTATTGAAAGCTGTTTGTGTTTACAGCTTGAAATGTTGTGACTTTAGTATGCAAGTAGCGTATCATATAGAAATATATGATGCGATTGCATGCAGTTTGTTAAAAATATAGAACTTTGAGTAAGTATCCTTACAAAACTAATATTTGTTAATGTCTTGCTTGATTGATTTGACTGTTTACTTAAAACTTTGTCAAGACATCTATTAAGGATTATTTCAAGGGAGTTTCCAACTTTGCTCTTTCTTTATCTTCGTGCTCAGCTCTGGGAGTAGAATCCTCATCGTCAATTATCATTATACTCTGAATGTGGTAGTTTCTAGTGTGGGATCCTAAATCTTGTTTTATTGAGTATGTATGTAACATTCATAGTCGGTAAATATGAATAATAGATACGGGTAGTCTTTAGTCTTTATAAGTACTTAAAATTTGAGGGACACAAATTCAAATTACGAGTGGTTTTACTACTGTGTACTTTTGCAGAAGTCAAGTTTTAGCAAGTTCGAAAACGTTGCCAATGCAAATAGTACTAATGGTACTAATGGTATTACCCAGGAAGACCAAGATCGTGCTGTTAGAAATAACAAAAACGTAAGTAAACAAAACAATTATAGTATTGTAAACTTAATGCTCGTCCATCCTTATTTAAAATTAACTGTATTGCAGTCATAAATTATAAAACAGGCTGTAATAGTGCATACGAAGAGTGTGGCCATATTATATTCATTTATTTAATTTTACAATGGCAGTGTTTTACCTACACATCAATACGTTAAGTGTGATGCATGTATGCAATAATTATAAATGGGACTGTACTTAACTAATCATTTTCTATTAACATTGATACAGGAAAAGACTGGGACAGGAATCTGTAAAGGATGTGGCCAGGACGTGTTCGTTATGGAAATGGTGAAGGCTGAGAAAGCATCCTGGCATAAAAATTGCTTCCGTTGCAGTGAGTGCAAGAAACCACTCAGGTAGGGGACAATATTACTCAAATATTCTCTAAAATATAAGCGGGGACTTCATAATAAATATAAGGGAAGGCATAAATATTCATTCCACAAACTTTGCTAACTATCAACGTATCAACTTGTGTAGTCTAGTCCTTATTTGTAATGTGTAGTGTCTAGTGTATATATGGTACACGTGCATGTATCAGGTATAATAGCTGCCTTTAAAACGGCTAGCATTAGGCGTACGCTCGTTGGTAATATATAAAAATATTCTCACCATCATTAGTACTTTTCATACTTAGGTACGTAGTATATAATAATGGACGGTAGCTTGTACTTTACCAGTCATTGTTCAGGTTTTTTTTTACCAGTATCACCGCATACCACACCGCTGCCGTCCCTAGTATGACGCTTACTAAATAGATAATAATGCAAATATAAAATAGTTACCGTTTACCCCAATGGCCTGCTAATTGCTGCATAAAATTCTTAACAAAATGCCTCATTCACAGTTGTACAAGTGTTGAGGCTATTTAATATTTAATAATAATTATTAATGAATACTTATACTGGAATTATACGCCCAACAATTTGATGTACCTAATAGGTGTTAAGCACAACAGTTGTGTTCAAAAATGTGTCAATATGTAGCGACGCACACACGCGTGGAAATTCAGTCTTTTATTCTCTTTGCCACAATACAAAATGTGTTTAGTTGAAATGTTCAATGAGAAAGCATGCTCTCTTTGGTTTGAATAAAATCTTGTAACCCTTTTAATGGGAAAAAATTACTTACGAATCGAAGGTTCCGGCATTAAAACCGTTGCAAAGCCAACTTTAGTTGATTTAATTTAAATGCCACTTTTAAAAAGGAACTTGTAGAACGGTACATGACACCCAAGTAGATGTTTAATAAATCGATTACTGCATGGTTACTGTATTTTAAACTTTAAACATATTACAAAATATTCTTCTGGTTTTGAATAGTTGTTAAATGTTATGCCAAAATATTGAGAATTAGCGGGTCTTGTATTTGCAGTTTACGGTATTCTAATGACTCCCTCTCCCTTGTGGACGTATGTGACATAATATATAGGTATGTGTATGTGCACTTTGAAAAATTCCAGGAAGATTTCCAATACTACTTTTACTAAGGTAGCTAGCATAGCTTTCGGGGTTCTTCCTTTCCATATGTCTGCTCTACACCAACCTCGTAATAAAATATCTGTTTTAGAACCCATTTACAATAAACTATATTCAGCAAAAGTATGTTGAAAGCTTTAAAGCCGTTGTGCTTAAGTGCATTTGTATTTACTAGGATTTTGTATTAAAAATGCAATGACTTTGGCCAGTAGCCAATGTGAATGACATGGAGTTTATTTGCAATAAAAACAGGGTGCCTCATATATATCCTGTTATATTATCCCATTTTTTAAAGAACTATAGGAAGTAGAATCATGAGCTAACAAACAGCATAATTATTATAGGTTTTGCTAATTTATTTTATTATTTTCAATTTGATTAAACTGGGTATATAGCATATTGAAATCGTTATATTAGAGAATTCAAACATAGCGACACTGCATTAATATGACTATACAGCTTGGGTATATATCACTATTTTAACAGCATATTTGCTCTAGGCGCTTATAAATAGGTTGAAGTAAATACTTCTTTAGCCTTATTATGACTAATTGTATGAAAAATGGTTGTAATTTTAGTATACTTTATGGTTTTAGACATTCATAATTTCAAATGTATTATTAGAGTCAAGTTTTTTTCCATGTTAGAGTCAGCGTGGTAAGGTATTTTTGGATTTCCTTATTGAACTTGTTTTTTTTTGTATTTGGTATTAATTTAGTGTGGACACATATGAGTCAAATGCCGGGTTATTGTACTGTAAGCCACATTTTCGGGAACTGTTCCAACCCAAGGCTGTCTTCGAGTCTCCAGAAGAAGTGCTGATGAGGCGTATGAAAAAAAGGCCTGAAGTCATCATCAGGGAAAATCAGCCCGTGGAGCTTCCGCCGGATGTTGTCAGAGGTATGTTATTATGTAATTTCAATTGTTTTACGACTACACTAAAAAATTATTGGTAGGTACATATTTGTTTTCAAGTTTCAATTATCTAGCACACGTATTCAGAAAGTTATGTTGTTGTTTTGACGGCAATGCTTTCATTTCATCATCATCCTGCATTCCGATCTATGTAATTCAGCTGGGAATATTATTGTGTCTGTCATTGTCATTCGAATATGGAATTAAAGACAATAACATTAAATATTGATACTACCATTAGTAGGTAGTTACATATATATGTGCATTCAATTTGTTGTATATCTGAATGATGTGACCTCAAATGTAATTTTGTAGCAACATGCCACAAAGATTTTACAGACTATAGCTCATCGTCATCGCTCTTCAGTCTTCTTTTAAGGAGATATATCTCCATTTTACACGGCTGTCTATATTTGTTTGTTTACCTTCGCAAATTAGTTTCTACTCAAATTAAATATGTGCATAAATTTCCCTGGCATTAAAATTAGATTCACCCTTACGACTGCTTACTTATATGGGCATTAATGAGTATTTGGTATGTTTTCTTTCGTCCTCTTGTGCTTCTACGTTGCTTGGCCATTCTTATTTGAGTTCCAATGTACAATTATGTAGTGGAAGGAGAGTTACCGAAAGTTATCGTGTATATGGCGTTGACCATGCAATGCTGTTCAGCATGACCAAATTTGGGTACTGTGGAATTCATGCCATTGTAGAGTTTGGCAGACTGGCTGCGTTTTAGTTCACTTGCTCATAAGTTTACGAGTTGATGGCCAACTCACCACTCAACGTGTCATCGTAACATTTTTTGATTTACTGATGCATATTATGGCTATGTAAAGACTTGTGGTCAGTCGTAGTGCACTTTTACAAAGTATTATCTGGTCTGACCGGGACGCTCCACGAGTCTCGTTACTGTTTGTACGTATGTACTCAAAACTAACTCACTAGTGAGGCAGACGCGGTCGTAGAATTCGTCTTTATGGGTTTTACTTACTAGGAAAAGGAAGCGATATGGAAATTTTTTGATAAACTTCCATTATGTATTATTATGTTAATTTAAATGCAAAGCTTCTTTGTATGTTCTCTCTGTGCAGTCCACAAAAAAACTTAGCGTCGAATCCGACGCATCAGTAAGTTACTCTTGGGAGTTTAAAGTTTGAATTGAATTTTAAGTGGAAGTTTACATCAGTAGGTGGAAGAGTCTTTCGGAAGCGTCAACACATTTTACCAGTCTATTCCAATTTCAATTTTTTAAAATTAGTGGGCTCAAGAGTTATTATAGTATAGTGTATTATAGTATAGTGAGTGAAGGGCATAGCCAATTGCGAGATTGTGAGTGAAATAGCAATAATTTATAACATAAGTGCTTCTAGTGAATTTTATTTACTACTCGCTCAATGTCAGTTCAGTATTATACTTAAATTCGTAAGCGTACAAATTACTGTTAATATTTATCGACTCTCGCAGCTTTTGGGTTCTGCTTATTCCATAATTTAATATTAGTTTGTATGTATAGTTACCTCTGTTATTACTCTTGAGTTGACAATTCAGTCGTTAGTCTCATACCGATATCCGAGGTAATAAAATTTTATTTTATAGTTTACTTACCATTTATTTTTGTATTTCATGCATGTATCTGTAAGTGATTATTTCGATTGCGAAGCTAGGTAGTTGAAATTTGAGTCTACCTTGTATATGCGTCGTCATCAGTGTTTTGACACTATTTTCCATTGTGCAATATTCACTAATTATACATAGATACATACATACCTACTACCGATGTGGAGACAGACGTACAAATTTAAATGGAGGCAGACGTCATGTCATGACTGATGTGTTCTGTTCTGTGTTGAAGAAGCGAAAGCTGTATATACATAATATACTATAGCGTCGATGTGCTAGAGAGATTAGTGTGGGTAGAATATGAGACAATTATTATATTTAGTAAATATTTGCCTTAGCTTGTCACGTTAAGATCAATTCATTCTCGTTGTTGACATAATAAGAGTGTACACCGTTGACTGTATATGTGCAAATGACATGGATGGAGAGCTTAAACGTAAGGCTGCAGTTTGCACCTATACGTATATATACCTATTACTCATTTTACCTATAGTAGGTACTGTACTTGGCAAAGTAGGCAGTGTCAAGTGAAACTAGTTCAATCGTGCAATTTGCTGTCGACAGTGAATCGTATTAATCTGCATTGCCATTGTAGTTATATTGGCTTGTATATACTGCATTGTGAAAAACAAATGAGGCATTCGATGAGCGTTTGTTGTGCTTTGTGTAGTGTACCTAACTTAAATATTTACTTATGAAAGTGTCAAGTATGTAATTTAATTTGATTTTTCTTTTTCTTTTGGTGACAATAGGGAGCTGTAGTAATCAGCCAACGACAGCGGAGCTGGAAGATTTGAGTGTGGACGTAAAATCAAAATTTGAATTATTTGAGCATTTCAAAGACACACAAACTACCGAAGAAAAGCGCGAACCAGTCATCGTTAAGCGAAGCACATCTGTCTTAGCTAAGTTGGCCAAGTACGAGGGATCCATGGACATGGAAGGACAGATTGGTATTTCTGATCACGACTTAAATGGTGGAGCGCCCACTGTGGTCAGCGACGATGACGACGAGGAGCAACGAGCTACTCAAAAGGTATTTTTCCACATTGCGTATTATCTTTTTCTTTTATGTTTTGAGATTAATTGTGTATTGTCTGGGTTACCTTTTAATTTAAACTTGTTTTATTCGCTCTGCTACTAGCATTTGGAAGAAATCAATTACAAAATGGATGACATGAGGTCAAAGTGGGAGTCTGGGATGAACAGTAAAAAAGAAGAGATTCACAAACATCGACAAGAAGAACTATCCAAATTTCGCACACGTCTTTGTTTGGGTAAAAATATTCAATTGAAGGAAATGTATGAGAAGGCTGTCGAGTCCAGTGCTGATGATGTAAAAAAGACTACTGACCTGGATGATTTGGACTTAAAAGGGAAAAGGAATATTAAGGAAATGTTTGAGAAGGGGACTGTTAATAATCGAAGCATTGATGAGGAAGATGAGGATCAGAGAGAAACGACTGTGGACCGTGATCGTGATGTTTTTGAAAATGGTGTAGCTAAGACTTCTAGAAATCTTTTTCAAAATCTAGATAAGCAGGTTGTAACTGGAGGTGGACAAATCTCGCCTTCTCCTGGGGCTCCTAAAAAGGTTAGTTATTAATCTCATAATTTTTGGTTTATAAGGAAATCATATAATTTGTTTAATAATTGGAAAGGAAATGGAGGGTTCTCAGGAATTTTTAAGTATATTATTTCTACGGGACTTTGGTAATATATATATAATATGTATTTTGAATCCTTTGTCGATGGACAGATTGCATTCAAGAGTCCTAGTGGGATAATTGGTGTAAATGATCAACAAGTTGAGGGTGAGATAGTAAGGAGTTCAGATGTCGTTCAAGATCAGGTTAGATCTGAAGATGTGGGCAGTAAATTTAGATTCTTTGAGACTTTCGAAGATAGCCAAAGCCGAAAGCAAAAGAAAGCCTTTAGAATTACACCGCCTAGGGAAGGTCAAGTTAAGGTACCCAAACTCTCATACAGTTTGCGTGGACTTTTCAAATTTGTAGTATCACCCATATAGCATGTTTGACTAGTTTTCATTCATTGTTAATTCATATTTAAGCTAGAGATTATCTCGTGGTTACGACTACGTCTAAATCTTAGTTAACGTTAGAGTTTCGCTTTGATTGTTTGATATGTATAGACTACATACAGACATGTCTGCATTGTGTTGCATGCCCTGAAGTGACTAATTCCCATTATTCCCAATCAAAGCAATCACAAAAACCAAAAAATGCGTGCATTTTATAGAAGGCATGAGAATAGCTCATTCTGTAACCCCGGCAATATAAGACTTTAATAATAATTTATCCATATTGCCTATACATCTCACTAATGTTCAGATTTTGTAAAAACATCCTTGGATGTGTCTGAATAACGATAGTAGTGAGATTGTTACAAAATTATGTACTGTAGAGGCAACGGATAGAAAAGCCTCGCAAGGATAAAGCTGCCATTTGTTTGCATGCAAAATTTATCCTTGCCAGCCTTCTCTTTCGGTTTTCTCTACTATACATATTTGCTGATGCTTAGAATTAATATTAATATTTTTGCATCCTTGTTCCTGTTATGCTTGATTTACAAGTAATGGCAAAGTAAGATTGTTTTTGCAAATCGTATAATGTTTGTGCTGATGCTGATAGGTATTGATAACAAATTACCGTTTTTGTACCTTGGTCTTGTTAGTGTTTGTTTATTCGTAGAAATTTTGTCATTATTTTTGGAGATCGCTATTTATTGTCTGTATGATTTTGTAATAACAGCTTCATGTAGGGGTATGTGTATATAAATGCTTTTGTGTATGTTTGTCCTTAAATTAAATTAGATGGACTCCCCCGAACGAGAAATTTACCGTGATCCAAATGTAGTTCGTTCTACCGACAACGAAGAAACCAAAGGTCCAGTCGGACGAACAGCATCAAAAATGTTATCCGTATTTAAGAAATTGGAAGAAATTGCAGCTGGTTCTGATGAAGTTGATGCCAAATCAAGACGTCCACTTAAACAGTTCACTCCCCCACGGGAAACCCGAATTGAGCGGAATGATAGCTCCGAGGAAGAGGAAGAACAGAGTGGATCCGAATACGAGACGGATGACGAAGAACCTTACGAGAATGGGACTAACGGAAATGGTGCCAACCTGGAGGAGGATCAATTTCTTAAGGAAGTTGGGGTAAGTGCAAATTCAAATCCTTACGTGGATCAATGCAGTAATTTACTGCTACATACTGCTAATGACCTTAGTCGCCAGTCGCATGATACTGTTCTAGATACAGAGCTGTAGCTTTGCACTAAAATTGTCATAAGCTCATGGTATAGTATCCAAATTTGGAAAAATATTTTTGTTCTCATGAATATATTTTCTGGAAAAACTTCTTGATTGAACTTGGACAAGCAAATGTTAGGAGCATGAGTAATGCCAGTTATTTAAATGATGTGACGAAGTGCATGAAAGTTTTCGTCTTGAAACAAGAAGTAACTGTGAAGGTCACAGGGAAAAATCTTGTCATTTCAGCGGTGTATTTCACACAATACATACACATAATATGCACATTTAGACAGTTAATAATTTGATTTAGAGTAGATTTTAAATATTATGTATCTGTACTATGTACAACGCTTCAGAATAATTTCATGTTGCACAAGTAGTTTTTGAGTTTTTATTTGGATTCCGTACAATTAATTGCTGTAGGTAGTCTTTTTTTTAAAATTATTTTGGAATTTTATAAAATCTATATTACCTATAAGCTATGTTGTTTGAATGACTTAATCTCACAATCTCACGCCAGTTACGATTAGAACACTAGACGCACTAAATAGATTTTGTATTTACAAAAGAACTGATTCTTTTTCGATAGTTAATTTTTTTTCCTTTTGTCCTCAACTTAATAAACTGTCTCTATATCACATCACAGAAACATAGTTAAGTTTTGCAACTGCACACAGCGCAAGCAAGCAATAAAAAAATTTCCTGTAGTAAAATTGCAATTCTTTAGACATAAATAGTTAGTAGCACTTACTCACTTAGGTAAATGTAAGGGTGTGTAATATTGAGAAGAAAATCACAAAAGCAAATTATAATCTGTTGTAAATAGTCACTCGCACGTGCCAAAAATCTTCGTGCAAAATTTGAGAAATGGGAAATTGAAGAAAATTCAAAGAATCAGCGAGAGACAGCCAAAACGCAGGAAGATGGTCTAAATGGGGGTGGTTCTATTGAGAGTGCAAAAGCCTTGCGCGCTAGATTTGAACAACCACTACAATTTGATCAACCGAAACAACCTAAACGGGAAGTTCAGGTCAAAAGATTTGTGGTAAGTTATTAAATTTTAAATCCATTTATAGAAGAAAAAAAGCAGAACTGGAAGACATAATCTTCTTTCCCCTATCATTATTTGTATTTAATTCACCAGAATCTTTTTTAATCTTATTATTTCTGATTTTTCTAGTAAAATTTCGTAAGAAATTGTATATGCCAACTTATACACTCTAAATCCTCAACTCTATTTAGAAAAAAATTGCCTCCGTACGTAGTTTTATATGTGGGAAGTTATGTGTGGTGGTGGTTGGCGCTTGGTGGCGGTGACTGGGAAAATTGGCGTACAGTGACTTTTTTCCAAGTTTAGTAATAATTACTACTTGAGGTAGAAATGATTATAATCATAGTCGATTGCCGATACTTCTGTCATTAATTATTAAGTAAACATTATACATGGATTATTTTCTTGTTTTTTAACTTAGGCAATTATATGCTGTAACTCTTAAATTTAAAATTTGAGAATAGATAACTAATCTTAAAAAACTAATTTTTTGAAGTATTTATTAATACAAAATCCTTTGGGATGATTTCATTTAAGCCATTTCATTAGCTAAATATTATTTGTTTTTATTTTACTTCCTTTTACTTATCTGTGTTTTCATGTTCTATTAGATTTTCTAATGTGACAAGTGTTTACATGTATTGAAACATCGGAAATCAGTGACACTATTTATTACATGATTTTCAGCTATTAAGACTTTTGAACTCACTGACCTTTCTCATTTCTAAAAGTATTTTCAAAAATGAGTCGGTGAACAGTTAATGGTATAGGTCTATTATTATTAATTACTATTATATTGATATTGTTTGACACATGCAGTTTTAAAATGTCATTTCGATTTATAATTTTCGTATGATTTAATAAGTGTTGAAAAATGTATATTGAACTTTATACAGGCTCTTCATTTTTAACATAGGTAGTTCTTCATGAATTGAACAAAAATATCGAAACTTTTTAGAGACTTATTTCATTTAAATTGTAAGTTGATACAAATTTTGTGAAGATTCGGCAAAAATTCGGGTACATACAATTATTTCACAAAGTCAGTTCGGTGCTGGTGCTAACTTACGCTCTCGTGATTATAAAAATTGTCCAAAACAATACTAGAAATTAATACTAGAATTGTTGGCGTTACGATTATAAAGCTCTACATATTTAAATAATATGCTTACATGTATGCTGCTCTTTATTGCCTTTTGGGTTAAAATGTAAATCTATGTAATTAAGTGTACTTTTTACAGTGTTATGTGCTAAGTGAATTTCAGTTGTCAATGTGCCTTTATTTTTATTGTAGCAACTCGTTGCTTGGTAGCTATAATGTAGCTTTTAATTTTATTACTATCACTACTCGTTTGTCTAGAAGACAACAGCTTAAAATAGATTAAATTATCAATTTAAAGTGATCGAAATCATGTATGAATATTTCATACATGAAATTAATAGTAATATTAACTGTTTATTAGCAACAAGCTATTATCTACTTGTTGTAAACATTTATAATTTGTTCCGGACACTTTTTCCATTTAAATTAAATGACTATTTTAATTTTACGATTGTTTAATTTATATGAATCGAAGTCATAAACCATTTAGGTCTCAGTTAGTGGCTTAACTATATTCAAGTTCATTCAAGTTAGTGACAGTCGATAAACTGCTTACCAACTTGTTTAAAGGCCTTTTATTAGTTTATTCGAATACACATTATGTACAGCATAATAATTTTACTATTAATAATTTATATATCCTATATTCAACGATTTTCTTAGAGTTGTTAGATAATTCGTAATTCACGGGCATCTATAGTTTATATTAACCTACCTCTACATAACTACATACCTTACAAATAAATGTATCGCGATACTTTTACATCGTAAAGTTATGTATTATAAGTCTGTCAGTATACTGTATGTGATTTAATTGGTTTAGAATAATTGATAACGATGACTATGACTATGAACTTAAAATGACTTTCACGACGAACCTTAAAAAATATTTATAAAAATTTTCCTTGTTGCTTGAATTAAGATTGGTTCTCCTCCTCCGCTGTCTTGTTTTTATTAGTCATTGAGGTTTTACTTGCTTCCGGCCCAGTTCACTCTTTTTGCATAGTCTTCTTTGTGTGGTGGAAGTGTTGGTATAATATTCAGGGGATTATATATATAGGAATTCAGGCATCAACACTACTGATATGAAACAAAGCAGCTATTTAAATAGCTACTGAACACCACCACACCAAACCATGGTTTTATATTATATAAACATAAGTATCTACTTTATTACTCCATATTGTCCATATAGAACTTCTTCACAATGATTTTGTTGCGAATATACTGATACTGGTTGTTATACTGCAAAAAGAAAATGTTCTTTTCTTTAGATAATATCCCCGTTGTTGTTGTTGGTGTTGATATTGTTTTTGGTATTTAGTATTCCTACAGCTGAGCTCCTTGCTCTTACGACAATATATAATATATAACTGTATTTTTAGATTGAAAATGAAGTATTAAGTTTCAAAGGGCTTTTATTTACGGTTACAGGATTTTAGCGGTGGGATTTTTGTCAATTTCTTGACTATTTCCATGAGGCATAAAAGTGCTAAAACGTGTTTCTTTCAGATATTAATGAGCTTCATGTGTTGTAGCTTATTTAAGGAAAAACTAAACGTTTTGAGTAGGTATACTTACCTACTTTACAATCTGTTGTTTGTATTTGCGATTACGGCATAACGATACAGCTAATCTCCGAAATCTCAAACGAATCGTGTGAGAAGAAACTGATTTAAAATTTCGTTTCAAGGTTAAATTTCTTGTGTTTTTATTATATTTTACAAGTGTTTTTCTTTAAACCAGCGGTATTTCCGGTCTCCGGATCTCCTTTAAAAACTACTCTACTCTCCCTAAAATTGTGTAGGTGCCTAATACTTATACTCGTGTGTCTGTCTAATATTTCTTGTGCTTGTAGACCTGTGTGTCATATACATAAATTTTGTCTCGGGAATTTTGTTTTAATGTAACGATAAATTCATTCGCCCTTCGATGCCTCTCAGTTCTCAGGTCTTTGCGCTTTGCAATGAATATAATATGTCATATTTATTTGAGCTCCAAATTTAATTACTCAAATCAGGTATGTGTGTCAGCTAGAGTCAAAGTGAGTTTCTAATTTTGAATGGGAGATGTTTACTGTGTCCAAATTACAGCAGAGCAGTGCATAAATTGGTGTTTGTGTGTGTTTAGGTTGATAAATGTCAAGTCGTGTTGATACTGTTCCAGATTTTTCGCAGGAACTCTCAGTATGTCAGGTAGGCAGGTATATAAGTATGTTTGTCTCATGTCTCGTATGCATTTGAAACGGTACGGCCATGGAGGTATAAGTTTAGACTTCAGTATGAGCTTATGCATGAAGCGTGGCAAGTAGTGTAAATGTGGGTACTCAAATCATTTTTGTAGCGGTTGAATTTTGATTGTGACGGACATAAACCGTGTGTTTTCTTTCGTCTTCTTCTTCTTCTTGTCTTTGATCTTGATGGGCTTGGCCATGGGAAGCAGAGAGGTTTCTATTCCCCCTTGTAACATTAAGAGAATTTGATTCACCTCATTAAAAACTAGATCAAATCTTAAATGTAGTATTAGAATTTTATGTTTTCGTGTGTGAATTTTCAATTTTATACCATGGGGGATCTACTAATGAGTAGCATTTGAGTTTTAATACCAATGATATGACTTAACTTCCGAGATCTTGTGTGTGTGAAGGAAACGTTTTTTTTGTTTACTTTCTTGGGTTGTAGCCAACTCATGATCATGGATCATGGTGCACACGACCACCATTTACATAAGCTTAGGGTTAAATGGAATCCTATGCATACACTCTGTTCTGTTGTAGCCTGGATCTGGATATTGCAACCATTTTCTACCAAATGGTGAAATACCAACAACAAAAAATCAACTTATATTCGATTCAAAATACAGGAATTTGTATAAAAGTTTATGTACCTATTCCACTGTAGAAGAGAGCAGGAAAAAAAATGGAAAAAGAAAACGTTGACATTACATTCCTGATCCTTCCGCTATATATATTCCAAATATTCCAATATCCAGTCGTTCGTAATTTGTGTCTGAAGCTCAGATATTTAATGTTATATTACACGCAGAGTCAAAATTTAATATTTTTTTAAAAATATTTTGATAACTACTCGGGAAGGACGGGGATTTCACTAACAAGTAATTCTATCTCTTGTCTAGTCAGTATAAACTTCCTACGCTACCGGTATTATCTGTCTCCTCCTCAGTCTCAATCTAAATATTTAAAATGTGTGCTTGTGTGTGCTATGGTTAAAAACTGAAATTGGATTTGGATTTGAAAAGTAGACACCATGAATTCGGAGTGAATGCTTCCGTTAAAGTATTTAATTTCAGGAAATGTTTATTTTTCCTGACTGCGATTGAATGGGGTGGACTGCTATATGGATTTGAAATTCGGAAAGACAACTCTTCAGTTCAGATTTGATTTGATTCTTTTATTTCTTTATTTGTGATTGTGGTATGTGGATGTGTGTGTTCGTATAAGGAGCTACTTCCGTTAGATATGTAAGTAGGTAGTCTCCTGTTTTCTACGTGCGATTAGTCAAAGTCAAATAATGTTGACCTCAGCTGTGGAGATATTTATATATACTTACAAAATTTTATTAAGTTAGAATCCGAAACGTAATTTGTGTGTCACACAGTATTCGGATTTAGATTAGATGTGAGTGCTCTGTTCATTGATCGTGGTATAGTGTGGAAATTCCTATTATTACTACTTTCCCTACCTACTACCTATCTCTAACCTGTGCGGAGGGAGGAACAAAGAGGACAAGAGATAATCAGATTTAATGTCTTGATATTCTTGATGTATGTAGTGGCACAATGAGAGATTGAGAGATGTGTCTACCTCTGATTCCTGCCCCTTACACCAACATTAACATCAACAACATCATGCTATCTATACTATGCCATAGAGAACATTTTAAACGACATACCAAAGTAAAAGACATAAGAATCCTTGCCAATAATTGTGTAAGTAAATGAAGTGCACAGTTTTAATGTAAAGAGTGGGTGGCTAAATAAGTTGGGTATACAGATAGTTGTAGACATAACTAAAAAAAAGTTAAATCAGTGTCTAATGGCGTATCTAAAAGTATAAGGGGACAGGGTTAATAACAGTATGGATAAAAAAAACAACGAAAACCCGGGAGTTTAGTAGTTATGTGAATTGAAATGCGGATAGTTTACGTGTGTATGTAATGTTTAGCCCATATGTTTCATAGTAACGATGTTTTTTTAATCATCTTCATCATCACTTCTCCTCTTTTTACGGCTGTAGTGTTTTCGTGTATATATATAGTATATAGTCCTATTACACTACTCGACTTTTGCCTGTGTTGTTGTTGAAAGGGTTGGCTGAGGACCATTGTGAAAGTCTATTTATAGACTTGTACGGATATTTGAAAAATCTGACGGAATTTTAGAAGCTCACACGGTTTGGTACACACGCCGGAGATATAATATCTGTACAAGAGAGAAGCAACTGGAATAATGCTAACAGCAACAGCAGCAACAGGCCTATAACAAACTGGGCAGGGTAGTTGTTACTTAAGTAGGATCAGTGAGCATTTTCCGTTTTAGTCAGATATAGCACGAGTTTTGTGCTTGGTTTATTCCGTGGCTTAGATTTGGCAGAGCTTCAAATGATTTTTCAATTTGAAGTTTTCAAACGACTATATATCCGTTGAGTAAAAAAACGACAAGTTTACAACGTGAAGAGAAAGAGTAGCGAGACTTGATTCGGAGTCTAAACTCTAAACACGACAGATCGTCAAGGTTTGCTTACAATTTTTTCATATTATTATTCTTGATACTTGAAGGATTAACGATTTGGGTTTGAATAATTTCTGTGTGTGTGTGTGTGTGTGTGTGTGTGTGTGCAACTAAAGTTCCTTGCCGTTTGTATATTCGACTTCTAATTTTCGCATTAATCTTCCTCATTTATCGTGTCTTCTGATTTCTGTCTCAGTAGTGTTCACACAGAACCAGAACGAGTGGAACTAGAGAGACATTTTTTTTCCATAGTCCGATTTTTTAAAGAAATCAAAACAATATTTTTTTGTGTTAAATACACACTTGATACTATAAATTAAATATTTTTTATCGTGAGCATAACTGCGGTAAGTTAAGTTGGCTGATTATTCACATTCTCGCCTACTTATGGTTTCAAGTGAATTATTTTGTGGAATTGCCAGTTAAAAGTTGAATATGGGTTGGTTGTATTATAGTATATAAGCAAAGCTACGTTAGGGAACGATGGGTTTGTACAATGGACACGTAAAACGCAAGCCCATGCATGTTGAGGTTTTCTATTTCTCAGGGCATCATTCACATTCTGATGCACCAGTTGATTAGTTCAATTTGAGTGTCCGTTAGTGGAATAATAATCATAATAATAATAATAATTGCATTGCAGTATTTCAGCGCTCATGCGGTCTGAATCACTGATAACGCTTTACAGCGACGACTGATTCTAATAATCTAGGAAAGGAAGAGGATTACGATAATTATATGATACCGTTGAGGGAGCGGTTGAAAGTCAGTGGCTATGAGATGGATAACTAATAAATAATCATAAATTCTAGTGTATCTTTTTATTCTCGCTTGAGAGTTCACATTAACAACATTTTCAATCTCGTAGAAACTTACAAACAAAAATATTCACTTACTTAAAAGTATATATTCAAAACTTCTAGATTCTAGACATTGTGGCTAACACCTAAATATTTACTTAACAGTATCATTCAAAAATATTACTAAGGTAGTACTAACCAAGGTATTCATGTTTTGAGTTAAGTAAGCTACATTGACTAAAATTTGCAAGTTTAAAATTGTTTTCAGTTGTGTGACAATAATGACAATTAATCATAATTAATTACTTGCATGTAAGTACAATTCTAAATTTAACTTTCCATCTTCTGTAACCGCAATTGACAGGAACTTCAAAATAATAACGTCAGCATGGAGGAGTGTGTCATGTGTAATAAACGTGTCTATGCCATGGAGAAGACTGAGGCAGGTGGAAAGATTTATCACAAGAATTGCTTCAAGTGCTCCCAATGCAAATGCGTTCTACGGTAAGTTGTCTTGAACAAGATTTTGAAATGATTGACGAAATTAAACCCTGAAATGAAAAACATTCCTCGTGACATGTATTATGTGGTATGTAGTAGTGGGTACGGACATACATATTCAGTGTGGTAGTTAATTTGATTTGAGTACTTGATTAGTTAATGGTTGAGGTTAGAATTTTTAGACGTGAGAGGGATTGAGAGCTCGTGCTTTTATCATGTCATGGAGCGTGTTGTAAAATTAGTCGGGTAATTAAGTCTAACACTTTTACAACTTTGATTTGATTTTAGAATGGGAAACTTCAGCGTGAATCAAGGAACTCTTTTCTGTACGCCACATTTTAAGCAATTATTTAAGATCAAAGGAAATTACGACGAAGGATTTGGACGTGAGACTGGGAAACAGCTTTGGATGAAGAAACAACAGGCCAAGTTGGCTACAGAGTCGGGCGAGTCAAAAGAGAATTAATTCAGATCTATCGTCTATAAAAAGAAAAATTATAAAAATTATATCGTATTTTAAAATCCTATCGTACTCTATACCGTTATCGCAATTATAACTGATACCAGTAAGTGGGAGCTGTGAGCGCTCATAATAATAATAATTATATTATTATATTATATATTCATAATTCAACTATCAATTAAGAACTTTCAAATTCAGTTACTCATATTTCACATGACGAAGACAAGACAAGAGAGCAAACACAATTAAGGGATACTAAAAGAAGATTTACATAGACAGATTCTTATTATTCAAAGTGACCACAACCCAGTTTAACCGTGTATGACCTTATGGATGTAATTACATTGGATTCGTCGGGCATGGCCGACAGTTATATAGAATGATCTGTCATGAATGTGAAGCATTGTGGACGTGTGAATGGGATAAAAAAATATTTAATTTTAACTTTAGCATGATAATGTAACGATTGCTATTATTATTATTTAAAAAACATACAATACCAGATTCTACCTATTTTTAGCTTGAAATTTCCAATTATGATTTTACAGTTTAATTTAGTGAATTTGTACTGTGTGATTAAGTGAGTAGAAGTCGTCGTCGTAGTATTATAATTTCCTTTATTCAATAGATAGTTATAGACAGTTTTGATTTTTTTTCATGAAATTAATTTACCTACGTACTATGTAGTTAGTACTACACTTATGTATAATTTCAAAATGGTTTGTGTTAATTATAATCTTAACTGAAAATAATTGCCTATATTTATAAACATGAAGTAAACGCTCCACTGTTTCAGTTTCTGTGCTGTAAATTGTAATTGTCGTCGTGCCCTTTATCTCTATTATTTATTTTCGTCTACTTGAAGTAATTACTTGTAATAGTTTATCGATACAATATTCATTATATAGTACGATGAAGATTTACAGTTACTCGAACAGTTTAAAAAGCATGAACAAGAAAAAGTATCAACGTTTTTATCTTTTGCCTCATTGTTTCTCACTTGGAAATCAATTTGGCATACATTACAAAATGATGTCTAAATTATTTAATAGTATGTAAGTATTAATTTAGTGCTTACACTAAAGAAAGGGATAGGTAGTAGATCTATTCTGTTTGTCTCTCTTATATATATTTATTCCTAAGTAATTAGATTGCTACTGAGATACCAATTATTACAACTATAATTACTATAAATGTAGAGTATAATCATTGTATTTGGAATTTTGTTGCAGTCACAATGAATAGTTTTAATTTATTTCGATGAAATGAAAAGGTAGGAATAGGCAATAGGGGACAAACCCTGTAGGCCTGTAGGCTTAGTAGAATGTGGAGCTGGATATAAGGTTGACATGAGCATATTATACTTATCCGTTTTGATTCAACTTGAGCTATGGTCAGAAGAAGTCGTAATTAGGTAATCGTATATCGTTGTTGAGGAAGATTGCAAAGAACATATACGCTTTATATGTATGTATTAAATGTTGTCCATGGAACGATGATATGGTAGCACGATACCCATACTAAAGTGTGTGTCAGTATTCAAACTGAATGTGTAACAAAAATGTAGAAGATTAAAAAATGTAATGTGAATTCTGGAATATGAAGAAATGTTATAATTAATTAATTAGTAGTTAAGACATTTAAGACATATAATTATACATAAAGCTGTATTTTCATGATAATAATACTACGTACGTGTATTGGTGCACACAACTATAGAATTCAAAAATGTATTCGTTCTTTTAAAATATTGCTATTAAAGTTAAATTATTACAAAGTATCTTCTATTAAAAAAATTCTTCTATCCGGAGATTAGAACAGTTGTGGTTGTGCTTGTAATACAGGTACAAGATTCCGTGATACCTTATTATCACTTTAACTGAGTGTCAATGCCAACTTTCATTTGTTTTAAAAAGAGTAATCGATTATTTGAATCTATGTAATCTGGTGGGAAATCATATGCTTATCTTAAATATGTATTCAAATTGAGAGTATTTCAAATAAACTTGCTGTGCAACCTAAATTATTGAAAACTACTTTACGCACCTACTTTTTTTGGCACTATTTTTCTCTTTTTTCTGTTTCTCAGTGCTTATTTACCCCTTAGAAATGGCTCCTCTGCTAAATAAATTGCCAAAATCGTTTTTGATGGACGTTGATCGAATAATTAGAAGCTCGGTCAAATAAATTTTAGGGATCCCAACTGACACTCCCAACGCTATGTTGTGTACTTCAAAAAAGCGAGGCTTATTATGAATTACGAATGCGGAATGAGACAAGCATTTCTACACCATTATAATGTTTGTTTGGTGATGCTAAGTTTACAAGTGACCGGTAACCTAAAGATGGCAAACTGATTAAATTTATACTATTGCTCTAGAGGTTGGGGGGGGGGGATTATCCCGGAGGGAAGGACGACGGAATGTCATAGTGATGTGACATGCATACTCCTATTGCGATATATTCTGGTTCCAACAATACGACCTGAATTTGGTGACAGTGCAGTGAGGAGCAAACAGTGGCAGTAGATTTGGAGAAAAAAAGAATTTACCAACCGTGTGTTAATTACTTCAAGGAGAAATGGGATTTGATTTGCGTCAAATAGAAGTGATAGGTATATTTATATAGGAGCACGTGGGGCGATAGCAAAATCAAGACGTGGGCAAAATCTTTTGGCATTCCGTCGACAGTGGTGGATGTTTTTTTAATATTCGCTCTTAGGGGACCACTTAAGATTTATAATGACCATTTGTATAAGTGATATTTATTTGTGCAATATAATTTTTATAAACATGTTTAATCCTAATTTTTAAAATTGTGTATTGTATACTGAGCTGTAAGGCTATCTCAATTGTGCAACAGTGACTTAATAAAGTTTTTCTCAAATACTCATCGTTAGTGGGTATATAGGTGGGGAAGTACCTGCGTAAAGTATTATTCTTCTACCATCTATTTTTAGTGTGCCTACGTGTTTACGGATTCAAGATTACTCACTAGTTCATAGACGGTACTACATGGGCGCCCACTTGGCTATCATAACTAACGGGTCCAAAAACGTTATAAAAGTTATATATGTAAAAAATGTTATATACATGTTAGTTCCATTTCTTTTGTTTGTACAAGTCCCGTTGAATGGAGCAGCACTAGAGCTATATACAACAGCTACGGACTATATATGTATATAGTTACTACCACACACATTTATGAGTAAATGGTGGTGAGTTTTAAATGAAATGTATAATATATTGTATGACTGACCAACTTTACTTCATGGCTCTGTACTGCATCCCACATGCTCACTTCATACTTGCATCAATAACTGTTGACCACAGTTTTTGATGACCAAATCCGAATACAGTAATTATGAGTAGGGTGGGAATATTCTTAGTTTATTGGTTCAGTTGTTATATAGCCGTGGTGAGTTTACTAACGCTTCCGATCCAGATTCCGACACTTAATCCTGACACCACACAATTCAATATTACCGACGATACTCCTTCTACAACAAACGCCACGGAAGCAATAACCCACGTGGAACATCCATTGGCCCTGACAACTAATTCTGTTTTGACCTCTAATAATTCCAGTAATTCAAATTCAACACTTGATCCTATCGAGGAAAAACAAACGGTGAGACAGTTTTAAATTATTTTACGAAATAGCGTAACTTCCTACCACAACTTTATTACTGTTGTGCATTTTAGTTTGCTCTAATTTTTACGCATCTTTGACAGTGCTTCTCGGGAAGATGTCGATATCCAAGCCGCTGCTGTCCTGGCTACGAATGCTCACTGTTGCAATTCCCTCCATTTTTTTCGGGGATTTGCATCCGAATCCCAACTAATCCACCCTACGAAGGGGAGGGCGCGGAGGAAGACGACGACGAAGAGGATGATGAAGAAGATGAAGAAGACGAGGAGCAGACTGAAGGTAATGATACTGATGCTGACGCTAACAATCAACCGCATGGGATCAGTGATGACAGTGAGAACAATAACAACAACAACAACAGTAGTAGCAACCCCGAAGTTCCTGGAAATGAACAACAATTATCTCCGGCAGAACACCAAGACCTGGTCGCGATTGCAAATGACACGATGCAGTCACTGTCTCTAGATCATATCACCGAGTATGTGAACAGTATAAGACCCGATAGTTATCTTATCTACTCATCCTATTACAATTTGTATGGAAATCCAGCATCGTATAATATCCCTGGTTATGATAAATATGCTAATCGTATGGCAAATCATTCCTGAAACTGCCAAATAACAATACATTGCATTTTAATAATGTTTTTAATTGATAGGATAGTTGGGACTCTTTGAATCTTGTAAATACCTTACTATCTGTAGAACTGATTTGTAATGTAATTACGGATATAGCAAGATTTTTTAATACTTGTTCATAAATGGGAAGTGATATTGCTGGTATTAGTTACGTACCAGAACCAAGCAGAGGATTAAGAGTAAGTGGGCAGTAAAATTATTTTTGGTTGCGTCAAAAGTGACCCATTTGTATAGTTGCAAACAATGTGCCCTGACCACAGTTGTGAGACCGTTATTTGGTAAAAGTATACAATAAAATGAATTGTGTTAATAAAAATAAAACTGTGCGTTACGGTTAATTCCGTCCTCTGCTTCTCTCCTCTTGTGGCTCTCCTGCTATGCTGCCTTGCTGCCTCATATTTTCGTGCAGCTACCTACATAGATAATATTATGAATAGAAGCACTTACCTCCATTGAGAATTAAAATTGGACTTTACACTTGCTTTTCTTTAATAAGACAACATATTTTACCGCTTACTGTAATATAAAATAATTTTACCTACAAAAGTATGTTAGGTTAAAATGGTAATATAAGCACAGCATGGCTCCATTTATTTGGGTTTGGGGTTTCCTCCACAGTTTATCGCTTCTTCCAGGACCAGGACCCAATTCCAGCAATTCCACCACCGCCCACGGTATATTGTATGGATAAGCTCTTGTCTTGACAGTGTAAGTAAGTGATATATACCGTTTCTACATTTTCTACACTGCAATTACGTTTTTAAACGGGGCCGGACATTAACTGGAGCTGTGTAAAGTCAAGTCGTGTAGATTTTATTTCCAGCCAAAATCCAAAAAACAATTCCTTTAATGTTAAATAATTTTCGTAGTATTTGGCACTGGAATATATTATAGAACTGGAACTGACTTGTTCACTTTTTAAAACCACAAGTTTAAAATCTTGCATTAATAGTGGTTAACCGAATGAAACGTACTGGTCAATAAAAATAGTGAGTGGGAAACGGGACTTGTGATTGAACTGGAACGGTATAGCTGGAAAATCAGCGTAATGATATCAAGGTTAAACTCTCAGATATTTTAAAAAACATTAATATTCATTAAACATGTCAAAAGATATATTATTCATACTATTCTGGATGTAAATTTGAATTTGTTTTTAAAATTCTGTAATTCGGTGCGTGTGAATGCAGTAGTACAATTGGATGCAGATGTGCCTACATATAGTATTCCATGCCATATATTTGACTAGATACATAATAATTATGTTCTCTGTTATTGTGCCCAGTCTCATCCCTTGAACTTGCTTTTTAAATTACATGTGTAGTATTTGGAGAAATTGAACGGGATTTTGTTTTTTAGGATCGCTTCTTACTCCCTTGGAATTATACTTTACAACCTGATTTTGTACGATCATAATGTTGAGTCAGCCGCCGTTCTTTCACATTCACAACCAGAAGCTAATGCTGCCTTGGGGATGGGACTGCTGAGTAGCTCCATTCGTTCAAATGACAGCGATCATTTTCAACTTCAACTCGGCTCTGGAAACTTTACAGGAGATGAAATCACAAAACAAGAGAGTGTACGTAGTAAGCCAGAGCATTTGTGCCTTATGTTATGTGGAAAGTCTCTGTGTCATTCTATGTAGTTAATATGATAGCAGAAATACTGGAAAGAATTGTCTCCACTGCACTGCTTGTATTTTTATATATTTTTCTTGTGTACACAAAATAGCAAAAAATGAGGACATCCAAGTAGAGTCCCTTAATATTTTAAGTCTTTATTTTAATACTAAAATTAATTATAGACATTTTAATGCAGTACAGTCCAGTGCAATAATGTCTCATGTTGCTATTTTCCTACTTACTAAAAAAATTCCCAGCCCTTGTAACAATTAATCTTTGTTGGATTTCTTATTTTTTCAATGAACACAAGCTGTAACAAGGAACTGAAAAAAAATCAAAATGTTTCAACTTGAGTTTCTTATTCTGAAACCCTATAGAAAAAGTCATATTATGTAAAGGCGCAAGGACTCTAACAACCGAGCAACATCTACATCTGTAAAGAATATACCGATGTTAACGAAGGCTCTTGTTAGTATTTTATTTTTTCGACGTTACAATTTCGCTCAAGTATTAGGCGTTTTGCTAAAAGTAAAAAAGAACATCCTTATTTGATGTTAAATGTCGCCGAGAGAATGTTTGAAAAATTTTTATGATGAAATATTTTTGGGATTTAAAAAAATACAACTGTAGGACTACTGCTACAGGATGCGATGTTACGGTCACTACATGAATGAGCGACGCTGCTGCCCCGGTTACTATTGTACTTGGCATTTACCTCTATTCGGCGGACTTTGCCTTCTGGATCCAGACGCAGAAGATGAAGACGAAACCACCACCACCACTACAACTACCACTACTACTACAACAACAACAACAACGACAGAAAAACCAAGCTCTACTACAACCACCACAGAGTCGAGCCAAAACGGTGATGACAGAAACAATAACAGTAGCAACCCGCTTCAGTATGGAACAAGTTTCGGATCAAGTATGTCACATCCAGAAGCAGAAGAAGATTACGACTACGACGAAGACGACGACGACGACGAAGACGACGACGAAGACGACGACGAAGATGATGACGACGATGATGACGACGACGAAGACGACAACGATGACGATGACGAGGACAATGAAAAGCCTGGTCCACTAACAGAGGAGGAGCTTATGTCCAGTTTACTTCAAGAAGAAGCGGAAAGTCAACAATCGTATGTGAATCATTTAGCCCAGGTTGTGAACCCACATGAAATCCACCAGCTTTATGCAAATCTATTCAATTTAGCTAATACCGAGCTCCATGGCCTTTCCAGCCATGGCACTAATACTATCTTCAATTTCAAGAGAAATTTTACCAACACTAAAAATAATACTAAAAATAAGGTTAAAAGTAAAACTAAAAATAACGCTAAAAATAACACTAAAAATAATACTAGAAATAATACTAATTATAAAGCCCTATCAAAATCTGATACTGAGTATAGGAAATGATCAAGTTTATATATATACAGTAGGAATACTTAATATTTAAACCGCTATTTATAGCTTACAGTAATAAATAATAAAAGTTTTGACCGTTTTCTCTTTGAGCATGTTGATAATTGTTTTTGATGCAGATGAAGACACTCACTCTCACTGCATTAATTTATTATGTACTAAACGAAAAACTTTTTTACGTTTTTTTTCTCGCTTTCTATCTGTACAGCATAGCATTCTGAATTCTGACATAATAATTGAATTTGAAAACGAGATATATTACACATGGGCTGTAGCTATAGGTGTATCATGTAGGTACATAGTTTTTATATTTATCGCATAATGCATAATGTAAATAAAAAAAGAGTAACCTTATTATTATGAGGCATCATACTCCCTTCTAGAAGCTTCTGCACTATCCCCTCTAGTTTTTGGTTTACCTGTGTAGTATATAGATATTACCATGGGCAGAGCGTTAAAGTTCATGCATAAACCATTAAAAAGGATGTGTCTCCGCTTACCATACAGAGGGTATACACTTTGACAGAATGTAGGTATACAGATATGAAATATGTATTTTACTTTTGACATTTCCAATTTCCAAGATGGTAAAACAAAACACTCTTGGTGTATAATGCAAAAAAGAATGGATAATTCAATCAAGAAAAAATATAAACTGCAAACAAAAGGACAGAGACATGTAGACAAGACACGTATATACACGCGAACAAGAATGAGAATTTTGAAATATTAAATATTTGCAATGGAATTTAGAAAGTATTGAAATGGTGAAACATTGGATTTGGTAGGAAATAATAAAAGAATGCGGAAGCATGATTACATATACTTACCTACCTATTGCTCCATTATTTTGGATATTTGGTTTTACTTTTCTTAGAGTACTCCACTTTGAGACAAGACTAAAGAGATGGTAATAATGTGGTGATGTTGGAAGTCAAGTTTAGAACTCCTAGATCATCATATTTCTTACTGTTTCTTCTTTTTTTGCTGTTTTAATAATTCCTTTCTCGTTTTTTTTCTGTGTATCTATTTGCGTACACTTTGTCGTACACCAAATTCCACTTAACTTCCCATATTTATGTAGGTTACATGATAAGTAGTAGTAGTAGTCGAGCATGTAGCTACCTACTACGTACTTAAAATAAAATAATAAAAGTTCTGATACGACTTGTACATAATATTTATCAATAAGTACTCCCCATAATATAACCCCAAAACCAAGAAGAAACAACTTTTTCTGCTGATCTTGGATGGAGCCATGTGCATGCACTTACTACAAAGTATCAGTAATACTCGAAGGAAACACAAAGAATTACATTTGAAACATTTCTATTCTATTCTAATAGTATGTATATAGTGATTCCCTCCACCACAGCCCAAGATGTACTTGTACTCCTGAACAATTCCCATTAATTTAGAGTCAAAGACTCGTCCCGGAGTAAAGACTCTATAAAATCTCTTTTCCTTTGAACCTCCCCAGTAAATATTAAATTCCTTTTCGTCTCTCCTCAACTGAAACAAGGACAAAGGGTGTAGCTTTTTAATCTATGATTAACAATAATTCCTATGCTCTATTGATTTTATAATTATTCTCGCGAAGACACAGTCATGGCTCACTTGCGAGCATAGATCGTCAACCCATTAGTTGAAGTTTTTTCATAAATTATCCTTTCTTTTTCGAAAAGATCGCCAAAAAAATACTTAAAATTGCTTAAAAACATGGTTCGCGAAATGAGTTGAATTTTTTTAAACAGAAAAGCCTCAAACTGCATATTTAATGGTTTTTTAATCCAAATTTTTACATTTTTTGATCAAAATTTGTAAATACGATTTTTGAAAATTGTGCAAAACCATTTTAAAACCAATGAAACCCCCCAAAAAAAGCTAGAATAGGTGACTTTAAAAAATCTTGATGAACGTAATTCCTACCAATATGCATAATTTACCGGATTTTTCACGATATCGAAATACTTGACTGATTTCAACGTGTGATGCACTACTAGAAAGGTAATGACGAGCAGATTTCAAATAACGCAAAAGGGAAGAGTTTATCGACAAACGTTTGCCATTTTGTTTAAAAAAACCGTTACTTTTTTTGAAAATTCCGCCTAAAATTGTATGCGTCGGAAGCCTAAAACAAAATACCCGTTTTCTTAATTTTTAAGGGGCTTTAAAACGATATATCATGCATTAACATCGGTCAGTTTTGACAAAAAATTAGTTAAGTTTTTTAATTACAATAAAAAATTAATCATCATCTGATCTGTAAATAATACTATTGAAGATAATACTATTGTAGTATCAGTGTAATAAATTTACAATCTCTCTCTCTGTAAGTTAATTAGATTCGCTCATTCATTTCAGTTTGAATGGTGCATCGTTTATGTACAATTCCATTTAGTAGCATGATCAAATTTGGATTTTAAGATTTGGCGGGAAATTCAAAACAATGTGCTGTTAAAAAACTGAAAATCGCCTGAAGGCATTTTCGACAGAAGCATGTTTAAGATTTATAAGTCTGCATTGAAATTGCCACAACTAACTCTTTACCTCCCCTTAATTTACAAGCTGTAAATTGACTGTCACAATTTTCCGGCAAACTGCCTAACGTTACTGTTGTTTTTTTTAGTATTTTATTTTTTTTGTATTTCTTTTATTTTAAAATGTTTTTACATATACAAAATTTTCAAAAATGATATCTTAACATTTTGAAAAAACTGTAAAAATTCGGATTAAAAACCAACTAAATATACAGCTTGAGGCCTTTTTCGTTTTGAAGAAAAAAATCATTTATCAACCCAAACTCTTTTCGTGCACCAAGTTGTTAAACAATTTTACGGTTTTTTTTGGACGACCGTCTTTTAAAAAAAACGAATAAATTCATGAAAAACCTGCATGGTGGGTTAACGCCGTATGCTCATCAGTTGTTTTTGTTTTTTGTGTTCCTTTCCTTTCTGCTCCCATTCGTTTTTGACTCTCCTCATCATCAAAGCATTTCATTGATGAGCACACTATGAATTGCATTGGATGGAATGAATGCAGGGCAATCCAAATCGGGATCCAAGTCGGAATTCCCAATACTTACTGATAAGTTATTCTTTTGAAGTTGCAATTCTTACATTTACAAATCATTGCCACGCCATACCTCTGTAATTACAGATGCAGCCTTAGCGCCCTTTGCATGCACCTTTCAAATACCCAGACTTCCGTAGACTTGAGCAATATAGTCTGGTCTATAGTCTAGTAAGACCAACAACAACGAAAAAGGAAGACGCACAGGAAAAGTTTCATGCATTCAAATTCAGATCAATATCCGTACGATAATACAAAGAGCGCCGAGCGGAGGGAATAATTAACCCACCATTTAAATGCAATTCTACATGTAGTTTTGGGTCCGTGCTATGAGTCTATGTACATACTTATGCAGGTACATTGGGTTGAAGTTGAACTCGAGATAAATTTATTTTAATTTATTATTTTAAAACTAAAGTACCATTGCATTGTGTAGAATACAATAAAAAGGAGCTACCATGAGGAAATGAGAGTATTATGCAAAATGCAAATGTATGGAAAATCATATAAAATCCTATTCAAATCAGAATGTAAAAGAAGTAAAATAGTAATTGTAAGGGTAACAGTAACGGTCACGGTAACGGTAAGGGTGCTTGGAAGGCTATGAGCTGGGCTATGGGATCCGGCCCAGATAGGTAAAGTAAAGTAAAGCTATAATTGATATAATCTACGATCTTTACAATCAAATGCGATAGTTAAGCTTTTCTCCAGAATCAGATGCAAGTATATATGGAAGAACTAAGGACACAGAGAGGAGGAGGACGATTACTATTATTGTCATTACAAAATAGGACATCAAGAATGAAGTACCTACTATAATATAGGGAAAGGTAGAGTGCTCACGCTCACATATTTAGAATAGGGATCAGGAGGAAAACATAGAATGCGCATAAAACATACACGTAGCATCTTTTATGCATTCCGTATTCCGTAATATGCATCCAAAGTGTTTCCTTTCCTTGGCTGAGGCTTTTACTCACACTCCAAAGTACACTACGTACATTGTACATAATACCTGTTTACTTAAATGAGGAGCTCCTTTATAGTACTATCTGTATTCCTGCTCTGGATTTAGCCATACTAAAAAACCCCAATGCATCCAAACAGTTGTATACCTAATAATTGAATTTTGAGTTCCAAACAATCCTGCTTTCATTAAATTATATAAAGCTTATATATATGTACATTTGAAAAATAAGCGTTGGCCATTTCAAAACAAATTAGCTACATTCAAATGACAACATTTGTGTGGAATTTTTAAATCACAAAACAACCATCTGCAACAACCATCTGGAGTTACCAGCCATTATTGTAGATAGCAGTTTTTGAATTTAGGAAAATAATGACACTGACCTAAGTTTAAATATTCCTCACAATTTAAAAATAATTCGTGAACAACACTTCCAAAAACAATTTAATTAGCAACAACTAAATTTAAAAAAAATAGTACACTACATTTATTTAATTAGAAATGCGCCCATAAGAAGGACTTTCAAACTGAAAATATTCTAAACGTAGATATATAGTCATAGAGTAGATAGCCCGTTTTGGATGTTGCTCTCTGTTCCCTATTAAAATGCCTTTTGGACCAGGAAGGAGTGAGAAGGTATGGAGATGTAAAATTATGAATGAGTGAAAGAAAGAGACGGGGAGAGGTCTACATGCAATAAAAGATGAGTGAAGAGTAAAAGAGGGCTCTTGGGAAAGTCTTCTCGTAGAGGAACAGCACTTGACTCTAGCTTAAAAAGTTTCCCAGAGAAAGTCATTTACTTTCACTTTACTTTCACTTCCACCTTTTTACATCCTATGTCGACTATTTGAGAATTTGAGAAATAGGAACATCCAAGTCAGAGTCAATGTCTCACTCTTTCTATACTTATTATTTTAGACTATCTTTATACAGTAGATACCTATACATACCTACTACTTGGAGACCCGTGACTCTCTCCCTTGACTATTATGAAGATCTACATTCCCCATGGCTCGACTTTTACATCATCTTCCCTCCACTATACTATTTCTAGCTCCAGCATCTTCTCCCTCGCCCTCCTGTCTTTCTCTCCATTCTCCATACTTGATCATCATGATAATCATTTATCAGATAATTTCCATCCATTTCTCCAACTTGCAACTCTCCGACTCTGCTATAATAGTGTAATTATGGAGTTGTTCTTGTTCTCAATCCTTGATCCCCTCCTCCTCCTCCTCCTTTCCCTTCTACCTCTGTATGATCATTATCATTCCTGAGCACGAACAGTATCTATAGAATTATAATCCAATGATGGAATAAGCCAACCACACAAGCCACTGCCACTACAACTACCACGCAACACAACCGCTCAACCGCCCAACCAAATCTACATACAATCTACACAAGATCACAAGGACGATCAGGATGACGATGCAATTCCCACTTGTTCACATTTTCATATTCAAACCACTTTCAGACCCTCACCAATGTCTTCCTTTTTTTTTCTCTCTCTCTCTCTCTCACAGAAAATACAAGAGGGAGATGAGTACATTGCGTACTTGATGCATAATAATACCTTTCCTCCCTCTCACCATCCGGATCAGCTTCGCTTCTGCATTAACATATTTCCAGCTTTATCTCTCCAGTCTCCAGCACTGAAGCAGTAACTATGTACATAGATGGGCCTCATGTAGTTACGTAGCAGCCATGAATCTACTACAATGTTTCTTTTACTATGTCACGAGATTTCAATTTTTGAACTCTGTCTCGGTCTCGGTTTCGGCTTCTACACTCGCTCTTCACGTCCCTGTTAAGTAGATGACATCGGATGGATGTAGACTCTCCGCAGGTAAATGGTATGTTGTAGAGTTGGGACTCATAGCTGTACAGTGTACAGCTCAGATTATTATGATAAAAATGAAGATACAGGTAGTAGCATCTGTGAGATACAATTATTCCGTCCTTTATTCTGACGCTGTTCTCCTGTTCGTTTCGTATTCTCATTTTTCTTATTCATGTCCTTGAATTTGAATGAAATCTAAACAAACCATAACCTTATGATTATTACAGTTACTGGCAATATAATTTTGCACAAAATTTAGCATCTTTTGGTTTCTCTATGGTTTTCTGGAAAATTATAACTTTTACTCTTGGCTCTTCGATCTTTCTTCTATCTAAGCCACTTTGTGGGATGAAATATGGGTGTTAAGTGGGGAAGACGAGGATTCCACTGACATTCACTTGTTAGATGCTGAGCTTTAGCTGCATCTAATGAAATGGTTTTGTCTGTCTGTCCGTCGTATTGTCGCACGCTACAGGTCACATTTCTAAAGCGATTAAATTCAAACTTGGTCTAATCGCCCACAAATGCGAGGGAGAAGAGCTGTATAGTTTTTGAGCAACATCGCAATCATAGTTTGTCCGCAATTAGCAGTTGAATGGACCAAGAATTAAAATCTCTGTGTCAGAGTAAAAACAATCGGGCGCTTCGCGCCGGATTTGTCTACCGGGGGCTCGAAGTAGATGCTGAGCTAACAGAGAATATTTGCTTTAATAAAGCCGTAGAACTCTATTGTCGCAACGCTCAAATTACGACAATGCCTAACTCCAATTTTACTTCTACTTGAATTTCTGATTTGATTAGTGGTGTAGTCACAAAAAATGATGGGGTGATCCCTAAAATCACCATACTTGGATAATGTCATTTATGAACGATCCTCGCATCTATACTTGTAACATACGGTCAATCCAGTGTTCAAAACATATGTTTATCTTCTTTCTGAACTAATGCTCGGGAGATCCTTAAAATTGTGTTTATTTGAATGATCTCATTTGTGAACGATCACCGTATGTATAGTTGTAACATCCTATGTTAAAGAAATCTATGTAGTTACCTAATTTTTGAACTAATGCCAGGGGGATCCTTAAATTAGTAATATTCAGATGACGTAATTTATGGACGATCCCTGTATGCATACTAGTAACATCCAACCTGATGTTAATATTCGTTCACTTAATTTTTTAACTTATAAATGGGGGATCCTTAAAATGATAGTACTTGAATAAAGTCATTTATGGACAATCCTTCTATGTATACATGTAGCATCCGGTGTTAAAAATATATTTTTTCCTTTTTTTTTAAATAATGCGCGAGGGATCCTTAAAAGATAGATATTTGGATGACGTCATTTATGGACGACCCCCATTTACATACTGGTAACATTCCATACATACACACGTACGTACATACATAATAGGGGATACATAAGGACATACATGCGTACACACATACGTACATACATACATTTTTACAAGCGTACATACAAACATACGTACAAGCACCAGACGCACATACATGCATGCATACACAAGTACATACACATACAAATATACGTGCATACATGCAAACGTATATAAGGTACAGGCGGGTAATTGTGATAAGGCGGGTAATTGTGATCGCTCAGTTTTTGGCAGGAATACATTAGGACTTAGGACACACAGAGAAGGAATTCCTTGCATCGAAGGCTCGGGTTAGTTCTTCCATGTTAGATGCACGGCAATTATCAGCGTTAATGTTTTAGTGTTAAAAACTGAGCGATCACAATTACCTGCCCTATCAGAATTACCCGCCTCTACCCTACAGACAAGCGTACATACATACACACATACGTACATACATGCATACATACATAAATACATACATATATAACATACATACATACATACACACAAACATACATTGCTATACTCGCAATATTTGTACGAGCAAAAATCTTTTCCAGCATACGGTTCTGGAGCCTAATCGTACCCTCGCTACTCGTATGCAGACAACTGTAACATCAGCGCTTCTACTGTCTCCCGTCCGTCCCGCCAAGATAATGAAATTGTGTACGATTATAGTTTTTAATATAATATAAAAGAGAGGAAAAGGCAGAAAGAGGGTTAGGCGCCGTTGTAATTTGATCGTTGATACAATAGGTTTTTTTTCGTATATAAAATAAGCGCTGTAAGCTCAGCATCTATTTCGGACCCCGTCACGCTTCGCGCCGGATTTTTTTAATTCAACTTATATGGTCAATTCATCTTATAGGATGAACCTCTTTAAAGCCGGAGCCTTATGTCAGCTTCTTTCTTCTGAAATATCGACAATTTGTTTTTGTTTTCATCAAAATAACTTAGAATTTTAGTTTAAATCTGTACGAAATGTCACTAATTGATTTTAAAATTTCGATGCAAAATTTTCATAATACATTAATACATTAATACATTTCAAAATTTTGTTAATTGTTTTATACAATCGTTTCATAGGTGTTACACGACTATAAAATTCAAACGTGCAGAATTCGAATATCCACGCATTTCGTTTGAAAACTGAAAAATCAAGTGTCATGTTGTTTCCGTAAAGTGGGATCATGGCGCAATACTCAGCCCAAAGTTGAGTTGGAATATTAAGTGAATTGCATATAGGCGTGTGGGATGAATGGGATAAGTTGAATTGGAAATGGTGAATGCATTATTATTATAATACGATAGACGACGAGGAGGAGAGCCAGAGTAGAAGCTCGAAAAGGGAAGTCACCAACCATCACCATGGGTACATCCAGGGCCCAGGATCCTCTCAATTTTTCTGTATAATCATCTCACTCAACTCAGTTTCAATTTTGATTTGATTTTGATTCCATAAATTCCAAGAATATTCAAATTTTGTCTCAAGATCAATAGCAAGAAAGGGACACACGCCACCCTGCCAATTGCTATATACTATATACCATACAATATTATGTCTATCAAATCCCACATTTTACTTTTAGTCTTATAATCGAGCCGTAAACCTAACTATATAGCCATGTCATATACCGCACAAATACCCACATCACACAACATGCAGAAATGAGGAAAGAAGAAGAAATTGTCAAGTCAAAAAACACAAAAAAGAGTCTCAAGAACTTTACCTCTTGCCTAATATATAATACCGTATTCACTCACATGAAGCAGCTCTCATTTCTTCATTGCTTCCCTCACCCGAATAGTTTTCTTACGCCACACACACTATTATAATATATCTGATTCATTCCGGATTTTTCATTTTCCTATCCCATCTCCATTTTTTCTTATACATTTACAATATGGCAGTGACAATCTTACTGAGTATCAAAATCAAAAATTCCACTCAGTTTCTCATTTGACTCGGGAAGAATGAAAAACCAAAAAGTCGTTATAACCAAAGGAAAAGAAGAAGAAGTAAAAAATAATTGCATTGAAATCCAATGTATAATATTAAATGTACATAGGCTCCCTTTATTTCTTATTGTGTACATAATTATGGCTTTGGTCTGGTCTGGCGGCTCGTGGCTGGTTATTGCATTTTTTTTACGGCTGTGTCTCTGTAAATATGTGGAAACCAAGGCAATGCTTCCCATTCGGATATTGGTATTGACAGGGTGTATAACATGTAAAACCTCCCCAAAGTGTTCATTTGTATAGTCGAAAAATCCATATGTATCAGTATCTATACACTGATAATTGAATAAGGGGCATGTTACGGTTGCGATTGTGTGTGTATACGTTTGAAGTGACGTACGTCGGTCGGCAAGTAGAGTAAGTAGCTCTGCTATGGAACAGCTGTTAACTCTGATTCGCTAAATGTTGACCATGAGATAATGATTGAATACAATTAGGGCTCATCACAAAATTAACAAGACTCGAGATAAGATATACAATAAGCCCTTTGACTTTGACGTTGAGTTTGAGCCCGTTGCTATAGCAGATCACATTAAATGTCCTATATATATATGAACCACATGTGCATTGTACATAGTGAACCATATGGACCTCTCCGTTTTTTTGTGTGTAGATGCTAGGCGGGCATTATGTGGAGTGGTTGAGATTGTATGTCTATGTACATATAGTCTTGTCTCTCTCCCACGGTCTTTGGCTTGGAAATGTAGAGTCTAGTAATGGAACCGCGAACAGCAACACGAACATGAACATGACAATAAAAAGTAGTGCTGAGCAACTAAGCGGATTGACTATAATATTTTATTTGTTCAAGTGCCTGTATCAAAGCCTATTATCTGTACGAGCGGCAACATACCAAAAATACCATGTACGCAGTGTGTGCAGTTGGAGAAGTAGAGACAAATATGTACATATATGAATATATTAAGCGTAACGTAAAGCTCCAAATAAAAGTCCCGGGTAGAATTACTTCAAATTTGGGCCCTAAAGGTCTAGACCCATAAAAAACTAGAAGCCGGGGCCGGGGTCTAATACGGACCCGGGATTTAATTTTAGGCGGGACATTATTCATGTTAATTTTCACAAGTTTCAGCGGTTCATTTATAAACTTAAACACCTTTAAAAACCAAATACCGTATAATGGGATATAATAGAGAACTTGGATCTATTTCGAACTTTGCTTAAGACCCGGGATCAATTAGGGATCTTGGATCAATTTGGAGCTTTGCGGTATAGCAAACAAACCTGTGCTATAGTACACCTCTGTATGGGTATAGATATAGGAGAGTGGTATATATAGTATTTATTGGTAAGGTTGCTTCATATGACAGATGACAAATGCTTATGTCTCACTAACTGCATCATATCCTGTCACATAATAAGATAGAATTGAGAACAGAAGACAGAAGAAGGGAAGAGAAGGTGAAGGGGGCTCATCCTTGCTTTCACCATAGCATCATAATTATAGATATAAAAGCAGGGAGACCTTCTGCTTCTGCTTCTAGGAAGCCCGCTACACACACAGTCAGTTGATAGAAGTACATGGAACTACCTACTTGAAGTGTAATAAGTTAAAGCACTTATCGCTTTCATATCTTAACTCCGCGTGTCTCCATGCATCTCTGCTCTATGCTCTATATCATGACTACATACTTTCGATTTTAGGCTATAGGCTACCCAAGGATGTTACTACACCACAGCAAGAACTACCTACCCACAATCTAATGTCAGAGTATACATACCTACAAGTTACAAGGCATCCATGTCATAACTGCATATCCTTGATAGTACTAGCACAACCCCTTTGGCCAGGGGAAAAGTAACAGGTATTTCCACACGCAACTACATCACATCACAACACAGCATAACACAACTATGAACAGGCACAATTATCAGTGAGGCAGCCAGGACCAAAGTTAGGACCAGTTAGAACCCGAGCCAGAACCAGTCACCAGTAAGCCTCGATCCCGTGTAACATATGAATACTAAGGAAACTAAATAGTGAGAGAAAGCGGAGAGACAGCCACCACACTACTGCTACAGACACAGACGACGGACATGCAGTAGCAGTAGATCTACGGTAACGGTAACGGAAATGGTAACGGTAACGGCGACGGTAACAAGACCGGGAGTCTTAACGGCACTTTGACTATCTCCACAAGAGTCTCATCCCAGGCATTCCGATTCCCATTGCCTTTTCATGGAGATAGAGGAGATGGAGATGAAAGTATATAGAGCTAAGCTCATGGAGTACAGAGACAATCACCAATTTCAATCTTGCTTTCTTCCCCCTTCTCTCTCTCTCTCTCTCTCTCTCTCTGCCTCTATTCATATCAACTCATCCATCCATCCATCCAAACCATAGCCCAAGATTTCAAACTTCACCAACAGCAGTAGCAGCAGCGGCAGCAGTAGCAGTATGCCGGGAAGTGAGCTCAAAACTCCAACACAAATAAAATAGGTCTTCTACCCTGTCTGTAGGAATATGAACACTAAATAGTAGAAGCACGGGACGGAGTGTGGCATGGAGGAAATAACTGGAATCAAACCCCAAACTCCGACCGAGCTACATGGAGATTCGAAACCAAAAAAAAGGGAAGGAGGAACAACTTGTGTGTGTGTTTCTGGATCTGTGTCTGTGTGTCCTGATGAGACTTGCACATCATGGAGAGAGGAGCAGTCATCCCCAGTCTTTAGCTCTTGAAACACACCGGAACCAGAACTACTGATACTACAAACCTCATCCAGATTCCCGACCACTACTACGACGACGAAGACGACGACGACGACCCACTCCTGGTACATAGACCATATACACAGAGAGAGAGAGAGAGAGAGAGACTCCGCTTTCTCTAGAAAAGAGAGAAGATCCAGTGAAAGTGAGGCAGGAGCAGTGTGTTGTTCATGAGAATATCTGAACCGCCAACGTGAGCCACTTCCACTGCCACTCGTACACCGCTACCGTCTCCGTCATTGTCATTCCAAAACTTTAGTCGCTCCCGTACACACACACACCTTTGTCTCTCTCTCTCTATCAACCTTTGTTTCCCATCCACTACCAATTCTACCATCACTAGACCACCACCACCACCACCACCAACACAGCCAACACAACCAACACCACCATCAGCTTCAGTATCAACAAACTTCTTCTTCTCCATCTTCTTCTTCTTCTTCTTCTAGTTAATAAACAGAACCGTTTTAATTCATTCGTGACATCTGGTTTGCGGCCACTAAGTAGAGTAACAAAGTAAGAAAACCAACTACCAACTAAGAACTACAAAGTACGAGCTTGGAACTTTGAACTTGTTGGAAATAAGAACATAGCACAACTACACAGCAATCCGACCAAGTCTGTTTCATAATTTCATATAAAAATAATTGTACCAAAAACATTAGAAGCAGCGGAATACATATTATAAATTCTTGAAGCCATCCATTAAATTTACTACTGACACTGACTGTGAACTGGGAATTTGAAAGTGGAACTGAACAACTTGGACTGAACACTTCTTCTTGACTGGACAATTTAGATCCCACGTGGTAAGTTGACAGTTTTTATTCCTTGTTCCTTTCCTCGATGGATATCCACATAGTACGATTTTATTTTGTGTGGATTCGACACTTAAAAAGCCAGTCAATTCATTCAATGTGCAACGTTATAAGTGACGGGTGCCCGTCCCGGTGCCGGTCCCGGTCCCGGTGCAGTGTCCATGTCATATCAACGTCAATATCCGCTTAATTTATTGTGTGTGTAGATAATATAATGAAATCAATTTTTGTGGATCTTTCCCATCTATATGTCCGTAATTATTATTACATCCCCTATCTATGCAGTAGTGTGGAGCTCTCCTCTCCCTTCCTACTGTAATCGAGCGTCAGTCACTCAAAAAAGGGAGAGAGAGAAAGAGATTGAAAACTTTAATTATATCAGAGCATTATTGATATTGACAGGGCTGGGAATATGACAGGGATAATAATGACAATGACAATATTAAACGAGACGTATTAAGTGCGTAGTAAATATTAAAAACTATATACTATATAAAATGTATAGAAAAGGAGAGAAAGCATTATCTATGTCAAAAGCTTATTATATGTTTAGTAGGAACATAGGACCTGGACCAGACCAGGGAATGATAAAGGTTCCCAATGCATTTTTGTTTCCTAGTCTTATTAGTTACACTATCAAGAAAGTAAAACTCTGCAATCTACTATGCTTGCATGAATTCACTCTAACTTAATGAAGACTCCTGCTCCGTCCTGTCATGCCATAAATAAGACCAGCACTACATATACAAATACAAATACAGCTATAGGCATTGGGAAACTAGTACAGTACCTACTTTTACTTTTAAGGTATAACTATACCCTATACTCCATCCGTACATACATACGGAATCACATGTAAACGGTGGCATGGTGGCGGTTATCTGCAGTAAGCTAAAAGTCCCCTACTAAAAGTTCTCTCTCTCTCTAGTTCAGAATCGTAGACTCAAAACTTGAAATAAACTATAGGTTACATCCCTATACTAAAGCATTTCATTCAAACCACGAAATCAAGACAAAGGTCCAAGTTCCAGTAGCCAGGGTAGTCCATTTACAATATATTACAATGGACTAATAGTGTATAATATAATAAAATACATAATTTAGGGATGGAAATGGAAAGGATCCATGCATGAATAGTGGATGAAATGTACTATATACCTACTACCATCTCTCCCTCCTACAGATAAAACAATACTCTATAATATATTTATGAATAAATTTACTGCATGTTCCACCTATTATTTCCTATTACGAGCTCAACCTACCCGGTCCTAACTATATGCAACATATATGTATATTATTTGACTGGAACAACGCAGCTGTATGTAATTTCAACATTATTTACATTTTGCAACCCTCCCATATTTCACTTTCACTTTGTTTTCCTTAAATCCAACTTATTTGTTAGTTGGACGCTTATTACATGTGTACAGATATTAGAGTTGTAATAGGTTCCAGGACGGGTTCATTATGACCCTAATGTACCAACTAATAATGTGTCTAGAACTCTAGACTCTATATGTGTACATGGAGCCACCCCTAATAAATTTAATCTCCAGTTATTATACTCTGTCTTGGACATGTGATGAATTTTAAGCATGGTACACACAAATGTTTATAAAATAAATACACAGCCAGAAGAGGGCCGGGATTCAGACGGTAAAATGACGACAGGGTGAAAGCGTATATAGGCAGTAGACAGTACTAAAATAATACCAATACATTACATATTTGAATTAAATACAAAATAAATATGTATTACGATTTTTTCCTTCAAAATCTGGTTTTCAATGATATGTATTTCCTGTGCTTGCTAAATATGTATGTTCTTATTAGTATTTATGGAATGCGGCGGACAAGTTGTTTGATTTTGCTCGAGCATAAAACTATATGTAGGTACTTGTAGGGATTATTGGGAAGACATAGGGTATATATAGGTGAGGTGTATGGGTTGTATAGGAAATGCATACAGAGGTAGTTCAAGTGGAACTATTACTATTTATTTAGAATGGTGCGGCAGAGAAACGTGAGTTTGAGTGAATCTTTCATCTGTCTCCTCAGTCATCTCTCTATCTCGTCTCCACTTATCTCAATAGACCTCGGGATGGGAGTAAGTAACCCTGTGGCGACGGAGGACGGATGGAAATCTCCTGATTATTAATGTGTGTAAATGGCTTAGGTAGAAATTGCGCAATCTGATAGTTGCCGAGGCCGAGGCCGAGGACCAGTGCCAGGACCAGTGCCATAGGACCCTGGTATTGGAGTGCATATTATAGATATGTATATATTTTATGAAAGGATGTGATGTGAACTACAAATAAATTAGCATTCCAAAGATGACTGGAGAGAGATAGACGTAGGTGGAGAGGAACTAATGGCTATGTACCTACACAGCCGGATCTCAAAAACAGATAGATCATAATGTGTATGCATTGACATGGCCATGGGCCATGGTCCATGGTCCTCGCGTTCTCGTCCGCTCCCATATGGTAACTTGAGTACCTCACAAAATACAGAGCCCTAGACCTCTAGACCTCCCTGCCTCATCCTCCTGCTCCTGCTCTATGAAATAACATGGCATCACTTACTTTACGGAATTCAAATCAGAATCGGAAATATTTATGAAAGGGAAAGGTAATGGGACTATGAAAGTGGAACTTGGGTACACTCTCAGAATGAGTCTCACTACGAGGTATATGTCCTATATGTAGGTACTCGTTACTCGTTTAGGTGGCTACCCACCTAAAACATAAGGTATTTTTCCCCTCTCGTCTCTTGTATAGTTTATACCAAACAAAACACCACCAAGTTGTACAAACAAATGGCAAATGGCTGCAGCGTTCAAATTCACAATTCACTTCTACTTACGTACTACGTACTACACTACCACTGCTGCACAATATTATGTACCTTACGCCTCTACTCTACTCCTATTCAAGGAACTAAATGGCCATAATAGAACTTTCCAAAATATATATAAATTGTACAATTTGCTTCCCATTCTCTCCTACAATTGAAATTCCTCCAGACAAACTAATCAAAATTATACAGAGTATTTCTCCGTAGGCTGCTCGCGAGATATTGAAGATAGTCGAATTAGATTGGATCTGTAGATAGCGTAGTACCAGCACCCGCACCAGCATCAACGGCAGAGTTGGAAATATTAGTAATACGAGCGTAGATAAATGAGTTTACAATGTACACACAGAGTAGTATAATGTCATTATATACGGGAATTATATAAGGAATAAAGACGCTTCCTTTGATACGTCCCAAAGTGTCTACAAAGTCTACATTACTGCAATACGCATGAATTAATAATTCTGCTTAAGTTCTTTTCCCAGTCAATAAAATTTTCGTGGAATAAAAAAGAAAAAAAAATCTTCAAAGTTTTCTAAATGGTAAACATACAGCTCACATTTATTTAATGTTGAATGCCCAAACTAAATTGGAGAGATTTTATAAAGGTTCACATTATTTTGGGCTAGTTATTTACAAAGGTGAATCAAATATTACCTAGACTATACCTACCTACGACCTAGATTTTTACCCCATTACATAAATTGCGTAAGCACTGTACCTACCTAGGTACCTATATACTGTTGTCTACACCGCGGTCGCACTACCGAACATTACCCTTTTTTTTTAAGTAATACCTGGAATTACAGGGTTTCCTATGGTCATTCATAGGAGCTCCAGTTGGTTGGAGGAAAAGAATAAAAAGTAGAAATATTGGAAATGAAATATTTAGTTTTTTTTATATATAATACAGTGCAATCGAATATTTAAAGTGCAATTTGATGTCCTGCCACATATTTAATGTCACGTCGTTGATTTACTCACTTGACATTTTTGTTCCGTCTCCGTCCCCGTCCCCGTCCGTGGACCATTAGCGCAGTGTATTAAAGGATTAAACATTAAACATTTATACGGAGGAAGAGGGGCAAAAGAGGAAAAAAGGTAGTGTGCAATAATGTAGTAGGTGGTATGAGCCTAATTGCACATGTATAGGAACGTCAACGACAACGACGGAACACACATTGGAACATTAGGGAGGAAATGCCATTTCAATTTACAATCTTCCGCACATAAATATATTACTGGGGAAGTATGTTCTAACGCTATAATAGTAAAAAAATCCCGTGTACTACATATACTACATAGATTGACATTGTCATAGAATCTGAAAACTTCCATTTCCATTTCCGTCGATTATATCATGAAAAGTCAAAAAGGAACACACAAAAAAGCTAGATAGAGAAAGTACCACACATATATAGTAATAGTATATGCATAGCAAATTTGGAAGGAGGTATATAACAGAGTTTTCCTATCTTTTTTTGAATTTTCACGAAAGCTTAAGCTTATAAATACTCAAAAACTCAAGTCAAGCATTTCAAATTCAGATACAGAGGCTCAGGCCTTTAGTCTCAAAAACGCACGCCATTTTTATATCTGTATCTACCGGCGACCGGCTATAGTTTTTGTATTAGAGTGCGGATTATGATATTACCTAATGTCCTTCCATTTATTATGTATGTCATATACCCACTTACATTGCCACGTACAATAAAAATGTGCTTTGGAATTTATCAAAGTTATAAATGCAAACGTATGCATCTAGGGTAGATAACTTTAGGCTTGGTAAATACATAGGCTATAGATATGGAAACAGTCAAAAATTTGCAAGAAGCTACAAAAGTATATGTAAGTCTACATAGGGACCCACCGCCAACTTACCCAGGTAACACATACACTCTCATATAATTGTAGACGACAAGGAGATGAGATGGGAAGAACCGCTCATGATGACAAGAGACAGGAGAGTAAACAGTTGCAATAATGTTTTTATTATTCCAATTCCAACGGGAGGAAGGGAGAAAGGAGCTAAACAATATTCTAGCAAGTATTTCCCCACTACCTGTACTGTACCCTGTACCGCAGCATCCTTTTGTTCCTAAATGGAGGGCCCCATCGGCATGCTTATCACAGGCAGAAATGTTCACACTCTCATCTTTGAGTGCACCTACCTACCTACCTATAGGTACCTACCTACAATTTTTATTCCGAACAGGAAAAGCACGTGAGACGTGAGGCTCCGCTGCGTATTTCCTGTTCAGTCAGTCAGGAGTTTAAAAGTTTCTTTCGGGACTTGAGGATGAGAAAATAGTGGGAAGAATATTGTATAGGAGAGTGGCATCTGTAGTGGCGGTGGCAGGTCTACGTCCGCTCAGCAGAACCACACCACATGTTTATAATATTTTTGTTGATACATCAATGACGCATAAAGGCAAAGGTAATGCTGTATAGTTTAGTACCCCCAACATGTTGCACACATACAGCTTCATGCAATTATATATAATAAATATTAAAACATTGTAATATCTACCTACCTACCTACGATGTGAGGCCCGGACTCCGGTAACGGTTAGATGCTCCGGATTTAAATATTCCAGTGTATGGAGCAATGGAGCAAGATAATATGTTACTTCACTCAACAATAAAACGACTACGGCTTGACTGTCTGTGTATAGGCAGAGTCGTCACATTTTGTTGTTGTCAGTTTCATTTTGAGTTTTGAGGGGTAGGATAGGAGGGAGTTTGGGGAAGCAGCAGTGTTTCACAGCTTGATGACTTTTACCCAAACCAAACGGAATAATAAATTGTAGCTCAAATATTTCTTGATTATAGATGCTGTCGTTTCTGCGAAAATCTCGTCTACAGCTACAGAATGCCATGTCATATAGCTATTGACATTGTTATATATTATTTAGTTGCCAAAGTTGTATCTATCTTTATAGTATCATATAGGAGCGGGTCGTATTTCGTATGATCCAGTGCAGTGGAAGGGAATTCCGTCTAAAATAATCCAAGGAAATAGACAGGAGGAGGACGGGGATAGAGGAAAACAAGATAATGCAATGGCAATGGCTTTGACATGACTTGAGTTTTGAGGATTCACTTAAACATTCAGCGGTTCTGGTTCAAGAGTTCCGAGAGGAGGATCCACATAACAAGGCCCAGCACACACACACACATACAAATGGACACGAAGATTAGATTATGAGGAAGGGACTGAGGATAAGGAGTGATAGGATACGAATCTATGTACAGATACAGTCTACTACACACAAGGCTTCTTCTCATCTTCTTGTTATTTTAAATCATGTCACTTCCATCACCGCAGGACGACTGCAAACTGCATGGCCACACATCGTATACCGTATCTCGAATCTCTCGTGGGCCTCCACATACAATACAATTTATACTACACGTGTATAGGTTCCCTACATGTGTGTGGATCTGTAGACACCGTAGGTAGTGAAAGTCTCAAAGTTTTCAAACTTTCTTCAATTTTCATACACAATTGTAGCTCTATATATTATTATTATATAGTCATACTTTCCTCTCCTTCTGTCACTTGCACGCACCCAAACTAAATTGAACAATGTTGCCACAAACTTATTTCCACGAGGCTGAAGAGGGCCATACGCCTCATCCATTCGATACACTATAGGCCGAGGCCGAACGCCGAACAATACTCTGAGTACAGCTGAATAATGTCTATAATATATGAGTAAACTTTCTAAACACAGCAAAGGCAAAAACCAAGCAGACCCTCTGATCAGAGTGAACGTGCCGAGTACACATGCCGTATGGTATTCAGTATATCTGTAATAGGTACAAGGGAGACGTAACCTACTGTACATACTGACAACAGTTATCATCCTAATTCATCGGAACAGTTTGCTTTCTCAACGCTTCACTTCACTCTCATGAATCTTTAAATTTCTCCGCACTTAACCTCTTCCTTTCCTCTCCCTTAAAATTTTAAACACACTTCCACTTCCTTTTTTCCATCTCACTGTCTCTCTCTCTCCCTGCAAAACTCCAAAACTCGTACATTTTATTTTATTTTCGCAGGCTAATAATTCAATTGATTTTTCTTGACGTACTCCCGCCCGGGATTCTGTCAATGTTTTAAGATTTAAAGTATTTATATGTGCGTATGTCGTAGTCCAGAGACTGGTTGAATCCTATGGTCCAATGGACTATGCGTAATCCACAAGGTCAGCCCCTATTAAGTACCCATGGGAGGGCATGATCTGACCCCAATGGAGACAACTGGACTGACCTTGTGGACTGTATGTAGTTCAGAAGAATCGTGGGTTTGTAGACTAGCTCCTTGGGCCAAAGGACTAAACTGCTTCTGGACTACGACGTATATACACACGTGCCATTCGCCATTAGGATGAAGCACCAAGCTCCCTTGATTTTACCTGAATATGTAAAAATAAAAAAACTCGAATGTGACTGCCATTTATTTTAATTTGCTATATTATATGCTTACGATATACAATAATGGAGGTGCACTATCAAATATAACTTTAGAGAGATGAAGTGGTATAATTGTATTCTTAGATATACTTGCCTTTTGTTTTTGTTTTTGTTCTACTTTCTACTTGCAACTTGTGTCTCTGTTTCCAGCAGCCGCAGCTCTAGAAAAGATACTTTAAAAGTAAAGCCATGTAATGTATGTATGTACAAAGATAACCGTATGCATGAATGTCATTCCATGGAATTTAAATACTACGCGTACACAGCTTGGAAAAAGTAGGGAAATTAATTCTTGGAAGACGGAAGAGAGAAAAGGGGACAAGACAAATTCTAAGTAATGTTCAGATTTGATGTGTCGGATTAAAATAAACAATTCATGTTGCTGAAAATGGGAAATAAGAGGAGATACTATAAACACAGAGACTACCAACCAAGTCTCCAAAAGTCTCTTCGTAGGCATGAAGAAGGCTCTGTGAGTTTCAGAGTTTAGTTTTAGTTTTTAGAAATTCGAAACAAATCCGATCCATTAATGGACAAGAAATAATTGCCATTACTCTCTTATCCTGAGGATCCATATAGTTATATATTGTCGTCGTCGTCGTCCGACTTAAGTCCATAGTTTTGAGCACTTGAGTTCTTGAGTCTCGAGATAAGTTTCTCGGATTTTTCGCGAAAAATAAATATTCTCTTCTTACAATCAAGTTGGCGCGTTCCCTGGACCGGCCCGACCTTCTTCACTCTCTCACTCTCCTGGACTTGTACTAATTCCTTTCAAATATTTATCTGTGTGCGTAAGTAACTCTCCTTCATGCTACAGCCCTTCTCCTAACATCAACATCAACATCTTAATGGCGTCGCATTAGCTTTCCGCTTGTACAGTATAGTTACTCCTCTACGCTTTCCCCTGCTTTCCCTTGTCTTCACTTTCTCTGTAGTCTTCCTCTACGGCTCCAGCAGCGTCCATCAGTTTGTATAATGAATACCTACCTACCTACGTGATTCCCTCTCACAGTCTCAGACTCTCACTCTTTTAAGATGTTTTTTTTACAAGATTAAACTCGTATTTTCACTGACTGAGATAAGCTTGAAGAAAAGCTGAAAAAATGTATACATATATCTCTGTGTCCTTTGGTGTTAGCAGGAAGAGTGCTTATATATGATGGATGATGTCGTTGTAAAAGCCCTAGTGGTTGTCTTAGTACCGTATAGTCACTCCTCACACAGTCCTTACAAAATTCAAGATTACTTACTTTTAGATCTTTTAGCCTCACACACAGATAGATAGATAGTCCACACTGTGAGTGAAATTCGGGAACGACGAAAACCCTCCCCCTGAACTTACAAGACAAAAAAGTGTCAAAACATGTTGTTTTTCATACACACACGTGTTTACTTTTGGTCTGAGGGTTCATTAATAAAATTGAATTCGACTTTTGTTTTTCCTTTGAAACAATTGTATATAACCTACACACAAACATCCTATTTAATTATTGCTCAACTTTCTAATTCCGTGAATCGTGAGATTCAATAACATGTTTTAAATTTCATAGAAAAACACACGATATTATAGTAAGTAAATAAGATAGTGAAAAATGGAAGGGCGCCAAAGGGCGGAGGAGGGAAAGGAAAGGAGAGGTGTTATTATTACTCGAGCATGTTCAAGAAGACAAACATGTACTGTGTACGTACTATCTGCCAATCCGCTTTACAAAATTCTGTGTTGGGATTTCCATTATAACTTTGTGGCAGTCAGCCAGCAGCAGTCCCGGGGCCATATATCAGAGATCTTGTGTAAAAATATACTCGCGCAAACAAAAATGTTTTCATCATGCCTTATGAAAGCAAGACGCTGTTGAAGACATGATTATGATCCACTTGTTGCCACTTGTTGCCAACTTTGTATATTGGATATATAGTATATAGGGAACGATATAGGGCGTCGTGAAGAAAGCAATACTAACCATAAGGAGTTTTTAGAAAGGAGACAATAATTCATATTGGGTATGTGCGTATTTCTAAAGCATTAAGTACTGCTTTACAAAAGTCACTGTGAATGGCTAATATGCCATCTTCAACGGCAGTTTTTACTAATTATTGTGTTAAGTTGGACATATGTAGAGCATGACGACAGTTTAATTGACCTGGTAGGGCGTAGGGGGTGACCGAAATACGACATATTTATATATTATATACTGCACATTAATGAATCAAAGAAAAATAGACGGAGTAAAAATACGGCAATTAAGAGTGTATTCAGCTTTACAATAAATTATCTAACTAGAATTACTATGTTCTTTTTTCTAGGAAAACAAACTTAAATAATGATGACATTGAAACATTGTGGACGGAATATGAGAGAATGAATTGAGCTTGAATTCCTTTGACTTCTTACAGAATCCTCCCACAGACGTCAAAAATACTTGAAAGGTATGTAATTATTCTTCTCGTAGACTCTTGTTGTGTGAGGATATTGTATGGAGCGTATTATTATTTTGAAAATTAGCTTTATTCAGAATTCACAAAATCAAAATTAAAATCATTCCCTACTATTATGTTCGCATCTCATGGGGAATAAAAGACATTGCTTTGTAATTATTATAGTTTCCTTAGGAGTTTTAATAAAGCGTTGTTATTTTGTCAGTTGGGTGGTAGGGAAAATATATTGATTGTATAGTTGTACCTATATTACTAATTTTAGAGTTGAGATCCGGAAATACAGATGCGGACAGGTCGTCGACGAGGTCGAGTTCGAAATTGAAATGTATGGACTGGTAGGATCAGAGCACTCCAAGACTAATAAGAGAGCAACACAGTACCAATCTCCAGCTCAGCAACAGCAGCAGCAACAACAACAACATCAACAACAACAACATCATCAACAACACCATCAGCAGCATCAAGGGGAAGAAAATCAAAGTCAGCACCGTCACGAGCGGCGGAGTAGTAGACGTCGACGCTCCATTTTTATCCGTTTCTTAGATTTCGTGAAACAAGCCTGGACGGGAGTCAAATTTGCACTAGGTAATAAGACAAATACAATCACGTATAATATTTTGATAGTTTAAAGTAATAAGTAGCTCAATAAATGCATTTATTTGTTGTTGACTCAAAGTGACATTATTAATTATGGTTTTAAAATATTTTCTAGACTCTGAGTTAGATGACGCAGAGACTACTCCGCGCTACAGACCAGAAAGCCTTGAATCTCTCTCCCGCCTAACAAGATTTACAGAGAGTGAGATTAAACGAATTTATCGAGGATTCAAAGCAGAGTGCCCTTCCGGAGTTGTTCAAGAAGACACATTTTGTGACATTTATGCCCAATTCTTTCCTCAAGGAGGTACATAATATGTTTAATATAATATGATTAATTAGACTCCCGTCATCCATATTTAAACCTGGGATCTCATCAGTTTTAAGTTTGTTATAAATATTTTACAAAATTACATAGCTTTTAACTTAAATATTTATTGTGTTAATAATATATTATTTTTTAATTAAGTCGTAGTGGAAAAACATACATAAAATGATTTATTTTTTAAATGTTTCTTGTCTTCCCCAGCTAATACTGGTCATTACGCTCATTATTTCTTCAATACCTTCGATCACGATCGTAGTGGACTTATCATTTTTGAGGTGATTTCTTTTACTATACACTTTATATGCTTAAACTATATACCTAATAACTATATGTACCTTCATAATATGTATCCGATTAAGTATATTTAATTAACTCATCAAATATATTTTTGCCGCGGGCTGCATAGGATTTTGTACGTGGACTCTCAATCTTATCTCGAGGGACATTACAAGAGAAACTTCAATGGACTTTTAGCCTCTATGATATAAATGGGGATGGGTACATCACCAAGGAGGAAATGAAGGATGTTGTTACTGCCATTTTTGAACTTATGGGGAATTGTACAGAGCCCATGATTGAAGAAGGTGCTGTAGAGGACCGAGTTGATCGGATTTTTCAGGTATCTTGATTAGTAAATGAAAAATGGGTCATCATGCTAAATGTTTTACACTCAGTCATAATAAATAATTTTGTTTAGAAAATGGATCGTAACTTGGATGGAATGGTCACTCTGGATGAATTCCTGGACTGCTGTATACATGATGAGAATATTACCAAGTCCATGTGTATTTTTGACTCCGTTATATGATAAGACTATAAATTATATTATGATGATGTATATTCTATAATATACCTATATATATTATTTTATATCAACTCTTCTCAAAAGCCATTGTTGTTGCGATTTTGACGGCTGAGCAATTCCAATCTTCTTATGTTAGGTACATTCATCCACCAGTCTATATAATACACATAATATATATGTACTATGCTACAATCCAAACTGAAACGGAAATTAACTATATTTTTATTTTAAAGGGTCTTTACAATGTATATGTCATATACAACAAAAAATACAGAATTTCCATGTCCATCAAGACTTGGGTATAAATTATACGTGTGGAATATTTAATTGTAATTTATGATAATTGATACAATATGAAAACTACAGATATACTATTTAATCTACATATACACTATATACTTAATATATATTCCCAATCAGCAGTAAGCATGTTTGCCTATGCACGCTGTATACAGTACATACTACAAATCTCAAGAAAAATAAATACCTACATTTTTGCAAATGATTTCTAATTTTTAAATCAAACTCAAAAAAAAAAATGTATTGTATTCCCATCATACAAAAAAAATTAAGCAAAAATTTAATGTTGGTTGACACCGATACCATTGCATAAGCAGGATCAACGATCATCTCAGAGAAAGCAATAGGTATCCAATAATGAATTGAGTGGAACATAAACAATGAAAACAAATGGTCTGTCGCAATATTATGACGTGTGTCCAATGTACAGTCTCAGGTGGTCACATAATAGTGACAGATGACAGTTCAGTGGCCATGTATCTATATTTCATGATTGCGTATCGATCCAGTTCAATGTTGAATCTGTCAGGGAGCATTCTATAATTTGAAGTTCATGTAAAGAGGAGAAAGTTCCTGTGTTTCTGTGTGTGTATGTGTGTGTGTGTTTGAAATAAAAGTAAAAGCTGGAAGTTTGTAAAGGTTATGAGGTTAAGATTTAGATGGGTTGGATCTAATCCTAATTCCTAAGATGTGTAGTTTAGATGTAGTCGAGTAAATTAGGATGTGTGTAATATTACACTGGCTCGGAGAGCTATTCCCATTGTCATTGTGGAGGATCAGGGGAAGAAGAAGACGGAGACGGAGACGATGGAGTTAATTGAGGTGAAATTGTAGAGGGAACAGGAGCTCCGACTCAAAGTCAGTCCAATCTATATATCTTCTCCCCGACTGTTTTCATTAGGAGACGCATCCATTATTTTAACTACCACGAGGGATAACTTACTGTCAACAAACAACAGGGCAGTCTTCCATAGAACAGATCGCATCAGTCGGATCCACCCATATGGAAGTACCTACCTCCATATATGTGTACAATTTACCTACCAGTCAGTACCAGACTGAGGCACACGCTCCCTACTTACCTACTTTACAATCTCACAATCAGCCATATACCTAGTCATATACTTCCATACTTCCATCAACATAAACTGAGTCAATTCTCCACCGTCTGGATAATTAGCTTCCGGACATGACTCTATATATCTATGTATCTAAATTCACTCTGAGGTCATAGAGTCCCCATGCTGTTGTGGTGCCGGTGCCGTTCAACGAGAAACTTTGCACAGCCAAGGAAAAAAATATGGTCTCAAAATCAGGAGAGAGGAATAAGGCACAAAGACGACAACAGAACGGAGAAACTGCCTCAAGTAAAATGTTATTCGAAGTTCAGGAGTCCGCTTCTTCGGCTGAGCTTTTAGTTGGGCACATATATATATTTATATGTTTTTATAACTTTTACCTTTTATAATGATACCGTCGTCTCTCTCTCTCTCTCTCTTGCCCTTTTACTTACTTGTTTACAGTACCACTACATCACTACACGCTGACTAGAAAATTAGTTTTTTATTTTCCAAGCATACGGAAAAATGTCTATAGCTCTCAACTCCTGACTCCTGGACATGACGGAGGCGCATAGTGGAATGACAATGAAAAAATGTTATCTTAAATTAATTATGTTTTAAAAGATAGCATGACTTTATGGACCCAAGTTTCAATTAATGCAATCACAAACAAGGGATATGACCAAGGAGGCAAGGGAGTGGAGCCAAGCACAAGAGATTAATGTGGAACATTTCAATTATGGAGACAAGCTATTATTCCCCGCATAATTTAACCTCAAGCCCAAAAGACCATTGCTTCCATATTATGTTGTACGTAGTACGTACACAGTACACTGCATAAAGGTAGATAGGTGTAAGCACAGGAGCCTTTAGAAAATATCGATTAAGATCAATTACGTAGTATATTAGGGGAATCTCCTAAACCACCCCAATCTTGCGCTTCCGTAGCCTCCTACTACCGGGACCACCTCGTCTCTAGGTGCCGACGTCTCACTTCTCGGCCGCTCTGCTGGTCTGGACCTCAGGACTATGGGTTCTAACGGATCGGATATTTCGGATCGGATTTCGGATAATTCGGATAACGGATCGGATCGGTTGACTTATGTATCCGATATGGGTCGGATCGGATAGCCCACAATCCGATCCGTTTATGGAAATTGATCGGATCGGATGTACAGATTTCCGAACGGATATTGAAACGGATATCCGCGGATATCCGAAGTCCAAAAAATCAATAATGTCGCGTTGCAAAATCATTGGTCAGGTTATCACATAAGACAAAAACAATAGAAAACGACATTTTACTACTTTTCTTGCTGTGAACTGTGAAATCAGGCAACGACAATTTGCGTGTTTTATTATAGTTGGTTAAAATTGTTTACATGCAACGTAGAGGCAGGTTTCGTTGAAGTAATTCTGAATCGAATAATTTAATGCTAACAATAAAAAGTCTACATTATTTTGCATTCTTGAGTGATAAAATAATTATTACAATCATTGTAATATCGGCTAATTTATTTTTGACAAAAAATGTAGCATTGTAATAAATCCGAAGTTAAAATGTTGCAGTTAGTAAGCACTATATAGTGGAAAAGTAAATGAAATTTTTGCTACTTAATTATTTCTAATTTTTCCAAATCCATCTAAAAGTCAAGAAAACTATTTCAAAAATTAAATTTTATTTTTTTTTAATTATTATTAATTTAATTTATCTCTCCATATAATAAGGATAGGGTCGGATAAGGTCGGATATCCGAACATCGGATCGGATCGGATACGGATAAATTTTATGACGGATCGGTTGGCCAGTTATCCGATCCGAACGTAGTTCGGATCGGATCGGATAAATGTTTTTTTCTCCGGTTTACTTCGGATCCGAAAAGTATCGGATCGGATAGGCGAATATCCTATCCGTTAGAATCCATACTCAGGACCTACTGCTCCTGCTCGCCGTCTGCTCCACTGAGATGAGCTCCACGTCTCGAGTTGGTCCACGAGGTCTTTCCTCCAGGTCCTAGGACCTCAATACCGGCCGACTTCCGTACGTCCCCTCTTCCTGAGCCCTAGACCTGCAGGCTTACCGACCTACCAGCTGGTAAGAGCTCGAGATGGGCTCGGTCTAGGTCCTCGGGTCTGTCCCACGGTGCTCGCTCTTTGATTTGCTACGGAGCACTCGGTCTGAGGTGAGCTCCACAATGTGGTCGGGAGATGCTAGGTGTATCGCAAATATGCACGTGCTGGTATCTTGCCCTCAGCACCTGCACTCCAAGATGGTAAGCTCGCGCGGTCTAAAGGTAGAAGATGCGCCTATAGGCAATATGAGACTGGTCCACCCGACCAGCCGAGTCTATGCTCCGTATCTGACTACACGGCTCTACCTGACCGGGGCAACTTGGACCCGAATGCACATACACTAATGATACAACGTCTCACACAGCCCCCTATATGCTGTCGGCCATAGGCCAAAAAGTTAGTTCGCACACCGGTAATGTCTGGGGAAATTACACACACTTAATACCAATTTATTCGTCTCTTCTCGGTCTTCCGACCCACAATATAGTTAGTTCTTTGTCGGGGAAATTCACACACACAATACCCGGTTTACCCGGTACAAATTAGGAGTAGTTAACTACTAATAACAATATTAATTCACAATTAAATATAACACACTAAAAACCCCAATATGGCTTTATACGGCCATACTTGTAACACTTACACCGTTTACTTATATTCTACAACTGAGGATTTCTCTACTACTTCACGAAACAAGCAGTACTTCCACCGTCTTACTTCTCTCATGGAGGGTTGCAAAGGAATGAGGATGACGGTCTCTGCTCATCATCTCGTGAGCCCTCAACCTGAAGACCGACCCAAGATACCCCAATCGCCTACACTCCTACCCCAACTGGTGAGTGGCTATCGTCCCTGTATGGGCCTGCCTCCTGCCGCTGATTGGCTACCGTCCCTATATGAGCCTACCTCCTGCTCCCCAATCCTCGTCTTCTCGAATGTTCTTGGTCGACCCCCCATCCTACTACCACTATCTCACGGCCCTATGCCTGCTACTGTGTCCAGATCGTTATCATGTCGTTTGCTCGTGTACACAGTACCACAGCCTGGATCCTTCTAGATCATACTCTACTCATTCGATCCCCACGTGATAGCTTACTACTGCTATTACCACTACCAGACCATGTCCTCTCCATCCAGTCTCCACGTGATGGCTTGACTACTGCTACCACCACTACCTACACTTACTTCCCTATCCCGACCTAGATGTCGCCTATGCCCCTTGTTGCTGGAGCCGATTTCTCTCTCCCACTGTCCCCCCCACTATTCTCAACTTTGCCAGGCGCCTGAAACATCGTAGAGGGTTCTCTACCGCCTGAGCACCGCCGAGAATAAGTGAAGAGGCTAGTGACTGGAAACGGGAACGACTCTTAGCGAAAAGATCTTGCTGTTTCTCTCTCCCACGACCTCACTAGGAAAGACTAGGTAAGTGGAGCGGTAGACCTAAGGACCTTTCTATTTGCAGAGCTGTGGACCTGGAAACCTTAATAGCTGGATTTAATTCGTGCCTCTACCCTTCCTATGCCTGTAGAGCTCCCTACCTCAAGACCCACAACCCAGGAGACCTCCAACCTCCTATCTCTCTATGCGGCTGGATCGAGATCCCTGTTCGTAGGCCCATACACTGACCCCAGTAGTCTTAACCATACTAAAGTAATTACCAGTACCAAGTAGTCATATTCACAATAAAAGTCTATTATCCTAGGTATATGTATGCATCATTAACAACAAAGCCATGTTATAATACTTTATGTTCATAATCAAATACCGGCACACCCGGTTATTCATATCATACATAATACATGTCTTGACATAAAAAATTACCTTATATCCTCTACCCCGACTCCCCTCGAGGTCGCTAAGCTAACATTTATCATTAAAACATATAAAAAGGATAAAATAAATATAAGAAGTATAAAAATAAATAAAATATACATGTCATAACAGTCATTACATCTCATGCCTTCTCATACACTATGTCCATTCAATCGAGAAGGTCTTCATCTTCTATGAGGATCTCTGCATCACTATCATTATCCCTATGTTCCTCTACTTCAGGTCTTCTCTGTTGAGATCCGTTTCGGGATGTTAGAGTCAATATTTCCGCCTTCCGTCGTGAAAGGTTTGCGGTGACTATGGTTCCCTGTCTAGCTGGGATGGGGGTGCTTGATGATGCTGAAAGTCCTTGTAGTGATGCAAACTCCAGGGAGGTCCTACGGAGGTAAGACCTGTCCAGAACCCTCTGCAATGCCACATCGGGATCCCGCTCGGACGCAGTTCGGCTCGCTGCTGCCTGATCTGCCTGTCTCTGACGCTCCTGCTGCGCTCTCCAACGAACTGGGATCATATCTGCTGGGACGACCCGGTCTTCTATCTGAGCTCCTGGTGGTCGATTATGCACTCTCAGGTCGGTTATGGTCTGGACCAAGTAAAGAGCTCGTGCCTGCATCCCTTGTAATTGACGATCTAATGCAGCATCATACGTCCCCGGTAGCACTGGATTAGGTATCTGCCACTCCTCCGTTTCTAAAATCCCCTTTACTATCCCCAGGATTTCATATACACTCTTCTTCGCTGGGCCTTGCATCATGCCCCTCAAAGTGGTCTGTACTGCCCGCCTGTCTTCCTCTGGTCGCTTGAGCTCATAAGAGCGAATGTTGATATGATGCATGGCCGAGCATAGCACATCTGCTCTGAACATCACATCTTGTTCTCCTGGCAAGCGTAGAAACGGGTGGTCATAGTCGATGTCCCCAGGCGGCACTACCACTTGGTGTGTTTTTATCGCAAAGCATTCAGTAGTCGTATGTCCGATAGCCCGGCAGGTTCTGCATATCCGCCACCACTCGGTTACTGCTGGTTGAGTAGGGGCAAATATCCATCCTGAGCTGCTCGCACCCACACCTCTTAATCGCCCTGGCACAAAATTCTGTGGAAACAACAACCACCCCACCCCCCTGTTGAGCATGTAAACCCTTCCTAATGCAGAGTGCCGACTACTCCACACCCGGGTCGACGTACTCTCCAGGAGTGTCGTGATTGTGTTCCCTTGCTGTGCGTGTAATTGCCGTTGAGCTTCCTCTTCAGAAGCAAGCTCCGATCGCAAGATGCTTCTCATCATCCGGTCCGACCACGGCTGGTCATCGCGAGCTGGTGCCTCTTGATTGACCGCTGTCACTGTTCCGGATGTCGGAGAGTCGGCTATATCAACCTCCTCTGGTATCATCTCTATTCTAGGCCGCTTAGGTGGACGTTCCGTCTTGATTTTCCCCTGCTTGCTTTCCTCTGGACCTGGGCTACTGTTGGACCTTCCACTTCCCTTGTGTTCCGGTGTTAGACGGGTGAGGCTACGGGTGCTCGGTCCTTGTTGCGGAGACCGAGTTTGCCGTTGTGTCTTGGCTGGCTTGATCTCCGGAGCCTCTGCTGCTTTCTTCTTCCTATCGGCCAACTCCCCTTGATGCTGTTCTTTCTGCACTCGCCGGCGCTCTGCTTTACGCCTCTTCGATGCTCGACACGCTTGCCGCGTCTCATCCCAGTCTTGTATAATGACCTCAGCCCGGATCTCTTCGTCTTCGTGTGCCGACCTGGAAGTCACACAATCGTCCCAATCCCGAATGTTCACTTTGACATCTAAGAGATCTATTATTTCTATTCGGAGCACTGCTTCTACATGTCTTTGCAGGTTGTGACAATCTATCCACTTCTTAAGGTCTTCCTTGCCCTGCATGAGTTGAGATGGTCGGCGTGGTTCTCCTTCCTTGGTTTTCATACACCACCTGTCCACGAAGGCCTTAAAAGCCTCAAATGCTGCAGTAAACCACACCCAGGTTGCATGTTGAGTGGTACAGGCATATTGGTGGACGAAGCTAGAGGGTTTCGCTGATACCTGAGTTTCCGTGATAATATCCTTGTCTAGATAGAACTGAGCCTGTAACATATATGCCAGCGTGGTTGTTTTAAGCCATTCACCTGGTTGTAGGTCTAGGTGACATGCCATGTCTAAGCGAAGCACTACCAGAATGGCTAATATTCCTCGGGCATCAAATGTCTCCTTATTTCTAAGCTTCGCCTGTCTGTAGAGTCGCCCGTATTGATAGAGAACCTTACTGAGTTCCCGGCGGCACTGGTTTGGCGAGAAATCCGGAGCTACCGCCGGCATCCTGGTGTCCATTATCCTTATCCGGATCTTTGGCACGGATATCCACCGGTCGAATCCGGACTGAGCATAAGAGAAGGATTCCGCATATAAACGACCCAAATGGTAGACTCCCAAAAACTTGGAGACCATATATCTGTATTGCGTTGCCGTGTATCGTACCCAGCCTTCCTTCCCTTTCGTTGGACGGTTGTCCTCCAGCCAATCTTCAATCGTGATTTCGAGCGCTGGAAATAATGTAAGTAATACCTCGTCCGCTCGCCTCGGGATGTCCTCGTCATACTGCTTTTTCCACCAGCGGCTTAGGAGGTAACGCACATCTACCGTGTGTCTGGGACGTACATCCGCAAAATTTCTGAGGATCTCAAATTGAGCTCCTAGTTCGTACATCCACTTCACCGCAAGGTTCCTGTCCAGCCAATCCAATATATGTGCCCTTGCCGATGGTTCCATTGCTGCATATCCTGCTAGGACGACCTGAGCCCCATCCGTGATCCCAATCACTGAGATATATCCCCTCTTGGTGGTGTGTTTGTTTGCTCGCCAGACCTAAATTGCGAGATTGCGGGACTTATCTAACCTTGATAGAGCTGCTTGGATCTCAGCCTCCTGCGTTGCTTCAGGGGTAATCCTGACTTCCTCCGGTATTTTGGGCCGAAGTCCCTGAGATTTGGTTGGCCAAGCGCCGTCACGTCCCACAAAATGCCTAACGATGCGCCCATCGATGTCTTGTTCCTCCATTTGAGCATCCGTCAGATCCCCATCCGGTGTATCGTCTATCTTGACTCGATATGCTTCCACTTCTTCCCGTAGAAAGGGGTCTTCCTGTGGCCGAAGCTGTATTGGTATGATGCATCTTCGTGCCGCGATGCCTTTTGCTTTCCGCGACTGTGGTCCCAGTCTTGCTGGTCTGGCTGCTACAGGTGGGCTAAAGTCCGGGTCATACGCTCCCTGAGCGGATGAGTGTGCTGTCCATGACACCTTATGGAGTGGTGCCAGTATCTCTTCCAGCCACTCTGGAGGTGTTGACATGCTAAAATTTAAATTTAAAACCACCGATTAGAAAAGGTCTAAGTGAGACTCACCGTCTCTCTTATACATATAAAACACGCATCTATCCTCGGATCATGCCACCTGATTCAAAACCCGAGCTTTACATGCCTTGTCCATTCTCTTAATTATCATGCTTAAATGATTGGAGGTCTTCTGAGCCCAACACTCATGCCCAGAGAACCCAAAAGACCATGTTATCCCCACGGATTCATTAGAGTCGCCGCTCTATCCCTTAGACACAGCCCTGGGCAGGGTTATGCCCCCGTAACCTTATACCTAGGTACTGTTAGCTTCACCTATAGCTAATATATCGCGAGCCCGACTCCTGGTCGGAGTGGTCCCCCCGACTCTGTATGTAGATTTGACTTAGTCGGCAAGGTCCGTTTCTACAACCAACCTTCTTACGCACTATACCTCGCTGGGTTGAGCTTGATATCTATTTCATAAGAAATTCGCTATGGCCTCACTGTGCCTGACATGAGCTCTATTCACGTGTCAAATTAGCCCCTTCTTAGGCTATAGTTTACTCGAAACTATCAACTAACTTAGTGTCACCAACGCAAAACTTGCATGTGGCTTAAACATCCGTCCTCCTGTACAAGATGTTCCGGTGGTTGTCATCAACCCGGAGCTGCCGCTATGACTTGTTTACCCTCGCTAGTCTTGAGGAACGATGTAAGCTACTATCCCTGAAACTGAATCTAACCCCACTGTATCTGGCCTCGTCCTTTGCTGTCACGACTTGGACGTACCGTGGCTTTGGTTGTATTGTGCGAATAACCGAGTGACTGCTGGTCGCGGTCAGAGCGAGGGATTGACAAACCTTGGTATGAAAATCGCTCGCTCCCGGCTCATTCCCTTGACATTGAGGACAATCAACTGCCTCCTGACCGAGTGACTGCTGGTCGCGGTCAAAGCGAGGGATTGACAAACCTTGGTATGAAAATCGCTCGCTCCCGGCTCATTCCCTTGACATTGAAGACAATCAACTGCGTCCTGTGTTGCTTGTTTACCCTCCCTAGCTTGAGGAACTTCACCCGCTATGCTTACTATACTGGTCGGAAACCCTTGCTACTCCAATCTACCATTTCTATGCTGGTATCGCATTCAACCGGAGCTGATTACTGCTCCTTCTGCTTGCTTACCCTTTCTGGCTTTGAGGACTAACCTATTCTGCCGTCCCTGCTGCCAATATCGCGTTTTGCTTTACAACTGCTCGAGGTCCTTTTGTCGAACCGCTCAAGCATCCACAACTGGAATGTTGTTCCTTCGTCCCAACTGTTGGACCTCTATCCCTGCGAATGCACCGAATAGTGTATCGGAATCGCAACGAAACTTTCAAAATTAAGTTAACTGCAGCCTGCCTGCCCTGCTTGTTTATCCTCCCTAGCTTGAGGACGGCCTACTGTGGCCCCTTGACTGTCGTCATCGTCACGCCGATCTACCATCTTCTCTTGGTCATTTCTAGTTGCCTGGAACCCCTGGTATCTCGCCGTTGTGTGCTTGTTTAGCCTCCCTAGCATTGAGGATGTAGACCTACTGACGGTAAATACCTGCATGCCTGGTTACCCATTCGCCCTGCTGTTGGCTCTCTTGCTTTCCCCCACGACCCACTTCTTAGCTGGATCCTCAGCAGAAAATAATATTCATGGGGAAACATTTGACAACGCTTCTTCGGCGCTATCACGTTCCATGGAAGTATCTCCGTACCCGGCTAATCACTACAGAACATCACAAATACGGCTCGATGGCCTGTTCTGTATCTGCAAAATGCTCACAACGAACATGCTTTAATGCCTGTCGCTTGTTTACCCTCCCTAGCTTGAGTATTATTGACGTATCTCCGTACCCGGCTATGTACTCCAGAATGTCACAATTGACTGCGGCTCTGGTTATGCTTGTTTAACCTCGCTAGCTTGAGAACTTCACTAACTTTGTATGCTGTACCTGAACTGTTAACTCTCTAGCTACCTACTTTCGGCAGGAGTTGGCCATTCCACCGTCCTGCCGGTCCTTCTCGTACTGTTCCGTATTCTTTACCTGTCTCCACCTGGGTCATCGCAATACTTGCATTTCTTGTTAACCCTTGGTGGGTGTGCTTGTTTACCCTCACTAGCTTGAGGACTACTGAGCTTGAGGTACATTTTTGTGATCTCACACTCAAAATTTTGGCTTGTTCACTAACCTTCCTAGCCTTGAGGAATTAAAAGACTTCATTGGATTCGTGAATTATCTACTAGTCTATGCTAAGCATCGCATCGTGAACCTAATGATCCCAATACCGGGGTCCTCCGGTAACACTAAATCTGAAACTTGGATCGACTATCATCTTGGCTGGTTTATCATGCTCTCCCAGCTTTGAGCGAAACAATGTGAGTTGACTTCGACCGAGCTGGTGGTCGCTGGGACTGTACTGAATGAATTACCTATGCTGGGCCGCGTTGGTCCTGTGGATCTGTTGCTCCCCGAGCCTTTGATTAAGGTTACCCTAAGCTAACCTTCAATGAGGGTTTTCCGGGCCCTCTTTCTCCGTGCTGGGTGCTCCACCAACATCTAAATCGGACACCAGCTCCCGGTATGTGGATTTCTTGAGCTCTGCACCATATGCCGTGAATAGGGCTGGTTACAAAGCAAAGGAGCTCACTAGCTCCGAGGCTGGAACCTCAGCCTTTTATGATTCCTTTGCCGGTGGGAGTTATTTACCCACTCACTAGTAACCTACCCTATACTCGCCCCTGCGGTGGAACTCGGGACGAGCACACGGCGCAGTTTAACGTCGTACACGTCATAGGACGTGTTCGGAAGAGTAGAGACCCCAGCCCCTACGCTTCCACCTTAACCTAAATATATTTGTTTTTCTTTTTTTTATTATTTTTATGTAAAAAAAACTTAACTGAAACCCATTTTACCATCACCAAAAAAAACTTTCCCAATATTCCAAAACCATTTTAATGCCACTAGTCTCGACTATTGTGCTTTATTCCTGTTAATCTGTGGTCCCGTCCTGGTTGAAGGACATCCTTAATAGGTCTCCCATCCTGAATCCGGTACTGCCAGTCCGCATGGTGTTTATGCCCAGGCGGTCCGGGGGTTTACGGATCCTTGTCGACTGTCTTGGTAGTACGGGAGGTGCGTCAAACTCCTGCTCATACTCATCAGACGTATCTAGTGGTCCTACTGCCCAGTCCTCCTCGCCCTCCTCCGGCTCCGACTGTGACTGAGCATCCGTGTCTGACTCTCCCGTCCTAACCTGTTCTATACCTTGGACTCCTTCCGCTTGGATGACTCGAGACTCACCCACTGGTATTGCTATTCGAAGTCGCCTTGGTTGAGTCTCACATTCATTTTTACCTTCCTCCTCTGCCCTCTGATGGTATGGAAGCATGAGCGAGGTGTGGAATTTAGAGGGTATGTCATTTGGATCATCCGGGTCTTTGATGCTGACCAGGAGATCCGAATGTACCTCTACTATCTGCCAGGGCCCGGTGTATTTAGCGCCTAATGACTTGGAATACAATGCATCCTTCGATGATTGCTGCTTGTTAAATGTCTTTACCAGGTCGTCTACCTTATATACGATGTCACGTTTGTTCCGATCAAAGAGTTTCTTCTGAGCTTATTGAGCCAATTTCAGGTTTTTATGTGCTTGTTCCCTGATGATTGAAATGTCTGACAATAATTTCGCCCCAAACTCCTCCTCCGTGATACCTAACGTGCGTTGAAGTTGTAATTTGCGGTCTATTGGAAGCATGATGTCCCTTCCTAAGTTTAGCTGGCATGGCGAGTACCTGGATGACTTAGATTTTGATGTGTTTAAAGCTACCATGTAATCACTGAGTTGGTTTGCCCATTTTGTCTGACTTTTAAGACAGAATGCTCGAAGGATGCTTTTAATATCCCGATTAGATCTCTCTGACTGATTTGGGTTCGGATGATATGGTGCCACATGCACTACCACACATCCCCATTCCTGGAGCTGATCCTCCCAGTCTGCCCCTGAGAAATATGATGCGTTGTCAGAGACTATTTTATTCGGGGTGCCGAACGTGTTAAATACCTTCTGCAAAAATCTCAAGATCTTAACTGAGGTAACTGATGTCAGGGGTTCTATGCTAACCCATTTGGAGAATTCATCTACGCAGACCACTATATACTTGTATCCCGCACTTGGAGTGAGCTCCCCTACAATATCTACATGAACACACTCAAAGATGTTATTTTTATATGAATGGATACCCATCTTTCCCGGTCTTAGCTGATTTGATGGCTTAGCTAGATGACATGCTTCGCAGGTCTTCACATATGCCTCTATGGTTTTTGCCATGTTGTAAAACCAAAATCGTTTTTTGATTTTGTCATATGTCCTCTCGGCGCCTTGGTGACCTGCCCTTGTGGTGTCGTGAAAATATGAGACTATGTCTCGCTCGATGGCTTGCGGGACCACCGGAACCAGGCGTTTCCTTGTAGTGGATACCTCGGGGTCTAAGAAGTCTGCTGCGATCAGTGGATGAGACCATTTTATATGCTTGCCCCTACGGAGCATGGAGGGTGTGATTTTGAACTGCACTGAGCCCTGCTGTAGTGGCCTACTATCTCTATCAATATCCCCCTGGCGCTGGTCTTGGAGCTTGTCTACTCTACTGCTATAAAAATCATCTGCATGGGTGCTCCGCTTTAGAATGGATTTTAGTGGACCCTGATCTTTATTTGGGATGTATCTACATAAGATGCCCTCCACTACGGCGTAGTCATACCTATATCTGGACCGATGACCAACCCGGCACAAGCTCTTGGTAATAGTAGCGATCGTCTCGTCAGCTCTCTGTAGGGTCTGCAGCATAGGCCGGTCCAACAAATCCATGTCGATCTCGATATTATTTCTCGAACTAGTAAAGGTTGCTATGCACTGGTCAACCCGATCCGGATCGTCGTCCTGCGTTGGATCCGGCAGAGCGCCTCGTGAGAAGAGGTCTGCGAGTCTATTATCCCCGCCTTTGACAAACTCTGTGTCGTTCACTACATCACCCAGCTCGATCGCCCACCTCACAATGTGTTTACTGTAGAGGTGGTCGTTCGTGGCTGCATGTTTCAAGTAGGACAGCGCCTGGTTATCGCATCTAAAAATCACGTCCTTCTGGTAACGGATGTAGGGGTCGAACACCCGATTTGCGAACCTAATAGCCAAGCATTCCTTTTCTCTCGCCTCATATTTGCGCTCTGCCCTATTCAATAACCTACTTCGACATTCGATCACCCGGAACCGGTCCGCCTTAAGCTTGTCGCAGTAGTATTCTTGAGCTAGAATAGCTCCCAAGCCTACCTCACTAGCATCGGTATAGACGTACAAAGGTTGGTCATAGTTGATAGTATCGAGAGTGATCTCCTTTGCAATCTCGTCTTTGATGTTCTCGAAAGCTGTTTGCTGCTCCGGGCCCCAATTGAAAGGTCGATTAGGATCTTCCTCCTTTTTTAATTTTGCAAAAATGTGCTCTAATTGTGTAGCATAGTGAGGTATAAACCTCATATACCATCCAATGGCACCTAAAAATCGCTAGATGTCTTTCTTGGTCTTGGGGACCGGGTAGTTGCGAATAGCCTCGACTTTTTTATGACATTTCGTAATTCCAGTCTTGGTAATTACATGTCCGAGGAATTGGACCTCCGGTAGATCGAATTCGCACTTCTCCCAATTAATGGACAGATTGAAGTTATGCAAGGTCTTAAATACAAACTCTAAGTGTTCCTTATGCAGGGCCTCCGTCGCACTAAAAATAAATATGTCGTCTAAGTATACGAATAAGAATTTACCTATGACGCTACCGAAGATCAGGTTCATGAGTTCTTGAAAGATCATAGGAGCATTTTTCAGTCCCATCGGAAAGACATTCCATTCCCAGCATGCGGTATGTGTATGAAAAGCTGTGTATTTCTTGGATAACTCTGAGATCGGGATCTGCCAAAATCCTGATCGTAAATCGATTTTTGACATATACCGACCCGGAGGGAGCTGCTCCATGATCATGTGCATGTCTGGCATGGGATTTTGGATCTTCGGAGTATATTTGTTCAGCTCTTTGTAGTTAACTACCAACCTCTTGTCTCCGTTGGGCTTTGGAATCAGTAGTATAGGGGACGAGTACTGTGAAGTCGAACGGCGTATTTTACCCTGTTTCTCGAGTACCTCCAGCTTTTCATCGACCCATTTGGCTATGGCCGGTGGCCGCCGAATGGGTCTGCAGTATATGACCGGGCAATTGGGGTCGACTCTTAGGTCGTGTACTATTGCATTTGTTATACCCGATGAACCTTCACTTCGGACCACTCGATCATATTTCTGCGCTAAGATCTCTACGAAAGTTTGAACTGGGGTCCGTTGGATCCAGGTTCGGTCATATGGATCTGGAGTCGGTGCCAGTGATAAATCACAGACATCTTTTTCTGATCGGACTGCCAGACCTCTTACAAAGTACCCCACTTGATGTTCTTCCTCGGCCTCAGTCTTGACTGCCCAATGTAGCTCGCCTTTGACATCGTCAAAGCTGAGGCCGTGTTTCCATCGAAATGAGTTACTTATAAAAATAGGGTACATCAACCCTTCTTGGACTATGAACTGCTCTCTAAACCATCTACCCGCTATTTTAAAATCTAGTGTAACCTGCCCTGCTGCCGCTTTGGGTATGCCATCGAAACCTGCTACCTCGATCTCTGATTTATCTATTTTTAAGCCTAGTCTATTACATGTGTCTTTTGATATTGCTAAAGATGTACATCCCGAGTCTAACAACCCGAAGATGGGGAATAGCTGTTGCTTCACCTTTATGTTGACCAGGGCGAAAGGGGCTCGGTTTCTTTTTTGGATTCGACACGGATGCCCTTTGAAGTCCGTGTCTGAGACCAGTTTAAATACTCGTCGGTTTCAGGTAGCGGTGTTGTGATGAATTTTGTGGAGAGGAGGTTCATCTTTTCCTTGTCGTGTTGCTTCATTAGTTGAGCTCTTCTCGCTCGAGGAGTCGAGCGTCGCATGGATTCAAACATTTCGCGATCTTGTGGTTCTTCTTTTACGGTCCCTTGTGGTTCTGGTGTAGTCTTGATGTCGAGCTGCTGGCTTGCATCTTCCTCCGGGTCTGCTGCTGTATCCTTACAGTTTTGCAGTAGCCTGTACGCCAAGAGTTTTGCCGTTCTTGTCTTGCATACTATTGTATCATGGGAGTCATTGATGCAGATGCTGCACCATTTTCCTGAGCGCTTTGCTTCGCTCCTGGTCTGCCGGTTCTCAGGTCTGGAGCTCCGCTGGGGTGGGCTCTGAGATCGCTCTCTGGGTCTTCTATTTCCATATTGTGAGCCTGTTAGAGAGTCTCGACGGGATGTTTGTGAGTCGCGACTTGAGCTCCGGTTCCTTTGTTCCGTGAATCGGCCGGCTTGACTGCCACCCGAATATCGTCGTGTTCGGTCTGTCTGTCGGTAGGAGCTTTCGAACCTTCTTTTTTGGTCATCATATATGGGTTTATATGGGTCTCGTTCACGATCCGCCCTTTGTCGTAATTGGTGAAAAGACTCGACCTGACTTATGAAATCGCTGATGTTAAGTGGTACCGAGGTACCTGGAGGAAAAGCACCTGCCAAGCTGTGATGCATGTTTTTCTTAAGGCGATTCATGATCTCTTTAGGTGACCATGGTTGCGGTTCCTGGATGTTTCTAAGTCGGGTGTAGAACTTCGAGGCCCAGGTGCGGATTGGCTCGGACGGCTTTTGCTTGTTGTAGACTATTTGGTCCAATGTCGCCTGCATGTTAGTCTTGTCATATGCCTTTAGGAACGCCGCCCGCACGGGCCCTGATTTAGGTTCCACGTCTATCAGGACGGCTCGGAGCCAAGCTGCTTCTAGTGGTGTAGAGAGGCATTGTTGGAAGATGGTGACATATGACTTGTGTTGGACCCCATGAACCTCTAAATAGTTCTCGAAGGATGCTACATAGTTTGATGCTATGTCTACTACTCGGTCGAATTTCTGCAGGAGTATGCTTAACCCTGTTGGTGCCATCATCTCCAATGTGAGCTCTCTCTGCTTTGCTTGTAGCTCTTGGTTTTTCGACGTCTGGGTCATCTGTAGACGCAGAATTTCCTGGACTGCATCCATGGTGTCCGGGTTTGCTGGATCTGAGCCTTCCCCGGACTCTTATGTTGACGATTGTTGCGTGGTTTTCTCTTTTCGGGCTAGGATCGCATTCACGAGCGCGGCTTTGTGGTTAGTTTTTACTGTTTCCTGCAGTTCCTCGTTGTCCCGTCTAGTCTCGACTAGCAGCAGATTGATTTGCTCGAGACGTTTTGACAAATCGTAAACTGCTTTTTTGAGCTCCCGTACTTGTTGTGAGTCGGGGTTGGGCTGGTCTCGCTCTTCTTGACGATCTATTGGTCCCGGAAGGATGGGTCTCTGAGCTCTTGCTTCTTCTTGTCCTAGGTCGAATACTCCACTGAACCGGATTTCACCGTCGCGTTCCAATTGTCGCATCGACTTATTTCGTTCCGTGAACAGGGATTGGACCTGGTCGGGTGTCATCAGTTTCGGTAATTCCTCTTTCTGAAAGATGGACCATTGATATAGAAACCATCGCTTCTGGATATCAAAGTCCCCCCATTCCTCATCATCTTTTGGGTCTAGCTCTCCCGCCTGGACCAACTGAGTTATCCGTTTCTTCCATAGCGCCTTCATTTGGTCCTGCAGTTCCTTTGATGCCGCCATCCTTCGCGTCCGTCTTCGTGTTTGAACCGCTCACCCTAGTCCCGGTTGGATTTACTGGATCTCAGACCTGATTTTTACCGGATCTTTTTTATGCCTCTAGTACGCGACCCGTGTAAAGCTATATTGGTCCTCGTATGTGTCAAGCTTATGCTCCTGCTCGATGCTCTCGTGATCTCTACCTAACTTACGATCGCCGCGTCGACCAGTGCACCGCTGCTCTGCGTGCAGAACACCCTTAACCTGGACAAATTGAGCCGCCCAGCCGATCAGACCCCCGGTCTTTTATGGTATCGCCACTATCACCGATAGCACGGAATGCCTTGTATGACTATGTTGATATGCAAAATGGTGCGTATGTAACCACTACTGCAAGTAGTATGAGATATGACCTATTCAGATGGTATTTCTCTCTCCCCGTAGATCCCGTTGCTCCAAGTGCGGTGTTCGCCTGACCTGCCTGCGTATAGCTCAGTCGAACCTCTTGTCTCGGAACTCGTGGCCTGATTTTACCAGCCCTATTCTAATGCTCTAAGTAAATAACAAAAATTTTTGTGCACTTTAGAAATAAGGAACTGGTTTATCTCACCTTGGTGTGCGCTGGTTCTAACAAGATGAAAATCTTGTGTCCTGTCACGGTCGCCAGTATAATAGGGGAATCTCCTAAACCACCCCAATCTTGCGCTTCCGTAGCCTCCTACTACCGGGACCACCTCGTCTCTAGGTGCCGACGTCTCACTTCTCGGCCGCTCTGCTGGTCTGGACCTCAGGATCTACTGCTCCTGCTCGCCGTTTGCTCCACTGAGATGAGCTCCACGTCTCGAGTTGGTCCACGAGGTCTTTCCTCCAGGTCCTAGGACCTCAATACCGGCCGACTTCCGTACGTCCCCTCTTCCTGAGCCCTAGACCTGCAGGCTGACCGACCTACCAGCTGGTAAGAGCTCGAGATGGGCTCGGTCTAGGTCCTCGGGTCTGTCCCACGGTGCTCGCCCTTTGATTTGCTACGGAGCACTCGGTCTGAGGTGAGCTCCACAATGTGGTCGGGAGATGCTAGGTGTATCGCAAATATGCACGTGCTGGTATCTTGCCCTCATCACCTGCACTCCAAGATGGTAAGCTCGCGCGGTCTAAAGGTAGAAGATGCGCCTATGGGCAATATGAGACTGGTCCACCCGACCAGCCGAGTCTATGCTCCGTATCTGACTACACGGCTCTACCTGACCGGGGCAACTTGGACCCGAATGCACATACACTAATGATACAACGTCTCACACAGCCCCCTATATGCTGTCGGCCATAGGCCAAAAAGTTAGTTCGCACACCGGTAATGTCTGGGGAAATTACACACACTTAATACCAATTTATTCGTCTCTTCTCGGTCTTCCGACCCACAATATAGTTAGTTCTTTGTCGGGGAAATTCACACACACAATACCCGGTTTACCCGGTACAAATTAGGAGTAGTTAACTACTAATAACAATATTAATTCACAATTAAATATAACACACTAAAAACCCCAATATGGCTTTATACGGCCATACTTGTAACACTTACACCGTTTACTTATATTCTACAACTGAGGATTTCTCTACTACTTCACGAAACAAGCAGTACTTCCACCGTCTTACTTCTCTCATGGAGGGTTGCAAAGGAATGAGGATGACGGTCTCTGCTCATCATCTCGTGAGCCCTCAACCTGAAGACCGACCCAAGATACCCCACTCGCCTACACTCCTACCCCAACTGGTGAGTGGCTATCGTCCCTGTATGGGCCTGCCTCCTGCCGCTGATTGGCTACCGTCCCTATATGAGCCTACCTCCTGCTCCCCAATCCTCGTCTTCTCGAATGTTCTTGGTCGACCCCCCATCCTACTACCACTATCTCACGGCCCCATGCCTGCTACTGTGTCCAGATCGTTATAATGTCGTTTGCTCGTGTACACAGTACAATTGTGAGAGCGTTAGGTGAGGATAGATAAGTACAAGTTATAGAATGGAAATATTAACTCACCAATTTTGAATAGGATTATTTTCTTAATTGAAATTAACGCAACGTTTCGGATTATTCCTTCAGCAGGCGTTTACAATATCGAAGAGTAGACACTTATAAATAGACGCACTCGTAAAACACTACTATGAGCTGTTTGGTTTCTGTTTATACTGTTTGAAATTGGTGGGAATGCTACGAGGGAAATTGCTGTGGAGAAAAGCCGTGTCGGGCGACACGACCTTGGCTCGGATGCCCCGGGTGTGCCAATCCCGTCAAACTGAAATAAATCAATCTGTCCTGGGGTTTGAAGGGATTTAGATGAAGGAGAAGCAGGTGTTAAGACCTGGAGGGTTTTGGGATGAAAAGCGAAAGATAATTCGTTTTTTAAGGTCAAGGCGTGAGGGTTCGGATTTAGGAGCGAGGGTGAGGGCAGTTATTTTCATATTATCGGAGACATGGTTAGGAAGGTTGAAGTGTAGGGAAACCTGAGAGTAATCGGAGTTCTGGCGTACACGGGACAGGTGCTCCCGAAATCTATCGGCGAGTTTTCGGGACGTCTGTCCGATGTAGACAACATTGGGGCAGTTTGTGCAGGTGATTGCGTAGATTAGACAAGATGATAGGCAGTTGAAATTGGATTGAATTTTGTATTTATAAGAGTTGTTGCTGACAGATTTGTGTTGAAGAGTGTGATGGCAAGTGACACATCTGGGTCGCTCGCACGGAAAAGTTCCAGCGTTGGGGTCTGGAGGTTTTTTAGAAGTAAGGGATGTTCTGACCAAAATGCTAGATAAATTCGGGGATCTTCGTAATGAACTGACTGGGGGTTCCGGGAAAATGTCACGTGTTGTCTGGCTTTTTGTGAGGATGTTATGGAATAGGTATTGAGTTTGCTGGGTGAGTTGTCGGGATACTTTGGAATGGTTGAGTACTAGTGGTATTCTGCTGTTATTGCTGGCTTGGTTGTTGCGATTAAGTAAAGTATCCCGGGGGTACGAGGCTGCTTTACTAATTGCCTTATTGATTAGATTTAATGGGTATTTCCGTTTCAGAAAAAACGACGACATAATTTTACACTGTTTGAAAAAGTCTTCATTTTCACTGCAGATTCTTCGAAGGCGAAGGAATTGGGAGAACGGTATTGCTCTAAGAGTATGTCGGGGGTGAAATGAGTCATATGGAAGGTATGAATGAGCGTCGGTAGGCTTGTAATAAATTGATGTTGCTACTAGATCCAAGTTAGGTACTGGTGTGATGAGTATGTCCAAAAAGGGGGCTGAAGTGGTAAAAATGTTGTGGGTAAACTTGATAGCTGGATGCATTGCTGAGAAGGAATTAATGAAAGAATGAATGCCTTCAATGTCACATGAGAACAAACCAAGGCAGTCGTCTATGAATCTTTTATAAAAATCTGGTTGGGGGCCTGAGTATGATTCGAAGAATTTAATTTCCAAGTATGCTAGAAAGAGTGAAGCAAAAGTGGGGCCCATTCTGGTACCCATTGCTACGCCAGAGGTTTGGGCATAGAAGGATCCGTTGAATTCAAATGCATTGAGGGTCAGTACTAAACGGGCAAGTTGAACAATGGATTCGGTAGGGGCGTAAGGGTCAGCTCTGAGATTCAGAAAATATCTAAGAGCTGTAAGTCCGTCTTCGTGAGGGATGACTGTATAAAGAGACACAGCATCCATTGTAACGATGTATCTATGTTGTCCTTGAAAATGAAATTCATTTAAAAGACGGAGGGTGTGGTTAGTGTCCTTTATGTATGACGAGGTGGATGCTAGTATGGGCTGAAGGAAGCTGTCGACGAAGGCAGATACTAAGTAGGTGGGGCAATTAATGGTTGCAACAATGAGAAGTCCGGGGTAGTTCACTTTGTGAATTTTGGGAATGAGGTAAAATCTGGAACATCGAGGTTCGGGTACAATGAGTTTGGTAGCACTTCGAGGTAGCCAATGCATATCAATATACTCGTTTATGCAGTCGGTTAGCTTTTGCTGGTATTCCATCGTGGGGTCGGTCACTAGGGGGGTGTAAAAGAGAGCGTCGGACAATTGTCTGACTCCTTCGGCGATGTAGAGGTCTCGCCTCCAAACGACGGTGGCCCCTCCCTTGTCGGCGGTGCGGATGACAATATCCTTCCGGTTGAGAAGTGAGGTAATGGCCTGAGTTTCTTGGGCCGAGAGGTTTCGCTTACATTCAGTGAGCATATTAAGGCTGGAGGGAACAACTTCCCTGAGTGAAAGAGCGAAATGCTCTACTGCGGGAATAGGATTTGGTGGAGGCATCCACGTGCTTTTTTTGTGGACTAGAGAGTTGATGGTTACTGAAGTGGGGTCAATGGGATCTTGAGTGGGGGACGTGGACGGCTCTTGAGAGTGAAAGTGGACTTGGAGTCGGATTCGTCGGATAAAAGCTTCGAGATCCTTGTTGACATCAAATAAATCTGTGTGGGTTGGAGTTGGAGAGAATTTTAAGCTGCGATTCAGTAGAGATCTCTCAGCTGTGGAGAGTTCTAGATCTTCTGGAATCGTTACTACAAGTTGTGATGTTTGTTGTGGGTGGATGCGAGATGGGATATTATTGTTGAAAGTTGATTCGATTGGTTCTGTTTCGGAGTTGGAAGTTATTGCTGATATTGGCTGTGGGGGAGTGAGCAGGGAGGAGAATACTAAAAGGTTTGGCTTGTTTAGATCTGGTGGTGCGGGTTGCTGGGTGGCTGGTAGTATGCGAATATTACGGGACTGGGTGGAATTAAAAGGATTGTTTGTGATTAGATACGGCAGTTTTTTGTATTTGGTTAGGTTACAGATGTGGTACAGATGGTTATTGAGGAAACGGGCTATTTCGACAATAATGCGGTATGATTGTGGTGGTGTGGATAGACGGAGCTGATTTTTGTATGATTTGATAGGTACATTAAGTTGCTGCTGTTTCTGTCTGTATTTTTGAAGAGTGATGGCCATGAGTTTGGGGGAACAGTCATGGAGACATTTTGAGTGAGTATTCGTGGCAGTGCTGGCAGGGCGGTTGGTGTCGGTAGAAGTGATGAATTCGTCAGGGGGAATGAATTTGAGTTTAAAACCGTTGGGGATGTGGTTTAAGTGAAGACAGAGGGATAAAAACATAATATGGCTAGTCGTTTTAGTTTTTTTGAGAATAAAATGAAAATATGAAACTGCGGGGGAGGTTACACAGGGAGGAAAGGAACTTAATAAATATTGGAAAAGATGAAAATGGTTAGTATAACGAGTGAGTCTGGGAATGGAAATCATATTGGTTTGACACGCAAGTATATAAATGATAAGTAAGATTGTGAGAGCGTGAGGTGAGGATAGATAAGTACAAGTTATAGAATGGAAATATTAACTCACCAATTTTGAATTGGATTATTTTCTTAATTGAAATTAACGCAACGTTTCGGATTATTCCTTCATCAGGCGTTTACAATATCGAAGAGTAGACACTTATAAATAGACGCACTCGTAAAACACTATACTATAAGCTGTTTGGTTTCTGTTTATACTGTTTGAAATTGGTGGGAATGCTACGAGGGAAATTGCTGTGGAAAAAAGCCGCCCATGTGTAACGATATGTATACTACGCTGTCTATTGGTCGCCTGTCTTGTAGCCAAAATGTACGTCTGCAAGGTGTGGCGGTGTGGCCCTGGTCCCTGCTGACTAATGCCCGTTGGTCTGAAGATGCAGATTAGCTACCAGCTAGATCTCCCGGAATGAAACTAAACGGATGCCTGACAGTGTTAAATGATCTGAACTACGACTCGGGTTATTGCTTTACTACACGGTAGTAATAATTACTATAATATTTATTACAACAATAAGGAAATTTCTAAATTGAAACTTGGAAATGGAAAATAGAAATTGAGATTTCGAAAGAGAGCTGAATGTGTCTCGTCGGCCTTTCCACACTAACTGACGAGTGGTCGTGGCAGTGGCTACGAAGTAAGGAAAGAAGGAGAACTGCCAACGCTCCACTGTAAATCACGTGACTGTTTGGCGGTCCGTGCCGCAGCCTTTAGTGATCTTTGAATCACTACAACTCAGCTCATAGTATAGTGTTTTACGAGTGCGTCTATTTATAAGTGTCTACTCTTCGATATTGTAAACGCCTGATGAAGGAATAATCCGAAACGTTGCGTTAATTTCAATTAAGAAAATAATCCTATTCAAAATTGGTGAGTTAATATTTCCATTCTATAACGTGTACACAGTACCACAGCCTGGATCCTTCTAGATCATACTCTACTCATTCGATCCCCACGTGATAGCTTACTACTGCTATTACCACTACCAGACCATGTCCTCTTCATCCAGTCTCCACGTGATGGCTTGACTACTGCTACCACCACTACCTACACTTACTTCCCTATCCCGACCTAGATGTCGCCTATGCCCCTTGTTGCTGGAGCCGATTTCTCTCTCCCAGTAGTGAACTAAAACGAGGCTCAGCTTATAGTAGTCAACGGTGCTTTTACGTATTATGCCATGTGCATTTCCCCGTCATCAATTTTTTTGAAAATTAAGCAGCAAAAATTCAAAATAAATAAATATAATGCCCGTCCAAAATGTACATATATGCTATTTTACAGAATTAAATATAAATATCAGTGATTCAAATCAATGCTGACCGCCAGTGCAGTGTATCCAGGACAAGCCAAGACAAAAGTCAGTATAAGTATAGCTTTTTGTAGAAATAGTGCTGGGCCCAGAATATTGCGATGGGTGAGGGGGGGGGGATAGCAATGCTAAGCAGCCATATTTAAAAATGGCCGCTCCTATCTCTCGATTATTACGGTGGTATTTAAATAATGGACTTGATCGGAGCCTGCCGAAGAATATTTGCATGTGTACACACAATTACATAAAATGTCAGTGTTGTTGTCTTAACACGATTTCCTAAGGTATAATTTGGTATTTGATTAATCCTATTAATGAAAATGAAGAGCTTCATACATTATTCTATATTAGCTATGAGGCTATGGGCCAGATATATGGTTGGATTGCATGCATCTTATCAGCAAATTATTATTATTACATTCATGTAGTGTTCTAGAAACTGCTATAATAAACCACAGTTGTTACGTACGAATGCCCAATTATTCGAAATTCATTTCACTTTAAATTCTATTTACATCATTGTCAGAATTATTTGATTTGGGACTTGTAGTTTCCCCTGGGTAAATAATATGCATGTAGTCCAAATTAAGTATTTAGAGTCTATACTCGTAATTTGAGAATTTCCAATTTCCAAGAAAACAAATTCAAAAAATTAGTGTAAAATTTCGTTTGGTTCATTATTTTTACTAGACATGTCAACACGAGACTATTTCACTATCTCTACTACCTATTTGAAGTAGAGGGTTGATCACGCATCAGTTTAATTCTTAATTCCAGGGGTTTATTTTGGAGCATGTGACTCATTTCTCATTTCTTTTTATGGAGCTGGATTTTAAGCCATGCCATGCTATGATATGTATTGTGAGATCTGCTATATGCTGCAGGAGCCTTTGGTACAATATGTGTCTTATACGAGGAACATGAACTCTACTCTGAATGTGAATGAGTTGTATAAGTTAAGATGTCTCTACTAATTTAATTGCAATGGGATGTGACCAAGATTGAGTTGAGGAGAGCGATGAGGCTACGGCTGCTCACGGAGTGACTACAGAGGAAGCGATCAATACATTCCTACTGATGATTACCCCGTAGACACACTCCAAACTGTTGTAGGCCAGCCAGAAATGTCTGAACCACAAAACCTCCAGGTAAATAATTAATTAATATTACACATCATTAATTAATATCACATTATTAAATTAAATTCACTTATCGCTACATGGGATCAATATGATTTTATTTTTTATTTGCATTATTTTTTTCCTCTTAGTACATAGTAAATTCATCATAATTGATAACTTGACTGATACGGACTGCAGTCAGTTTTGAGCTTAGAATGTTACACAATGCCTTGGTAAGCTAGTGGTGCATTTTTTTCAATCACAAACGTAACTACGGCGAAACGTTAACATAAATACTACATACATCGAAATAATTAAGACACGCGAAGGAAGTTTCATAATATATTATGTTGTGAAACGTTCGCCTTGGGTTGATAAATACTCGACTTTTATTTTTTTATTAGCTTTTTTTGTTTTTGCTCTGAAGTCTGAAGTTAAATTCAATTGCCAGTTGTATTCGTCAAAGTTGAGGCTCACCTGCACTGCATTCTGAATATTATAATATATCGTCGGAGTAGACGCTAATCCGAATCAGGGGCGGACTGGGATCTATTTGGGCCGCGGAATTAACCATTACCAGATTGGGCGTTCAGGGGGCCCACACTGGGACCAGGGGCCCAAAGATCCCGTATACCTAATGTATAAGAAACGGGGGGCCCATGCGGAATTTCCGCAAATTTCTTATGGCCAGTCCGCCCCTGATCCGAATCCTTCCACTGAGATTAATAAGGAAAGACAAAGTTTTGCTTTTAGGCATTTATGGAAACATACAGATTTCCATTCACAACGACGATATGTATCCTACTACATAATATAAGGACAGGCAAGTTGTAGATACAACTAAATTACTTTCCTTGCTAAAAACTATTTCGAAAGATTTTATTAGCTAACTAGCGAAAAGATTAGAAACGAAGGAGTTGGATGTAATAAGCCGATGAGAAAACTAGTAAAGAAGAAAGAACGAAAGTTTTCCTAAAGTCCAAAGGGTGCAAGTGTCTCCATCAGTTCAGTGGTTTACTAATTACCTAACAGTGCTAGTAAGTTTTACATGATTAAGTTCAAGGTATATGGCTGCTGTAGTTATTATTATGCCTTCCAGTATTAATTCAATGCCGTGTATGCTACTCCTTTTGTTTTAATATATCAGCACGCGTACTAAAGGTAGACACCTCACTTATCCCTATGTGAGGAGCCATATTGATGCAGCCAGTTGAAACACTACTTACAACGTAACACAATATATTAAGTATACACCTGACAATATCAGTTATAGATACCCAATAAGAATAACGTTATGTAAACATCTGTTTTGACCCTACCCCCGCTACGTCATTATTTTAACCCCTAACCTCTAACCCCTATCCCCAACGCCTAACCCCCAATCCTTAACCCGTAACCTCTAAACCCTAAACGCTGCAACTCCTAACCCCTAACCCCTAACCCTTTACCCCTAATCCCTAACTCATGACTCCCCAGCCCCCTATTGTATTGTAACCCCCTAAAATTCGGTCGTATACAGTTTATGACAGAATACTTTGTGACCCCGTGTGACCTAAATACGATTAGGTGATACGCTATTTTGTAGAAAATTTATAATGGTCTTTATTTATGTCTCACATAAATTCCGCTGCCGCCATGGCTGCAGTGAGTCAGAAACATTAGGTCATATCCTTGGATCTTGTCCGCGGGGTGAGTTGCTACGTAATAATCGACATCATGCTGTTAGACGCTTACTTGCTGAATCCATGGAAAAACTTGGCTGGAAAGTTCTTCAGGAAGCTGTATGTACTGGCAATGGCTCGAAGCGAGTGGACATTATTGCTTACAACCAAAAATCGCGGAAAGGATTTATTCTGGATCCAACAATTAGAATGGAGCAAAATGATGTGAATCAGGCAGAATCAGTTAATCAAGAGAAGAAATCACATTATGATCCATGCATCCCTTATTTCCAAGAAAAATTAGGGCTCGTTGATATTCAGGTTATAGGACTTTATATTGGTGCTAGAGGTACTATTTCAACGTTCTTTATGGATTTCTTGAAATCTCAGTGTCTACCAGTCACATTGATTGAAGATATAGTAACATCCGTTCTCAAGAAATCGGTACAAATTTGTGTGCATCATTTGTATTCTCCATGCATTACTTAATTTGAAAACTAGTTCCCTAATATATAAGCAATCATAAATTACATTATTGTGTATGAAAAGTTCTGTTACGTATACTGAGTCTTTTAGGCTATCCTCATTGGAGGACAGTGTCAAGTTTATTTTTGAATAAAGTTGTCTTTTATTATTACCTACATTTTGTACACATTTGTCAATTTGGATGGCAATTTACTGCATTAGTTATTGGACTGATAAGAGATTACAACACTCCTCATTTCCTGTATGATTTCTTTATCATTAATTACCGATAAAGATATCGAGCAATATTTATAATTTTCGAGCCGTCTTTGTTATATCAACATCGTTAAATATCACAAGTAGTACTACAGTTTAATAATTGCGGAAACAAAACTTAACAATAATTTTATTGTAAGTACCACCCAAGAAAATCTGTCCAATTTTGTTTACTTGAATGTTATGATGTATGTAATTATATTGGGCGTAATAACATCTGTAATTAATTAACAGTAGTACTTACAAACAATTAAGATAAAGAATTTGCCTTGCAATAATCTCAAGTTGCAAGTTGGTGTGGCTTATAACCAGCCATCAATCCTTCTTATTTGTTATTCCAAGGTATATGCAAATAATTTATTCATGATGTTTCTATCTACATAGATAATAGATTAGTACCTATATGCATCTTACAGTCTATCTTCATCAAATTGTAAAATTTCGCTAATAGCTTGCAAATTATAGGCGCTTTCATATCGGTATACAAATCCAGAATAATTAGACCCTAAGTGTCCAAGATATCCGTATTACTCCCCTATATAAAAAGGAAACCACTTAACTTATCAATCCAATTTTTCCCTCACGCTCGTTATATCTGATATAAAAGTTAATTTGCAAAACCTAAAACAGTGTCGCCCTTACTTTGTGTCTGCATTGTAGATTTGCCAACTGTATACGAAGAAAGTATAAGTTTCTTCCCTTTCCCAGTGTCACAAAATTATTTGTATACCATTAAAATCGCACATCTTAAAAATAATAAAATGGCTGCAGAAAGTACTAGAAAAATTCTAGTTTCAGTTTTAAAAATTTCAACTTTCTTAAAATGTATTCCGTATGATTGGGATCGAGACGAAGGGAAACTTAAAATTATTCAAAGCTCTAAGAAACTTTGGTTGGCCTATCTAAATGCTTTCATGCAGTGTTTCTACGGCTTATTTATTGGAGTGACTTTGATAATTCGTTTGGCAAGCTTAGAATCCGAGAAAGATATCGTTGTCCATGAATTACTTCTACATGGTATCTACACCATATCCTTTGTTTCCCCGGCCATCTATACTTTAAATATGGTTTTGCGTCCAGCAGTTTTCCAAGAATTCGTCAACTCATTTTTGAATTTTTATGGGAATCACGAAGGTATAGAAGTTTTATAAATATTGATATAAAAAAAATGCCCATTTACAATAGACTATACTTCTTTTGCTTAATTTAATGACAACATTATTACATTCGTACAGCTTTGTTAGTGAGAGGGAACGAATATCATGGTGAAAACAAATACTTGAACTTTCTTCTCCTGTCATTTGCAAGAGGAACCATTTTTAACGTTACAATGCTGGCTTGCCTCTTCCTGGAAAATCCGATGCGCCCTCATTATTTGTTTGCACACACTGGATTTTCTCAAACATCTTCGCCGATGGTAGCTCTCTTCACTATTTACGAGTGTTGCATGGGCTTAAATGCAGTTATTTCCTTCTTCGTCATACTGTTCTTCATGTTGTGTCACTTGGATGCAGTCAAATTTTGGTTGCATCAAATAACCAGGTGAGTCGATCTGTCAGCGTTAAAAAGTAGCCTACGATATCACAACCTGAGCCTATCAGGCAGAATCATTTAACTTGCTATTAAAAATCAGCACACTGGTATAATACAAAAATGTATGCACCTATAGGTACTAACATTTTTAAAATGCTTAAAATAGTAATTCACAAAATATACGCCTCGGTCGGTCTCAAACAATGACTTCAGTGGCTGCAAATACTTACTATAATAAGAGCGAAAAATTGCAGTTGCCATTTGCATCCTCGACAATTACTGGAGACAGGGAAATTCATCTCTCGATTGATTTTTCCAGACGACTGCAGTATCCTCCAAAAACAGTAGCTATAAAAAATTCTCTGACAGTTAAAATGTTCGTTGCATCAAGGCTCCAAGTTGAAGAAATGAGAAATCTACAAGTTAGGATGCAATTTCATCTGTACAGATGTTTACACATGTTGAATAATCAATGTAATGAAGTCTACCGAGATGTTGTTTTAGTCGTGTTTGTATCGGCTTGCTTTCTTGGCTTTGTCTGCTCTGCATATACTACAATAAGAACTTTTGAAACTACAACGATGCCAGCCTATCTAATTAGTCCAGGATTATGGTGTCTCTGTCTAAATCTCCAGCTAATCTTTCAAAGCTCGGCTGGAGACATTTATCAACGGTCAAAAGGATTTAAATCATCTATGTATGCTAAAGCTAGTCGAAGAAATTATGTTAGGAAACGTTTGAATTCTATAATACCTCTCAAAATATTCATTGGCTATTATTATTTCCTTCAAAAGAAAACTTTACTTTTATTTCTCATGCTTGCTAGCACGCAAACCATGTCTTTACTGATTGCCTGTTGAACTTGTTGTTTTACTTTAAACTTTATTGTTGTAAGTTTGCACAAAGTATAGAAAATTACCACTTGCAAGAATGCAGTCCCCATGTAAATAAATGTTATACTGTTGTGTTATGCTTTTGTGTAAAATTATAGATTCAATGAGTTTGTTCATACTTTCATAAAATCTTAGTTAAGGATATAAGTTCCAAACTAGACAAAACCAGCCGTGTGGCATAGAAATAGGAACATGCAAGCTTTTATTTGAAAAATCTGTATCGCTTCTTTACAGATGCCTTCTAAATTTATGGAATCTGTATGTACGCAGAATAGTAATATTTAGGCTTTAGTGCACTTAACAGACAGTATAGTATTAAAATGACGAAACATTATTATTATTATTATTATTATTATTATTATTATGCTGGGTTTTTTATTCATTCTGAAAGTTCAATTCATTTATACATACACAGTTTAGTCACAGAAGCTGTTTAAACTAAGCCGAAAACAGTATAAATAATTTAGTATAGAGTTTTGCTGATTAACAATTTTTGGTTGTAAACTTGTAACATTTATATACCTACTTTCACAAACATTCTAACATACAATTTTGATTTAACAGAAAAATGAAGAGGTTCAAGCGACATTTAACAAGCGCAGTGGATAAAGAATTGCTAATTATTTAAAGTTAACTATTTCCATTCATTAATAATTTAATAATTGTAGGTATTGTGGACTTTCTGTACCTTTCAGTCATACATCTAACAATATTATATTTGTTCCTTAATCTATCAGGTCTGTTACTGCTTCTTTCGTATGGAGTGAGCCAGGAATTGTATCTCTTAGACTTTATAATTTTTTTTCCAAAACTTTTTAGTAATTTAGAAAATCGGCATTCAACATTTTCCATTTTAAATTTTTTGCATAATAAATCATAATTTTTATCACTAACATAGGTGTTTTCAATTATCCCTAAACACTTTTTTTTTAAACAGTGCAATGTTGCAAAAACAAAATTTTAAACTTCAAAAATGCTTGTTTCATTTATTTTCATCAAACATTTTGACTAATAAAGCACGTTAAATCATTCACACAATTACTAAAATGACGCAAATAGTTTTAGCAAACTAAAAAATGTTAGGATGCCAATAAATTATTGACAAAAAAAACAAACAAAATAACCAGGAGATGATCTTTAATTGGCCCGAGAATTATTTTGGTAATGTGTTCATGTACTTGCAAACTATACCCAACATTATCTCATCCGCCCCTCCCGCAATACTGTACTGGCGAAAGTCTCGGAAACACCGGGACACCATCGTTTCCTGTGAGTAGCCCATACCTCCCCAGTACTGCAGGCATGCATCAATCAATTCCCGAGAAAGTCGACCACATTTAAGTTTCATCATTGAAGCGATCATTGTTACATCTTCTCCAGCCGAATATTTATCTGCGTATTACAATAATTATTATTATCAGTATTAAAAAACCAATGATGTTGGAATGAGAAACGTATTATATTGGTTTGGAATTTTTATTCAACTCATTAATTTAAATGATTTGATTACCGACTACTTGGTATGTCAGAGCTCGTAACGCCTCGACTTCTGTGGCCAGTTCTGCTAAACGAAAATGTACAACTTGATTATCCAGAATAGATTTCCCAAATGCTTTCCTCTCCCTCGTGTAGTCAATTGTTTGTGCGATGATATTATCAAATAGCCTCAGAGTACTCAATCCAATCGATAAGCGTTCCTCTTGAAACTGTAATATTATTCATTCGTAAATTCAGCATTTAAATTTAAATTGGTGCAATAAAAGGAAACTACATAGGTACTTCATAAAATCTTTCCACACAATTTAGTGCCGTACCTGAAGCATTTGATACATAAACCCTGCTCCCTCCTTTCCAATTATGTTTTTGGCTGGAACACGAACATCTTCAAAAAATATTTGGCCCCAATCGTTAGATTTAAGGCCCATTTTTTTGATCGCATGCCTGGTCACTCCTACATGATTTCAAAGGCAATATGAGCAAAGCAATAATACTTGAGACACTACCTTACCATTGTGATGCGTATAAAATAGAAATAAAAATATTAAGTATTCAAAATAAAACCTTTGGAATTGAGGGGTACACAGATTAAGGATTTATTTTTGTGAGGCTTCCCTTCTGACGTATTGGCCACCAGGCACATCCAATCAGCTTTTACTCCGTTACTGATCCAGACTTTCTGTCCATTGATTATCAAATCATCCCCAACTCTTTTCGCTGTAGTCTAAAATAGTATAAGTTTATCTGTTCAAATTTAAGCGCAGGCACTTTAATTGTTTTAGCGAAGTGTGTGTTATGCAATACTGTAATCAAAAATGTCATCTATACGAAGATACGGTCGGTTCTTCATTAAGGTGCATCAAAATATGTAATTAATCATGTCTAATCAAATTAAAGGAGGAATAAAACCTTTAGGCCGGCAACGTCAGATCCAGCAGCGGGTTCACTAACTCCAATACAGGACACCACATCTCCTTTTAAGGATGGAACTAAAAACTCCTTTTTAAGCTCGTCACTTCCGAATCTGGCCAGTGCGGGTAATGCCATGTCCGTATGAACTCCGATTGATACAGCAACTCCTACAGCATTTATGTTCCCCATTTCTTCCAACACTGCTGCGTGATATTTATAACCAAGTCCTAGTCCTCCATACTCTACAGTAACAGATTCCACAAATTAATACATTATTTAAAGTGCAAATAATTAAGTTCCAAATTAATTTCAATAAAAGCGTTCCCTACCCTGAGGTTTGTTGATTCCTAAGCAGTCGTTGGAACCAAGTAATTTGAAAATTTCGTGTGTTGGTGCTTGCTCTTGTGCTTCCCATTCATTCACAAAAGGGTTTATTTGTGTGTCTACTAGCTTAAAAGCCATATGTATATTAAATTAATGTCTTTCAATTTTTACGTACAGTAAAAATTTCTGACGATGAGACCAAATTAATAATTTTTTTAACTGTAGTTTTTTACATACCTTGCGCACAGACCGCTGCATTTCTTTCTGCTCTTCATTGTAAAATGAATCAGGTAGAGTTGAGGCATACGATGGGGAATAGTTATGACGAGATGCAGAAAACCATCGAAGTGATGATACTTTCTGACCTTTGTTTTTTTGTAGGCTGAGTACCCGTCCTAGATAAATATTTGTTTTTACTGCCTGCATCCTGTCAGTTGTAAGTTATGATCTTGACTCAGCAGCTCTTGTGTACTAAAAACATTTTAGAATAATCGTAAAGAATGCTTTTAGCTTAATTAACATTGTTACTAGAAATTAGTTGTAAAATTCGATCCTTTCAAAATTGTTCTTATTTGGAAAACGTACTATGTGATTTCTTTTAAAGCTTAAAGTCGTGTAAAATTTACAAATCCTCAAAAACTGAAAGATAGCAGTACATGCGCCTAAGCGTATGTTTTAAACTTACGAAAAACTATGTCTATGGATATACATATTATTTGGAAACAAAATTACTGAATTTGGATTATGAACTGTTAAAGTCCCGCAAAGAATAAACAGTAAATTACACACAGTTATTATTTAATTATTTTTCGACTTTCCTCTTAGCATGTAGTCTATGCTTTAAATTTCGAAAATAAAACCGCGGGGAACGACAATTTTACAGCTCCCCGCACATATAAACAAAATATACCTGGATCGTGAAATGATAATGACACCACCACATACACAAAATGCAAATAATAACAATGGAAAACAGATTTAAAGAAATAAATAGAAGTAAGTTATTACACGGCTTTGTGGAATCTAAATTGAGCAAAACAAAATGTTATCAGCAATAAATGCAGCAGTAATATTTGAATTGTCAAGAACTGTTTGACAGTGCTTCACCAACTGCCAGCCTTTCATTGATCGGCTAAGTAAGATGCATGAAAGTTTAAAGTTATCCTTCTATTTCTCAGCTCCAAATGCCTCAAGCTAAATAACCAGATTGTAACATTTTTTCAATTATTTTTTTGTTCAATGACTGTGAGAGTTGCATTGAGGGTCAGGGTCCAAAAACACGGAAAATGCGAAACACATAATCCTCGGAAACTTATGTACTAAATAACACCAGCATTTAAGTACATCCTAATTCCGAACGAGAGTTATATATTCAGTAGTAGCAACTTCATGTATACTGGGACGGAGTCATCTACTATAAGATGCCATTACATAATATTATATCGACTCTCTCAGTGGAGTTGAGTGGGTACGGAAAGTTTTTGTTTGCGTGATCCCATTTCACATATAATATTAACACTGAATTAAGTTAAATTACCTACATATAATAAAAATCCTGGCTGATTTCATAGGCGTATCCGAGAACCTAAGTAAAATGAAAAATTGCTTTATCTACACGTGTCACAGGTGGATAATGCTGCAATTAAATGTACGTAACAATAACAATACGTAATAAATCTTATAATAAAACTGCGCGTACGTTGTGCGCCGGTATTTTACACACGCAATATTTTAATTTAATTTTATTTTTATTTTATTTTCTACAAGCATTACTTAATGACTTGTTACATAACATCCATAATTTACAAAAATATTAAACCACATAATTATGTAGAACAAAAGTTTGTCCCGTGCGTATACTGAGTCTTTTGGCTATCCTCGTTGGAGGACAGTGGTAAGTTTATTTACACTGACGAAAGTAATGATTGAGCAGTAATAAAATACGGAATTTGAATACTTTACCCAATGGCTCCTGGAACGATGTACTTTTATTTTCATTATTCTTTGGAAACTGAAAGTTTTGGGCATGTAAGTTATTTAATGTATTTTATAAGTGGCAGATTTTATAAAAAAATAGGAAAGTAGGTGTGTATAATAATATTAAAAATAATACATACAATTATATTTAATAATCGTGGTGATTCTATGCACAAATACACGCCATTAATTGCATAACTCTTTTGGAATCTTGATCTGAAGCTGGACCTGGATTGAAATTAATTTTATGTCACAATTAATCTAAAAAAAACTGACCTTTGCTTTGATTTATTTTAGATCCGTCCTACTTTCTTTAGTCTTAGATTTAAATAGTTAACGTTTTTTTTCAATTTCTCAATTTACCTACATTGCATTGATTAGACCTGTAAAATTGGTGGTACGAGCATTGGCATGTTTTATCGTGTTTAAGAATTAAAATATGATTTTCTTTTCTAATAGGGGACGCATTTTCAATGCACTCACAAGGTACCTACTACTACTTACTTCATTATTATCTAGTAATATTAAAATCATCGATAGCATTCAAATATCCGCTACAGCCGGATGTCACATTATTATCATAATATACGATTAAACTTCTGTGAGTGAAGGTTTATAAATGGTCTAGTAACCTACCAGTTACACTTACACATGCAATGGAATATTATTAGCCGCAGATATGCATAGTAGTAACAGCAAAGGTGTGCCTAAGTAGTAATGAATACTGCAAAGATTTCCTAACAAAAACAATGAATAAGCCCCACAATATTTTAATTATCTTATAAATGAATGGTAAATATCTTTATCTTCAATCCAATCCTTTTATGATATTATTCTAATTTTAGTTATTCCTTAAACGTGTAACTCATTATCCTCCTGCTTCTTAAAACAATAATGACGTAATAATCCATGCGTTCTTGCCATGTCGTAGTTAAATATGTAGCTATAATAATTCTTATAGTAAAAATTTATTCCCGACTAAGAATCAGCTGGAGCCCGAGTGTTCAATTTTGAATTAACTGAAACGCAATACTTTTCATAGATTGGGAAGCCCAGAAGTAATTAATAAGAAATGAAAGAGATCCTCCTCTGTTAATGAAAAAAAGGAAACAATTAAGATTAAAAATGTAACTGTTGAATGAAAGAGTCTTTATTATCTATCGTACTATAATCAGTTTAATAAATATTCTTATCAAGCGTAAAACCTCGTGTAAAAATTTAAATGAGGACTAGGTTAAATGGGTGACAAAAAATCTTAAGAAAGTACTTAGTGATGAACACAAGTGAATTTTCAGTTAGTTTCAAATAGGTTCCTTTAAACAAATTCATCGTTCTTTAGAATTGAGTCAGGGAACAAGGAGTATTTGGCCACTAAGTATTAAATTTCCTGTTTAACCCATAAACCGTTCCATTAACCTCATAAAAGTAGTACACGCATAATTATAGGCAATATTAATAACACATAATAGAAGGAATATAAAGCCAATACTCGCCCGTCAATCTAATCCTATTTAAATAACCACTTCAACTGGGCTTTAATTACGTCCAGACAGGGCCCCAGAAGTTTCCAATACTTCTTGATATTTATTTTGTGGACCTATTTTTATTGCGAGCAGCGTATAATAATTAGCTTAGAATTAGTACACTTAATTTAACCAGTTCTTTAAAACTATCCCAAATTATCGAGTTTTCGTTATTGAGTTTTCGTAGTGCTTGTAGTACACTAATACTACAGTTATTGCAATTACACTTGTTTATTATTAAGTTTTGAACCAGTAGTGCAGTGTTTTGTTTTGACTCTTTTCCTTCTGTTTTTGTTTACCGTCGTCAATATTCGTGGAATTAGATTGTTAAAAAGAATGCGTTAATTATTATATTTGTAAAGTCATGCTTGTTCTGCTCTAGTATTTGTGTACTGCCAAGCTCTCATAAAGAAATCATAGTAATTAATTCCTGTCAACTTAAAATTACAATCAGATATAGGAAGAAATACATTAAAGAAATGTAATATATGCAAACGACTCAGGACTAGTAGTTCCTGTACTTGCATCCTTCTTCTTTTTATTTTTTTATTTTTGGATCGAGTTAAAATAATAGCGTTAAAATAAGTATAAAAGCTAAATCATCCCCATGAGTGACCAAAGTGAGATTCCGACTTTGGTCCCAGAACCAAACTCTCGTCACGTCAACGATGTTGAGCGCAATAACGTTATTAATTTGAACTTGACAAATTCAATTAATTGTCTGAGTCTGAATAACAACAACAAATTTCCGTTGACAAGTAAACAGCAGAGTGGCAGACATGGAACACTCAAGTTAAACAAAGGGAAAGATTTGAAACGGGCGCCCGGTGTTGACAAAACTGATGAAATGACTGCTGCTGCCCCACTTGGGAAAACTAGTGCTGAAATAAAGATTGAGTTTCAGAAAATTGAGAAGAGGGAGAGGAGTAAATTGTGGAAATATTGCGGCTTTATTTTTACACTGTTGTCCAGCTTAGTTTTCTCTGTGACTGCCCTCCTTGTTAAATACTTGAAAAATTACAATCCTATAAACGTTGCACTCTGGCGATTTCAAGGGGCTTTCCTCCCCGCCATTCCTTTAGTATTATTCTACCGTTTTTCAAAGGACAACCATTTTAAAAAATACGATATGAGTAAGATTGACAAGACATCTGTAGAAGACACAAGTGGATGGGTCAAGTTTAAAATAGGAGCCCTTCTATTAGTAAAATATTTTGTATCTAAATCCCCTGTTCCAGTTTTGTTTTCAAAAATGCTGCCCATATATTTTGCTTGAAATTGAGTTTTTTTTTACTTAAATATGTGAATGTAATTTTATTAAATATTAATTTAAACAGACGAGGAGTATTTTAAGCTGCAATGCTTTACTTTTGCACTTCTACTCGTTAAAGTACCTGGAGCTTGGAGATGCACTTGTTATATCCTCCAGCACTCCTGTCTTTGCATACTTTTTTGCTCACTACTTCTTGGGTGAGCCATGTGGAATCGTCCCTATTTTGACTTCACTCACAACTCTAATAGGAGTTGTGGTTATCATCAGGCCTCCACATTTGACAGGAAGAGAAGAGTTTGATTTCAATACTTTGGTATAATCTCTTTTTAAATAGAAATAATATAAATTTACGTAATATATTATGATTTAAATAAAACTATGCCCATATTTACACCGTTCAATTGTTTATATAGTAGCTAATTTGAAAACTTCAAGTGAAAACTCTCCAGTTTCATATTGGGGTCGTATATTAATTCTGAAATATAATTTTCGGCATTATTAATATTATTGTACTTTGTTGTTATTTATTGTATGCGTATTAATTTCATTTTAAAGATGGGGTCGGGTCTTGCTCTGGGATGCACTCTGCTGGCGACAATATCTTTCGTAGTGCTCCGATATCTACGCAGAGTCCACTATTCAGTCACCACATTGGTCTTTGGCTCATGGGGAACCATGGAAAATCTAGTTCTGGCTCTCATTTTTGGAGTTTTCAGCTTACCGCAGGGCCGAGAGGACTGGATCATAGCAGGCGCCTTGGCTTCACTTACATTCTTTGGGTGCTTAAAATAATTATTACTTTAGGTTAATAAATATGCAATGTCGAATCAGTACAACTAACTAAATATTGATACTCTCTTCCAGACAAATTGCGATTATCCTGGCTTTAAAATGTGAGCAAACTGGACCCGTATCTTTGGTTAGAACTTGTGACGTAATTTTTGGCTATCTTTGGCAGATCATATTTTGGAAAATAGTACCGGACACTTACAGGTAATTCATGCTTCTACCCAAATAAGTACTACTTTGTTTGTAGTTGTAAATCACTAAAATCCCAATCCTTTTGGCTTATCCCATGTTAATATGAGCCTGTCAAATACGTGTTATAAAATTGAAATGTGACATTTATCAATTCTGTCTCAGCTTGGTGGGTGCTAATATTGTGGTCGTTGGAGTTATCCTTACTGGCATCAGAAAATGGCTTGGTTCTCTACCGGCAAACGACAGTACCAGGAAAAAGTTTTGGTATCTTTTGAAATAATAACTATATTTACAGTTTCACGCTATTTAACTACGTATTTAACTTATATTATAATAAACTCATATTTCCTTTTTTAAATATAAATATTACCTGAATTGTGTGTACATTATCCATCCCCTTATTGCACTGTATTTTACAATTATTTCGTAATGGTGTCAGTGTGTAGCATAGACAGTAAGAATGAGACTCCTTTAATTTTATCGACTCTGATTTTATTAGTAAATATAGATGGTTTTAATCATCTATTAAATATGTACTTGAAGCTTGCAGCATAGACAGTTGAACATTTATATACGTAATCTAGCACACCAATATTACTTTTTGAAGGGCACCGCATAACGCAATTAATCCAATAGCTTGACACTTAAATGAGCGATTTAACCAGTTAGTGAGTCCATTATTTTTTATGATAATTATTATTACTACAAATTTGAGTTCATGTTATTCTTATAATTTATACGTTTGTTGCACACTCGCTGTTCCACTATAATATTTATTGATTATTATTAAAACAATGAAGGGCACATGTATAGTTCATTGCCATACTAAATTAATTAAATTGTCAACAAAAAATTGATAACCTGGTCAAAAACAATTTCAGGAGATTTGTTAGCATCTAATCGTGTTAGTAAGTTTAGATTATTGAACCAATCAATAACTGGCATTGTTTCGTGTGTAAACTTCATAAGGCGCCCCTTAATATTACTAGCTGTATCACTGGATTTCCCCGAATTGACTCTTCCTCTCTGAATACATCTTGTCATGCAAACGCTTTCTGTAGCATCGAAATAAATTACAGAAGAAACAATAACCTTCTGACTGAGATTCAACTTTGTCAACATTTCACTCCACATCTGCAAATTCTCCAAGTTTGGTGGGAATCCATCCACCAGACAGCACTTATTGTTTCCCTTGGCGTCGTTCGAATTATTGAAACTGCTGTAATTCTGCTGAAATTTTAAAATATTATTGAGTAGTAAGGAAACTGTGATTTCCGGGTTGACCGTGGTCCCTTCCTCAAAATGAGTGTCCAATCTGGTTTTGAAGGGTGAATTAGGATCGTTTCTCTCAATCCGGAGCAATTCGCCTGCCGATAAGTGTAAGAACCCAAACTTTTCGGAAATGAAATCACATTGAGTACCCTTGCCTGAACCTGGCCGTCCCAGCACAAATATTACTGATACTATTTCTTCGGTTTGCTTCTCTTTCGACATTGCGATTTTTTGGATGTTCTATCTTAATACAAATAATTGTCTTCAGTAAAGCACACAAGTAAATACTATTCAATAACAAGTGGTATGCGACCAAAATGAGTTTTTTTTAACGAGCAATCGAATTTCATAAATTCCAAATAAGTAAAAACAGTTTTGTAACTTACAGTGGATTTCAAATCTGAAGTAGTAGCAGAATTAGAACCAGAATTATTTTGAGCGATTTTCTACCCCGAAAGAAAATTCGCAGTGCCGAAAGGATATCAAGTACTGGTACTGGTATGGTGTACAGCTATTATCTCTGTATTTACTTAAGCAAATGACGTTATGGTCGATATGAATTAGTATGATACCAGCAATAAGCAAGTAATGATTACGTATGGCGTGGTATGTTTAGTCATACAAGATTATTGCAACTTACTTTTTGCACGAGCCCTACTGCTTATTTAATTACTTTTTCAGAGCAAGTTCTACTGTGTTCCATAGTTCTATTAATATAAACAATCATTTATTCCAATACTTGACATAATAAATAGGTTTCGTGGCTCCACGATCAATTGAACGTTTGCAAAACGTAATTTTGTGAAGTTGAACTACCAGATCGTGATAAAGACGTCATTCTTTGCTGCCAATTTCCATATGATGGAAGTGTTTTAGAGTTAAAGTAAAAATTTTAGTACTTATGCCCGCCCAATGCCCATCTATGTGTGTGATTTGTCAGTTTTGCCCATATTGCCCAGGGTCCTGCACTCAGCTACGATTGCGATTGGTGATTGCTATTGCTACCTAAGAAGCCGAAAAATATACTTCATGGCGGTGCGTTATTGGTTGCAACGTTTTTGTTTGAGTTACTGCTGGCGCATTATTATTGCTATGTAGGCAAGCATCTATTGGTCTGGTGTCTGCCTGTCCGCATGGCTGTTGGTGGCACGCTACAGGTCGCATTTTTGAAGCTTTTAAATTCAAACATTTTTTAATCGCCCAGAAAAGCGAGGGAGAAGTGCTGTATAGTTTTTGGTACGTCACACAAATATCATAGTTTTAGGTACCCCCATTGCCAACTTTTAAAGTATTTCCAAACTATTGTTACTACATGTCACAAATATATCTATATGGTTTATAGGTGTTCAGGGATCGTCCATAATGACGTCCTACAAATATCATAGTTTTTTGCCAACCTTTACATATTTTCTAAACTATTGTAACTACATAGTTCATAGGTATTCAGGGATCGTCTGTAATGACGTCCCACAAATATCATAGTTTTAGGTACCCCCATTGCCAACTTTTAAAGTATTTCCAAACTATTGTAACTACATGTCACAAATATATCTATATAGTTTATAGGTATTAAGGGATCGTCCATAATGACGTCCCACAAATATCATAGTTTTAGGTATCCCCATTGCCAACTTTTAAATTATTTCCAAACTATTGTAACTACATGTAACAAATATATATATATATAGTTTATAGGTATTCAGGGATCTTCTGTAATGACGTCACACAAATATCATAGTTTTAGGTACCCCCAATGCCAACTTTAAATTTTGTTCCAAACTATTGTAACCATATGTCACAAATACATCTATATAGTTTAAAGGTATTCAGGGATCGTCCATAATGACGTCCCACAAATACCGTGTTTTAGGCACCCCATTGCCAACTTATAATTTTTTCCATACCATTGTAACTACATGTCACGAACATATCTATATAGCTTATAGATATTCAGGAATCGTCTATAATGACGTCCAACAAATATTAAAGTTTTAGGAACCCCCTTTTTGAACCTATGTTTAACTGCTTGTTACGTACATTCGTATATGGCTTATTGATAGTAAGGGAGGCTCTATAAATGACGTTATTTTTAAAAAGAGCAATTTTTAAAAATGTCCTAGCTTTTTTTGAACTTCATGCAACGTACATCAATATATGGCTTAGTGATGGCAGGGGAGCCTCCATAAAAGACGTCATTTGTGAATAATGCAATTCTCAAAAATTGTCTAGCTATATTTTACAACATGCTACGTACATTCGTATATGGCTTATTGATGGTAGCGGAGCTTCCGTAAATCTTATGTCATTCTTTAACGTTACATAAATTATCATGCGCCTTTGTTGAAGCTCAGCATCTACTTCGGGCCCGCCCCCGGTGGACAAATCCGGCGCAAAGCGCCGGATTTTTTTTAAATTACGTTTTATTTTTTAATATTTAATACGTACCGGTTTCGTTCGCTTTAGAACAGAACCGATTTATTCTTATATTTCTATCTTGACTTTTATTGTTGATATATTACTTTGTTCTGGTTGAACTGAATCAGTATGAGAATTGTATCATTTTGTTTCTATTCCACTGCTCTGCAGTCTTATCTGGCTTGGTTTGGTTTTGATTTAGGTATTGGTTTAAGACACAAAGAAGTTAAAGCTGGTAAAACAGGATTTGTTTTTGCGATAGAGTACTGAGCAAGTTAAACTTGGTTTCTTACTAAAACACTATTAAGATAATTCTGTGTCAATACTTGATTTGATTGTACTTTTCTCATTCAGTAAGATACAAGATAATTTGATAAAAAGAATAAGGTGCTTGAACTCCCTGCTACTCAATTGTCATTGAGGTTCTAATGTAGGCAGATTAATACAACTGATTGTCACCTGGGTATTGTTTTTAATCTGAATTCATCGATATAGGAAAATGTGATCATCACAAGAGTCTGTAAATAGTAAGGCTGCTCGACTCGACCTAGCTTGCAAAATTAGTGTCATCACGGAAATTAGCACTCGATCTAGTACAGGAGTCAGTATCAAGTAAACACTAAAAAAAGAGACTTGTATGAAAAAGAGCAAAAGCCAAGAAGATACAAATAATCGTTGGAGGTGAAACATGAATTTTTTATTTTTCTAGGTTTGTCCTTTTTTAGGTTCTCATATTTTTAACAGTTAACGTCATCATGAATGCAGCTGCAGATACATCTCATAACGCATAATAGTTGGATAGTGATTAGTGATTAATCAAGCTTTTAAGCTCACTTGTCGGCTGGTAGCTTTAGAGGATTAACGTGGAAGTGCAGTGTTCGTGTCATACGCAAACGCAATGTTAACAGTAAGCTACGAGTTAACGTAGTAGCAGTAATAGCAACATATACTGTTAATGAAATACAGTTAGTACACACTAGAAATTAAAATACCGTAAATGTTCGATTAAGCAGCGGTTCTTAATTGTTGACTGCACACTTTAAAATATTAAATATAAGCACCGAGCTCAAATATAAGCGACGGGCTGCCACAAGCGCCCCTACGCTTATTCAAACATTTACAGTACGTTATCATCCTGTGTGTTGATAAAATGGTGTGCACACAAACAAATGTGCTGATGATCTAAACTGAAAGATGATCTCTGCTAGTTTACATAAATATAAATGCATAATTATTACTACCAACTGGATAAGAAAAATGCGTACAGTTACGTAATTATACGATTGTATTATCCCCACACTGCACTGCAATACACTACTAAATCAAATTAATTACCTATCCATAATATTAGTTTTGATCTTGGACTGGGATTTTATTCTGTCAATCTAGAATAGTAAATTCGTTTTGAACATATTTTATTGAAGTACTTATAAACGGCAATGCTACAGTTAATTGAAAGTATTCGAATATTATTCAATAGCATTTTGCAAGTGCACTTGACTAACTTATGTTATCTTATCAAATATTTTGTTTTGCTTTTTTCATATTCTAAGTCCAACTAAAGTTAAAACTGAGCATTATGTTTCCAATTTAATGTTAATAATCAGTACATATAAGTACATATAGTAGATTGCTTAAATTATAAATTGTTTGCGTCTCAGTTCTCAATATTGTAGTGGTTGCGTAAGGCTGCAATATATGGGGATTATGTGAAAAAAAAACATCATTAGATAAACTTCCATACCCATTTTCAAATGCCCATAATTTACTAGTGTGTAAGGCAGTATATATAGGGATTTAAATAATATAAACTTTTACTCCCATAGATTGAGCCCCAGCAATATTTGTATTTGTTCCCTTGAATAAATAAAAATTCTGGGCTTGAAAATTCGGGCCGATTTTTAATATAAGGATGAGCACTATAAAAGTGTATCTTATAAGGTAAGAAAGAAAAAGGTATCTGATTTCTTCAAGTGTATTCCAGCATTTTTATTGTACTGCTCCCACTGGGTAGAGAAAGATGATAGTAGGATATACTTTTATGCGAAAGCTCCGGTCGTCCTACATGTACAGAATAGAGAGTATAATTATGGATATAGGTAAACCGAAAGCTATAGGCGCGAGGGGATTCTCACGGAAATGGAACTCTTATTATTATACAACTCACCGCATAGCCATTCAGTATCTCAGAGAGACTTGTGACTGTGAATTACTCCTATTCTACCCTAAATATGTTACGTGATAAGAATCATTTGCGCCATGGAATTCTAAAAACGAAAAAGATATGCATGCATGAATGTCTGTCTGACGTCTAGGACTAGGACTACGTACAATGTTTCTAGGACTAGGACGACCACGAAACTAAATAAAAGTGGGAAGACAACTTATTGTTATTGAATGACATTGGATTTGGAGCTATAGGTTAGTGAGCTAAATTCCAAATGCCAAAGTGGCCGTGGCCCATGAAAATAAGTATAAAAATAACCCGGGTATTTATTATTACGTATGTAAAACATCCTTTTTCCTATATATTCCCCATATTTCGGAATTTCCCATAGTCGAGTTATTATTATGTATGCATTCCTTATGGGACCCGCGTACCTACGCATCCACACTCCCGTTCCTTGTATGTGTTGTCCTCGGGAGTAGTCAGTAGTAGTATATTCTTATTATTCATGTCTCCGGCCAAAGTTACCAGTTACCAGCAGTACAATTACATAAACTCCCTTTGCCAAAGCTATCATTGCTGGGAGGCATCAACCGTCAGCCTGGTAACTGGTAATTATTTTTCCATACTTATTTCTCATCCACCGCCGTTCGATTACATCGATGGCATTTACATACCTACCTATTTCTTGAAGAGTGGGGTCGGTTTCGGTTGTTGTGCATCGGAGCCAAGTCAGTCAAGTGAGTACAATACAGACAGAGCCATAGCCAGAAGTAATAAAGGAGAGATTTTTGTATTTTACATAATAACAGAGTAGAAGTAGAAATGTGTGTATCCCTAATTATGTATGAGGCTTTTATTAGCTCTTTTCAACTTTTTACTATTAGGTATATCGTAATGCGTTCGGTAGTGGTATAGTATCTAAAGGTTGACATGGAGAAAATACATTCTTTTTCATGATTGAGTACTACAGCGACCGAGTACAATGAGACATAGTTTAGTGCAATACAGTTATTATTGCTATCTTCTTTAAGTACAGTAGTCGACACCCAAATACACATAATATGTAATCAGAGTCCTAGGACTTTTATAGAGTATTGTGTAGGATATCTGTATATATAGGAAAGTTAAAGTTTTAAGCATGCACTTGAGCCTAGAACTAGAAAATCAAAAGCAAAAGCTATCTCACCACTGACTCTGTGAATGACAATCACACCACACACACTACAGAAATAAGTGCACATGGACGATAGCAAAATATACATAGAAAATCGAAGAATCCTAGAGTTCACCTCAGTTGATTTCTGACAGACGCCTAGGTAAGTCAGACTCTGGGCCTATATTCTCACTCAGCTGTGTACTCGCCACGTGTCATATCTCAGTTTTTTTTACTAGTTGCCTTTATGTGGAGCCATTATTTGTCAATTAAATTGAACACTGACGACTGTAATGCAGCGCAGATACCAGTTACAAAGGCTTTTTTAACTAATCATCATCATCAAATTTTGAATTGTCTCTACAGTACAAGGGAGAAGCTATCACGAAAAAAAAGTTGAGTGATAGTGAAAACAAAGAAACGTGACCCTGTGGCATCCGCATCATCATGGACCCTATTGAGTTGAGAGACTCGGCCGAGTTGGACTCATTTCTCAGTGAATTCGGCTCGAGAAATCGAATTAAAAGGAATTCCACATGCAGTGCCCGCTCCCGCCCACGCTCCCGTAAAAACTCATTGAATGATAAGAATAATGAGGAAGCTTCGGGAATGATTCCCTTCCCCATCACTGCCACCTCTAATCTCAATCTCTACCAAGACCAGCAGAACCAGAGCCAACAACAACAATGCAAGAAAAATAATAATAATAACATCAACAACAACAACAGCATTTGGAGATCACAAGAGTTTCATAAAATTCAGATCATTTCTCCATCGGACACGGAGAAGGGCCGTGGCCTGGGGACAAATCAGATCAATAGTAGTTGTAGTAAAGGTGCGGGTGACGAGAGTGAGACTGATCATTTAAAATCATGTAAAATGTATAATAATTGTGACCGAGATGGTGATGATGATGATGATGATGAGGAGGGGGACTGTGACTGTAGTGCGGACATTGTCAATGTGGAGTTCGGCGGAGATGATGAGGTTGAGGAGGATGAGGAAGATACTCCACACAAATTCACTGGACTCGGCTTGGCGCTCCTCTCATGCTTGGCTTTTTCTTTGAGCTCCCTCATTGTCAAGTACATGAAAGACTATCATCCATTGAGCAAGTGTGTGTGGAGATTCCAAGGACTTGTAGTGCCCGCCATCCCCATGATGCTGTACTCGAAAAAGTTCAAGAAGGAGCCCATTTTTGAGACTATCTGGCCAGTGTGTGAAAATGAGAACTGGAAGAATGTTCTTTACCTTACGGTGCGTGTCTATTAATTCCAGCAGATACTTATAATAAAAAGATGATGACAAGGTCTACGTATCTACCATGTACAAACAGTATGCACATACATGTATATCACCTAAGTTGCATGTTGACTGCACTCATTTGGGAATGCAAATACCTACCTTATTGGACCGAATAAGGGACGGCCGCTTATTTAATTTTGTGGGCTCACAGCCCACAAAAATTTATACTTTTTAAATTTTATACTTTTAATATTCGTACGGGTTATAGCCCGGCGCTTATTAAAATTTTTGGACTGGCATAGCCCGACGCTTATTTGAGACCCGAAGATTATTTGATCAAGTGCGGTACATAGAATGGGGTATGGCATACATAATTTATTTTCTTTCTGCCTATTTTATTTTTTCAGCTCAGGTCCACAGCCGGATTTGGGACAATTATTCTTCAGTTCTACTCTCTCCAGTACATTACGTTGGCTGATCAAATGGTACTTGGCGCTAGTCAACCAGTCTTTGTTTCCATCATGGCTTATTTCATGCTGGGAGAAAAATGCGGAATCGTTCCCTTCGCTATCTGCTGCTTGACCATATTGGGTAAATAAAATTATCTGGCTTTGTTCTGTGTGTAGTGTGTGCGTGTGGGTGTGTGTGTAAGGTTTCATTTCACCGGCGACTTTAACCGTTTACTGACATTTTAATTGTAGCTAACTTTTCATACTTGTTTTACTAAACAACGGGTAAGTTGGTAACTTATGGACGCCTGTAAATCAAGATGCTTAAGTTACATTATTGTTTTTTAAAAATCTAGTTTATTAACGTACGTCATTACTCAATTATTTTAGTGGCAGCATTGAGAGGAAAATTTAGAATGAAGTATATTTCCACTATTGACTATACATATAATTTAGCTTCCTCAGATGAGATACTTTTTGTGTCTTGTGTGAATACAATAACAATTCATACTTTTGCAATAATGGATATTTCCACTACATAATTTTTTGTTATTTTTTTTCGTTGTTGTTGATTCATAACATGTATTTGGTGTGTAAATATTTGAGTAGGCACGCATTTAAAAAATTATATAAGGAATAAGAGTTACTTGTGTCTTGCTGTTAATTGCTATTTTTGTACATGGATCAATTAGTATAACGACGTGTGGAAACGTAAACAAATTATGGCCGACCATAGTTGCGGCATTTCAGCTTCGTTTTAAGTCATGGCAGTGTGTTTGCATTAACACCAAAGTACCTAGTTAAGTGTCTATTATGATTGCACTTGGATATATTGCAGATACTTATGCGTATAACCTTATGTAATATTCCATTTTCTTAATAAACCTGTTATTGTTATTGTGCTTACGATTAGTGTTCCCTTCATGTTTTCTTGTAGTTATGGTTTTAATATCCTTGTCTTTGTCGTGAGTCCTGGGCGCCAATGATTGATGTCATGGATGTACCTATATGTGTACACTATAACTACTATACATAGGTTCTTACATCAACAGTACTGGACACTTCATTGCTGTCGTGTGCTACTCAGCATATGGCAATAACACATTAACTTTATAATGGAATAACTTACTAGTTAATAGGTACTACATACTTGTTATGAGCTTCTACACTTTGGAAATTTACATGAAATTTGATCCTAAATATTTGATCTCCGTCTTTGTTTGTATTTATAAAAGATTGTAACTTGTGTAATATAACATGTTATTTATTCCTTACGCACTTCTTTCTTAAAAATAGTATGCACTCCCTTGAACTCCTTGTAAAAAGGTCAGTGTCGTTCCAGCACATTGTAAAGATCTGAATTTTTGACCTTCCTATATTATATTCCTGTGTATGTATCTTGTTTTCTAAATTCCATAGGGGTCTGCGTTGTGGCTAAACCACCGATTCTGACGGGTGCCGAGTCTTTTGACGAGGATGTTTTGGTAAGTGTGGGATTTCCCCGAAATTGTGTCCTATTTTGCGTATACATATTTTGATTATCAGTATTATTCCCAATTTCAAAATAAAATTTCTATTTTCAATTTTTCCTAATAATTTTAGATTGGCTCAGCCTTGGCGATGGCCAGTATGGGACTGTCGGTCATGTCAATAATTTTCATGAGGAGAATGAAGAACGTCCATTTCACCCTGATTACATTTAGTTTTGGCATCTACTCCACTGTGGTCAGCCTTATCTTTGCCTTCATCCTGAATGTCTTCCAGTTGCCACAAGGGACAGAGCACATCATATATGCTTTCGGACTTGCTTGGTAAAGGACATAGAATAAAATCATACGATAATAACTCATCATTTCATTGAGATTGGACTGTATCTGCATCTACTATGCAGATACAGGCACCTGTATGTGACATGCTATTGTAATGGCATTAGGCAGTAACCTGATATTAGTTATTGGAAAATTTTGTGATGCCATCAACCTTGAATCTGTTTCCACTTTGCAGTTTGGTGTTTGTCTCTCAGACGTGTACAACAATTGCCTTAAAATATGAGCAGGCTGGCCCTGTGTCACTCACACGGACGAGCAATATCATTTTTGGATTTATTTGGCAGTATATTTTCCTTGGAGTGATACCAGATTATTTAAGGTATTTAACCATTTAATCGTCCATGCTATATATTATGCAAATTTACTAATAAGAACTATTTTACGCTCGCATTTGCATATGCTTTTCTTGCTCGTGACCCTAAAGAAATGCAATACTATCGAATCAATATTTAAGTAGGTACTTTTAATTATTGTGAAGAATTTAGCTGAAATGCTGCTAATCAATGTATAATTTTCATGTTTTTTTTTTCATTTTCTCAACCTCCACAGCCTTATCGGTGCTTCCATTATTGTGGTTGGCGTGGTGCTCACAGCTCTAAGAAAATGGATAAGTACTTTACCTGAGAATAGTGCAACCAGGAACAAACTTGCCTGCATATTGAAATAATTCAAACTTAAGGAAATTGAAATGATTTTTTTACGTATTAACAGAAAGTTCGTTCTGTGATATATCCACACTATTCAAGTGACCACTGACAGTAACGTACTATATATTTACCATTATTGTTAAATAGCTATTATAAGTAATGACAATAATATTTATTAATATTTATAAATATGTGACGCAGAAAGAGGTTAGGAATTTGTAATATGATTATTGAAGATACTATTTAGTAATAGGAGCTATGAATTTTTAAGGAGATAAATGAATTTATATTATAGATGACCAATAAAATAAAGCATGGTTTGCAGTTCCTAATTATTCAAATGTCTTTTCATTCTCAGGACCCAAAGTTATTCTTGCTGTTACTTATATTGCAGAATGTGCTAATTATGTAGCCGTATAAATATTATTGAAATTACTTGGAAAACACTCTGTAATAGTTACGTTTAATTTAAGTTTTAATTTATTAGTACAACTGATTATGTGTTCTTGAGTTCATATTTAAAAATTTGATTATACATTGCAAACAGCTCAGTCAAAAAGCAAAAAGTGATGTATCTTATACTGGAGTGATAGCAAGAGTAGCCTTTCCATCGCCACCGTTGAGTTTTGAGATTTTGGTGGCCCGTTTGGTGGCATAGGAATCAACTTCTACGAGGAGATCTCCGAGAACATCATCAGAGCTAACAGAGTCACTGTCAAGGACTTTGAAGTACAAATACTAAAAAAAGTAAAATATATCGCCATTAAGTTAGACTGTACAAATATAATTCCATTAAAGGCTGTCACCGTTTTATATCATTTGTACTCCTAATAGTAATAGTAGTAATACAAGTATGGGAAATAGCTACCTGATCGGTTCCCTTTTGCCAGTTGGCGAATTCAAATGTTTCTACCCAGTCGGGATTGTCCTCATTGTCAATGACAGCAGTGGAGCCAATGAGGGTATCAGTTCCTTCTTTCCCGCGTCTCCAGTAAACTTCGACGTAGCCATCGCTCTTACCTCCCAAACGGTCCATACGGGGAAGATTTCTGTAATTCATTCATAATCCAAAATTAAATTTTATTTTGGTTTGTGATAATTTACTACTGCATTGTACGATTATATTCGAAAAAATTTTACTCCTGCGTTAAATAATTTGATTAGGCCAAACCTTGCATAAAGTTTGAAGGAAGTTGGTTGTGTTTTCTTAATGATCAGCTTCCCTCCTTCGTTAAGATTGACAGTGAGGTCTTGATTTTTGTCAACATATTCGTCCACATCCACAGTTACTTCACCAACGTCGTCATCTTTGTCCAAAACATCACGATCCTTAACAACGAAATGCCATTTCTGGCCGGTTCCACGTTTCCAAATAAACCAATAAACTTGGTTCCATTGGGGACTCTTGTTATCCTATAAGGTTAACAAGGGCGTTTAAACAAAAACACAAATTTCATTTTTTTGTCGATTTTTTCGATTCGGATCGATTTTGACTCTTCGAGTTTCGAGTCGAGTTACCTGGATGTGCTCAGTAGTTCCGAAACGCTCTTCTTCAGCAGTTCCAGTTTTACTGTACAGCTTAACAAAGGCATCTACTTCAGAGTGATCATCCTTTGTTGGCAAGTCGCTGGAAAAAATTAAACAAAGAAGGGATGCATTACACCGACACAACTATAAATTATTACAATGTCAATCAAATTATAGTTATTAAAGCTAAATAATTAAGTAACTGATCTGTATAGTTTCTAGTCATACCTTCCCGCAAGAACGAACGTCAAATTAAGTCCAAAGTTGCTCCCTCCTGCAACTGCCTTTGCTGTGGTAGTAGCTGCAGTTGTTGAGCTGGATCTTTGGGGAATTCCACTGACAGCTAGAACAGCCGCCATCAATATAAATACAGCTGAATACATTTTAAAGTTTGTGAAGAACTAATAATAATTTTATTGTAAGTAATCTGTCACTTGAGTATAAAAATCGAAATTGAAAATTAAGAATATGACACTTAGAATCTTAAATTTAAACCGAAATAAGATACTAATCGTAATAAGCCTCCCTGATTGTGCTCCGCTCGACTCGCAGAACACTATTGAAGAGGAAAGTTTGTTCGTATCGAAATTTATAACCGATTTTAAAATGATGATGATCTCACTCTCTTTTCTTGTATGCCTTCTCCTTCACCTTTAAATCTTGCATTTTACGAGTGCAAAAAAAAGAGAAGTCAAAAGCAACACATTATATAATTACTACCTTATATATCGTACTGTGTATTGTGCATCATTTTTTATTTATTGTTTTACATGTAGTTGAGAGTTGTTGTTAAAAATAATTTATGTTGTCGTATGAGTCAAGCTTGAAAACATGAATTTATTATTTCATGGTGAGCAAGAATTGGTAGACAGATAATAATTAATATTTGCAAACCGGTTCATAACACTATAAGCATATATATAGGCTTTATTTGTATCTGTAAGTTAATGCTAATTTCAAACTATTCTATTGTGGAGCTTGTGCATGTTTTTCTTTATGTTTTGTGTGGAGGCTGCTTTATTTCTTATGCGAGAACACCATGGCACGAAAAAAAATTACGAATGTCAATTTTTTTAAGAAAGCATTACTGACAAACGAGTAGTCAATTTTCCTTTTCTTAACAATAATAATAATTAAAATATTTTTATTTTCCCATTCCTGAATCCTCCTGCACTGGATAACGTTGGCATATGTATATATAGTTTTTTTTCGAAAGAGAAGCATAATTATGCTAAAGGACTGTACACGAGGCAATGAATTACTGAGAAGTATATACGTATTTAAGTATATATTTATGACTAACACCTTATAGTAGGCAAGCAAGCAGGTTAAACTGGGTCTTTATATTTTCCTTATTAACTTAATGTCAATGAAGGAAAAATAAACGCTGTTTACTGCAACATAACACTGTAGCTGTTTGAATAAGCGCCGGGGCTCAAACAAGCACCGTGTCAGAGTTATAATATTGCAATATGCGCCGAGCTGTCACTTCAAAAAGTTTAATAAGTGTTGGGGCGCTAGTTCGAACAAATACGGTCTCAATAAATAAACGGTACAACAATTACTCTATTAAGTCGAGGATCCTTTTAGAAGCGTGTTTACATTTGCAGGTATTATGAACTATTATGGGAGTTTCTCTAATTTGCATTTTCCTAAGACTTATATATATATATTATTGTTTGTTATTAATTTTTCAAATCGCATAGATTACTTTTCTAAGAAATAGTGCGGACACGGACAAAAAAGATTTAATCAAGATTAGTTTCAAGATTTTCCAAAGATAAATTGCATACATATAGAATATCATGTAGGATATTGCGTACAGGCGTACATCCTTCTCCAATAATTATAACTAGAACTGTTTCTTAATTACAAGAATTATATTTTCAAGGTGTTATTGTTTCTTAGTTTCGCAGAAAACAAATCAAGTAAGTGCAGGTATAATAATTATATTATGTGCGTATGTAGCTATACAGCTAGGCTACACATTACTTACATCACCATTGCGCATTGTCTGATATTTTAGTCGTAATAGACAATTACGCAATACTTTATAAAAACCTCTAATTATATTTTAGTCCTGTTTATAGCATGGAACTACACGAGTTTATGATCAACATTGCAAGTACCTATTACCTACGCTAAATGACAATTTACCTTCGTTAATAGATTTATGTTCCTTGGATAATATTCCTACTGCATACAACTTTTATGTCTAATTGCGATTAGACACACCGCTGCCTCCCAGTTGCATGGTATTTAATATCAGTTTTAACGATTATAGCTCTTGCAATAAAAAAATCAACAAAGGTTTAGTTTTTTATACGTTAATCGGCTGTTATAAAATACATAATATATGTATAATATATATAGCACCTTTATTTGCCAAGGAAGTCTCGGGATTCGGGATTCGTATTCGTAATATTCGTATACTGAGCTGAGTAAGCAACTGAACAACAGTTAACTAACGACAACGACACGACAAAAGAGAAATTAAATTAAATTCAAAAAATTTTGGGTCGCAGGTATGGACCGTATGGACCTCAATTACTTTATCATTGTTTGCAGATGAGGATGTTGACGAGAAATTCATTTCTACGTCTTCTAGTCATTGCAACTGCGTCGGCTGCAGATCATTGTAATGGTTGACTAAGCTAAATGTAATAATAGCATACTAATTAAAATCTTTTTACATCAACCATAACTATTTCCACGACGACGGTTGTAGGATGGCTATAATAAATCACTAAAAATTCAGTACAAGAAATAATGTACCTGTTACTAAATACTATACTCTTCCATTCCCAGTTTCCCAGCAGTGATTTTAGCATTCGAATTAGGTTACGTAGAAAAAGACGTAAAAAAATATATACTTAAGCGAATCGATTCCATGAAAATTATTCAGGCTCACAAATCTGTTTATAAGAGCGTTTGCAAAAGGAGTGTTTTATATTCTGTATACATACGATATGTAGTTTTCAAAATTAACTTATTGTGCTGACTCATTTATTCCAGTATATGCACCTATTTTAGTTTTATTATGGCCATTATAATTTTAAATTTTCGACTTTGATAAAAAAAAGTTATAAACAGATATGAACCGGTGTCTAGTATATACCCATATTAAATTTACTCTTCCACAGATTCGTCTGTAGATTGGAAGTGGAGGAAAATCAATAATACACAGCGTTATTTATTTATTTTCTACATGGGGAAGAAGGAACGCCGAATGTTTCCAAACTACATAATATATGTTCACAGGGGAAACTGTTATATCTTGTACTAAACATTTCTAATCGTAAGTTTACTAATAGCTCGGCCTTCGAGCTTCTTGTGCCTATTTCAGCTTCTTATTCAGCCTCTTCTCTACAGAATCCTAATATTAATAATTTAATCCAACATGATGCTACGTTGGAATTGATAGTGCAGATGTGAAGAGTTGTGTGGCAAAACGGGCCCATTTTTTAAAAATACGATTATTTACGTTACGTGAACTATTCAACTAGATACGTCACTGTGTTGAATGGTAAAGATCAAAGTTAAACCAAGCAACTTTTAAAAATAGCCAAAATTTTGATTTTTGGCAAAACGAGTTAAGTTTAAACGTGTATTTCTGATTTCAATTTGGTTCTTGAGTGTTTTAGTAGTTAGTAGAAGACAATTCACATGGACAAATCATTTATGCAAGAAAAAGTTTAAAAGGTCGGTTTTACTCAAAACGAATAAAATTTAATCTCACGGATTTTTTGCTTTATGCTAAGCTACTGAGTTTTAGTAAAACGCGATCAGTCAACAAATTAGAATTTGTGAAAATTTTCTAAAAAATTCCAGAGTCAGTCTAGGTTTATGAAACTGCTTGTAATAACACTCCGGCAGTTACATGTACATGCACAAAGAAATTGAGTTCAAAACAATAATCCTGTCACCTAAATTCGTTATTTGTTGTCCCTGTAAAATTTGCTGTGATGGATTTATACAATTTTGCCAAAAAACTCTTCATATCATTGAATGCACATATAGGCAGAGTTGGTGAATTATGACGCAATGTTATACAAAAACTATCGTGCAATCAATAAAAAGTTTTAAAAGTTATAACAGCTTAAGCAAAGATTGCTCCCATAAACTTTTAATTAATTTTATGAAATATTAACAATATGTGATGATGTTCTCATCGTTGTAGATTATATTCTGAAGTTTCGACGACAGTCAAATACTGAAGTCTAAAAGTTTCTCGTCTTGCATCAATTTATAAAGTGGATCTTAGTTAGATTTGAGTTCAACTCAAAATGTCAACATGTTATTTGACGGGGATTGAGTCACCATTTCACTTACAAACTCTTAATTACTCACTAACTAATGATGACCAGTCTAAGTTATATTAATAGAGGTAAGTAAACATTAACGTGTGCATTGTGCATGCAAGGACGGATATGATTGGTATAGATTGGGATTGTATGTACACAAGTTCTTCGAGGTAGGCTGATTTATTTGTACGGTGGTAAGTGTCGCAAGACGAGAATTATCAATGTGAAATAAGTAAAGGTAAATATCTCGTCAATTTTGAAAGCGAATAATATACGAATACTATGTAGTACAAGCCAGGGTATGCTTTGTCTACTGTTAGCGAGTCGCAACTGCGATTTCACGCTGTATAGGATTTACTCACCTATTTTACTTTTTTAAAAAAAGACTACTAAAAATAAAGGAAGACTACCAGGAATCGAACCCGATTAATCTGATTGCCGGTCAGAAACGGAGCCACTCAGCCAGCCTGCCTTCCATTGCTGGAAGACAATTTTAGTAGTCTGTAATTTTGAAAGCCAATAATAATTTTTTTAAAAAAGTAAAATAGGTGAGTAAATCCTATACAGAATACAGTGTGAAATCGCAGTTGCGACTCGCTAACAGTAGACAAAGCATACCCTGGCTTGTACTACATAGTATTCGTATATTATTCGCTTTCAAAATTGACGAGATATTTACCTTTACTTATTTCACATTGATTTATTTGTACGAGCCATTTTACCATTTTTACAATATTCAAAGGGCTGAACGAAATTTAATGTAACAGTTGTAACACACACGATGACTTGTATGTAGTTAACTTGGGCTCACTAATGAGGAATTGTGCGCTAATGTGGATGTTAAAAGCCCAACGATTATATTCTAAGAAGAAAAATTATTAGTCATGCCAAGTATGAATTGGAATTTATACTATAGCCGAACAGATGCATAATTATTGGTTTATATTTTTACACAAATTATCACACTAACGTGCTAATTAGTAATTATACACATTGAAGAAATACGAGTGTATGAGAGATGAAATTCCCTACCGACTGCAAGATTAGAATGTGCATAATAATTACAAGAGTTAATATTTTAATATTTATATTTAAACAAAATAATATGTGTCACACCCAACCCACCTTAATTGGGAATATTTTACAATAAAACCTCGTATCTAAAATTGGAATGAAATTCCATGTGTTTCTTATGGGGGAGTGTAACTCATTTGGTATGCATAACAATGCTTACTACATCTTCTGTCTCCTGTAGTCCTGCTGTAGAAGATGCGGTGCCAGCTATTCTGAAATTTTTAAAATATGCAAAACAGAGTATCTACAATTCAGGACTTGCTGTACCAAATATAACGTAGGTATGTAAATACTTTTGTGTACATACATATGTACCCACTTATTTTTCTTTTTTTTAATGCAAGCAGTTCAATTCGGACATTTTCAACTTTTCGCAGCTAAAAAAGTAATGTGTGGTTTATATTATTATGATACAGGTAAAGCCATAGCATAGCCGACTAGATATATCTAGTCGGCTAAGGTAAAACTTGGAATATGTATACACTGTGGAGTAGATGGCAGGTACGTACATGATTATTTTCCGTTTATGATATTCATAATAAATTGTACGGCTGTCGTCGTTTATGAACTAATATAAATGATATTCTATTATTATATATATATATACAAACTTTATTCAGTCACTGTTGTACAACTACAATAGCCTTACGACTCAGTATACAATACACAACATTATTATTCCATTACAATATTTAAACGGCTCACAAGGGAACATACCTTACTTGAAACTACAGAATGAAACGAAACTACCCGGAACGTATACTACCCATATGAGTGACCTCTGCTTGTATAGTCGTTCGACTGCAAAATCCGTTGTTCGGCCGCAATCGCGCGCGCAATTTCAAAAATATCGATTTTTTCGAATTTCACCGCGCTCTAGCTCCCACAGTTTTTGTACAATTTTCATAAAATTTGAAATACAACATCTTTGTATGATTATCTAAAAAGTAACTTCAGGATTTTTAAAAATTCGAAAATTTTAATTTTTTTGAAAAAAATAGTCAAAACTTTGGGCCTCAGAAATACCTATTTTTTAAAAATTTTCGAAAAAAATTAAAATTTTCGAATTTTCAAAAATCCTGAAATTACTTTTTAGATAATCATACAAAGATGTTGTATTTCAAATTTTATGAAAATTGTACAAAAACTGTGGGAGCTAGAGCGCGGTGAAATTCGAAAAAATCGATATTTTTGAAATTGCGCGCGCGCTTGCGGCCGAACAACGAATTTTGCAGTCGAACGACTATACAAGCAGAGGTCACTCATATGGGTAGTATACGTTCCGGGTAGTTTCGCTTCATTCTGTAGTTTCAAGTAAGGTATGTTCCCTTGTCAGTATAATATATTATGAATGCATACGTATAGGGTTTCTCGTTCATGGTAATAATGTGAGACGGCGGAACGACTCAATGAAGTGAACACAAGAAATTATAGCTCTGATAAATGCATACTCGCACTCATTGCATCTATTATCCGCCTACGCTAATAATAAGTTTAAATATATGGAGATCCCATGATAATTATACATGTCAGTGCTCAAATTCTCTTGTTGCATCCACTTGAGCTAGTACCATATAATATTCTTACAACTGATTTTAAATATCTAATATACACTGCCGTACTACAAAGTTTTTGCGTGAATAATTTGTATTAAAGAATATTATACTAGTTTGTAATATGAAATTACTTGTGCATAATATGTGGAAGTTCTTTAATAATATTTTATTAATGTTTCAAGTTGTAAGAATAATTTCTTTCCGGTTTGCCTCACTCTTTCTTCGACAACACGAACAAACTAAAAAAAATGCACTGCAGTGCAAATGCGGACTCTGACTCTGACTAATACTAGATAGTAGATACGCTATACTATTACAACAACATACACATACATAAGTATAGTATGAAATTTTGTACATGGGGCATTAAATATAATAATTGTACATACATACACGCAGAACCTACTTTTGACATTCTACATTCGACAGACAGCAGAAATGCAAACAAACAAAAATCTCTATTTTATAAGTACCTACGTAAGTAAGTACTTATACGTAGCTGGGTACTTTTACATGCACACAGACAATAAATTGTTTCTGCTTCATAGTATTAGAGTGCATCAAATTAAACTATATGAGTGAGAATACTTTATCACAAGATCCTACGCATACAATAAAATATCTACCTGAACCGTTGAGAATATAAAGGTAAACTGATTTTTACAACAATGATGACAATAATTTCATTGTCATTGTGCTATAGTCGGGAAGGTGTGCATAGTAAATACCTTACCTACCCCCTGCACCATTACTATATAATGAATTATTTTTTTAGCAAACGAAAAAAGAGTGTCACAATAAGATGTAATTTCCCATCAGGTTCACGCTCATCTTCAGTACGATCTTCAAAAAATATAATGGCACAACTAATACCAACATCAGAATCGAATCGAAATATATTCTGAACTACCTAATACATACATGCCGTTTTCCTTTAAAGTCTCCAAATCTGAACCCAACCGTCCAACGCCGGCCCAATATCAACACTTTAATAGATCTCCTATTGAGTTAAATAACCTGTTGTTATTCATACCGTGATCTAGAAAGAAAAAAAAAGTGCAACTCAATAAAAATGCAGTCAGTAGGCATGACAGGACGAGAGTTGAAAGGTTTTACTAATTTTTAACCTAATTTATTTGTTTATATGAAAAGTGTTGTTGGAAGAAAGTCTGCTGGTGTATAGTTCTAACTACGAGAGTAGAGAGACAGGGAAATACAAGTTAGTTGAGTTGAGAGAGTAGATGATGCTTCAAAGTAAATGATGTTTTGAAAAAAGAAGGCGAGATAATCTCCATTCAAAAGATTAACTTCCATTCCGAAATCGCCGTCTTGTCAAGAATCTATGTAGGTATACTTACATTTGATTTCCACAATAAAAATATGTTTATAATTATAATGTATGCATCGTGTTCTTCAACTTGTAATATTATTGTAACAAGCGCGTTCCGCTCTCACACACACATGACTTGGCCGTTGGACTGGGATAGTGTTGTGACTTGTTAACAATTGTTTGTGAATATTGTGAATTTTGGATACAAGATTGTGCACAAACTGAGTTGTGGACAATCCATCCCAATAACCTTAGATTGTGATTGTGAAAGTTTGTGATTGTGCACAATCCAATAATATACGACGTTGTCAAGTTTTATTGGGGTCGTGCATAAATGACTTCCCGAAAATTACCATTCTTTTATAAGGATCGTGCACAAATGACGTCCCAACAATTATAATTCTTTTATTGGGATCGTGCACAAATGACGTCCCAACAATTATAATTCTTTTATTGGGATCGTGCACAAATGACGTCCCAACAATTATAATTCTTTTATTGGGATCGTGCAAAAATGACGTCCCAACAATTATAATTCTTTTATTGGGATCGTGCACAAATGACGTCCCAACAATTATAATTCTTTTATTGGGATCGTGCACAAATGACGTCCTAACAATTTTAATTCTTTTATTGGGATCGTGCACAAATGACGTCCTAACAATTGTCATTCTTTTATTGAGAACGTGCATAAATTACGTTCCGAAAATTATTATCTTTTGTTGGAATTGTCCTTAAATGACCTTATCAGAATTATCACTTTTTTTGGACTCGCATATATCAACTTTTGCACATTTTTAAAACGATAACTTTTTACAAAGTGTGTCCTGCCTGGGCAGACACACTGGTCCTCCCGTTTACATATTTGATTCACGATCATAACTTTTCAAATCTCAAAAGTTTGTTTTTATTTTCATTTCGTGTTGTATTAAAATTATTGTACTTTCTATACATTTTACTGTGAGCTACTTTTGGTAACGCTAAAAAAAACTAAGCACAAAGGGCACCATCAAAAAAGCGGCAGTCAGTAAAGAGGTGTTTGTGCCTAAGTGAATTTGTTTCTTAGAAGCTCATTTGCCCAAGTCCATCAATACGCAAAAATGCATTGAATTATTTTCAATAGGTTACAATGTTGTATTAAAAAATGTAATATTTGCACAAATAAAGTGCAAAATGGAATATTCACACCCTTGAAGTGCAAAAAGTGATATCTAACACATTTAATTGTAAACCCAAAAACAAACTATATACAACTTCACAGTTCAAAAAACCTAATTTAACAATATTTTAATTGCAAAAATTTCTTTCCTATAATTCATTGAAGCATGATAAGAATGAGGAATGATAGAGTAATACATTCATATTTTTAACATTTTATTATTACAATATTCCGAAGTTTAAAAAATATGTATACCTGCTTCTAAGTATCCTGTAAGTACACAATATGATGACTGCATCTTATATTATGTTTATATTTTTGATGCAGTATATATTGAATTGCACGAAAAATATGATCTATTATATAAATGTCAACAGTAGCTGGTTTGCTGAAAATAAAATCAGGAATGGCACCGAATAAAAACAAAATTAACTAAAATTTAATCTGGTCAAAAGTAAAAACTGCAGTGTTGTAGATACCAGATACAGATCTTAAATGATTTGAAACACTTGACTCCCTGAAACTAAAGCTACTTTAACCGCTTTTTTAACCACATTTTGAGCTTTTCTGGAGCAAATACCACACTTAAAGCTTATAGTAACACTGCATGTACCAATAACTCAATGCACTTTTGCATTCTGCAATAGAGTTTAATTCTAACTCACAAAACTATTTAAATTGTACACTTACTTTGAGGAAAAATACGTATTTTTAATTAATTCATAACGAAACAATACGAAGTAAAAAGTATAAAAAACGACAAGAAAATTTGTAACTAATTTTTGTTATTTAAACACTAATAAAAGATGTTATTGGTATTGTCAGTGTGTCTAGACGGGTATTGATAATAAGTAATGTAATAATAATAATTTAAACATTTTGTCGATTTGGCAGCAGCCCATACAACATGAGAAGCGATAAAGAAAATTATCGTTTACAAAAGTTACACAGGAGTATGTAGGTCCTAAATAGCAATAATTTAGGGGACGTATTTATTAAAGTATCCCAACAAAAAAATTATAATTTTGTGGACGTCATTTATAGACGATCCCAATGAAGCTATCATAATTCAACGGACGTCATTATGGACGATCCCGATAAAAAATGGTAATTTTTAGTAAGTCATTCATGCACGATCCCAATAAAAGAATGGTAATTGTTGGGACGTCATTTGTGCACAATCCCAATAAAAGGATTGTAATCGTTGGGACGCCATTTGTGCGCGATCCCAATCAAAGAATGGTAATTGTTGGGACGTCATTTGTGCACAATACCAATAAAAGAATGTTAATTGTTGGGACGTCATTTGTGCACGATCCCAATCAAAGAATGACAATTGTTGGGACGTCATTTGTGCACGACCCTAATAAAATAATGACAATTGTTGGGACGTCATTTGTGCACGACCCTAATAAAAGAATGAACATTGTTGGTACGTCATTTGTGCACGACCCTAAAAAAAGAATGACAATTGTTGGGACGTCATTTGTGCACGATCCCAATAAAAGAATTATAATTGTTTGGACGTCATTTGTGCACGACCCTAATAAAAGAATGGCAATTGTTAGGATGTCATTTGTGCACGATCCCAATAAAAGAATTATAATTGTTGGGACGTCATTTGTGCACGATCCAAAATTGAATGAATGACAATTGTTGGGACGTCATTTGTGCACGATCCCAATCAAAGAATTGTTATTGTTGGGACGTCATTTGTGCACGATCCCAATAAAAGAATTTTAATTGTTGAGACGTCATTTGTGCACGACCCTAATAAAAGAATGGCAATTGTTTGGACGTCATTTGTGCACGATTCCAATAAATAATTATAATTGTTAGGACGTCATTTGTGCACGATCCAAAATTGAATGAATGACAATTGTTGGGACGTCATTTGTGCACGATCCCAATTAAAGAATTGTAATTGTTGGGACGTCATCTGTGCACGATCCCAATCAAAGAATTTTAATTGTTGGGACGTCATTTGTGCACCATCCCAATAAAAGAATGGTAATTTTCGGGAAGTCATTTATGCACGATCCTAATAAAACTTGACAACGTCGTACTCTACACCAAAAATTGCGTTCCACTTCATATATAAATCACACGATAACTAGTAGTCTGGTTAGTTCTTGTTTGTTCCTAATGTTTGTTCAGAATTTGTGATTGTGCACAATCAAGATTTGGTAGTTTGTGATTGTGATTGTGATAGAACAATCACAAAGTGAAAAACAATTGTTCTTTGTGAACAAGTCACAACACTAGACTGGGATGGTGATGGTGGTGGTGGTGTGTTGTCGTCGGTATGATTTATCCGTAATTCATCCCACTCAAGATACTTTACCTACCCTACCTGCTGCTCAATGAATTCTCTCACAGGGAGAGAGGCAGACGAAGACGAGTCGAGCATAGTCTCTGCAAGACATACATAGTACCATAGACTATAGGCCAACAAGACAGGATATGATATGAGAAAAAGGAAAGAAAGGAAGCTGGGAGCATCTTGTTTCAAAGTCAAAGGCAAAAACGCAAAGACATCAAGCAGGAGATCAGTTAGACCATATCAGTGTGGAGGCTTTTGCAGAACTTCTTGATGGGACTTGGGGTGGAAGTTTAAGTGGAGAGGAAGGCGGTGTAGACAGTGGAAGAGTGCCAGTGGATTTTCAGTTGACAAAAATCCTGTAGGTATATCCACTATATATATTTGCTCTACTATAGGCACCGTGTATATTGAGAAATCCATGAGATTTTATTGATATTCTCCCACTGAAACTGAGCTGAACGTGAGATTACATATAATTTAGTTGATATCACATCACCACACCACAAGGAGAAGAGCTATAATATGATATGAAATACACGGGTAGGGAAGGGGACCTTATAATCATACAGAACTTTCTGGCGTGCTCTTTGAATTTCTCGTCAGTCAGTCAGTCCGGGGTTTGATTTCATAACTCGTAAGTGTAAGTAGTAACGTAGTAAAAGTTGGACTGTGTGGTCGGTTGTTTCGGCTTCAAGCGCATTTTAATGGACAAATACAAACTATGTCTTAACCACAAGTTAGATTTAATCAAACATTGTGAATTCGGTTGGTGATTAGTAGCGAGTAGTGCAGTGACAACCAACAACTCTCGCAATCAGCAGCTTAAAATCTGCAACGTCAAGGTGTACTTAAGGAAGTATACTGCAAGTAGGTGCGGATTCTCGATATTAACCGAAAGAACTCTAAACAGTCAGTTGAATCGATGTTTTTATATTTATCTCGCGATTTAATAGCGTGTCAGTGTTTTTTCAGTTTATTGAGTGTCAACGAACCCGCGAACACCAATTAGGAGGAGATATTATTCATTAATATTCAAAGGAGTAACGCTATTACACTAAACTTTGATGATTCAAAGGCTCAAACGTATTTTGAAGTTTAATATTCAACATTAAAGTGACACTCAACTGAGTCAAGTGCCGTGGTTGTGGTTATCAGATCAGAAATCGATAACTATATTTTACCATTTATAGGGTGTTGGGTGTACTTAGATGGTTCAAATCGTATTCAGGGTCACTACTACTATTACTACTCTTTAAAGTTAAAACTGAAAGTTGAAAGTCAAAAGAAATTATTGATCTGCATTACATTCTCAAACAATTCACACACATTCTCTGCTTGTGTCTTGATTTCCAAAAGTAAGTCTTAAGTACGAATTTAAAAAAAGTCATTCATGTTCGTTTAGTTTAGTGTAGAATGTAAAGGAAATTCAAATATTTGTTGGCTGGTGTAATTATAATTATAATTGATAGTTAGTTGCTGGGTTGTCCATTTAATTAAGTCTTCATTTGTGACAGTTTAATATCCCCGGACTAAACTCAGTAAACCAATTTACTATTTTATATTTTTTATTGTATCCTTACGTATTTTCTTAAAATTATTTACTTTTAGTTCCCAAATATGGGCGCAAGATCTAAGTAAGCATGTGCTCAGTGAACATCAAGTAAACGTCGTTAAATTGTAAGAATTGCGAAATGCCTCATACGTATGACGTATAACTTAACTTACTTACGTCGTAAAGAGTTATTTTCAGTACAGCTGCATACTCCAATAATACAATAGGAAGTAAAATTTCACGGAAATGAGCCATAAGTGGTGGTGTCCAATTAAAACGGCTAACCTGCTGACTTTGTTGTCTTGAATTAAATGGGAATAAGGCAGAAAAAAGTTACTTGTATCATACATACACACAGTTCGAGTGCTCTACTTTTGAAGATTATCAGTTACTCAAAAAGACATTAAGTGAGCTGAGTTTAACTAGACTAAATGAATGATTTTGGATTTGAATTATTTTCCACACTCAAAACTAATCTATCTAGAAATAATGATTTGATCTAATGTTGTTATGCTTTATAATCACACGCGGATTAAAACACGAGTCACATATATAAGCTCATACGCCACACTTGCAACTTGTGGCTATAATTTTAAACAGTAAACTTCTTATCGAAACATCTTATATAGAAATGTAGTCATACTTGATATTTCCACTTCTGTTGCTATCTCCTGAGTTTACCTGAAACTGAAAATAAAATACTTATACTTAAGTAACTTCAGTCACGTAAGCTTGTTTTTATCTATTTCGAACATTATTCTGTGCAGTATGTGTATTATATGTATATGATAAATACACAGAGTAAATAGTTTAGTCAGTTTTTTTAGGTTAGTCACGTTCTCGTCTTCGACAGTTCGTCAGTCATAGCATTTTAAGCCGTCAACTCAGCTGTCCTATCTTCATCTGGCTGGCAAGCCTGTCAGTTGTCAGTGATTCAAAGTCAGTGAACGAACGTGTCTTAATTATATGTAAGTATTGGCTCACCACAAACTGCAGATACAAATTTCAATTTTTCAACTGTTAGGAACAATTAAATTATTATTATTGCGATTCCACATTCGTTAGTTCTACCGTTGAATTAAAATAAATAATTGGAGTCGCATTGGTGTGTAACGTGTTGGGACGTTGAGTAATTGAGGTTTCAATTTTCCATGCATTGAAAGAAAGTGGAAGTGGAACAGTCTTAAATAATTGGAGAAACAATTTATCGCATGTTTAAATTCTTGCAAAAAAATGAAATGTTAGCATTTTGTTTTCTTTCGTAGGTATATCCAATAAACTGGTAAATAATTAATTTATAGCGTACAGTGTAAGTACAGCATAAAAGAGACATCGGAATCTATTAGGTTTACCTCATTCTCACCTATAGACTTAGATGTATGTTAATACATTTACCCCGTGTGTAGTTTATGTATTCGTAATTCGTATGCACATTCTGCCACGCGTCTGGTTAATAGGATGTTGGATTTAAAAAAGTAAACTTTTACAGTGTTCCATCCGTTGTTGCGAGGTGCTTGAGGGTAAATTTGTATTTATATTATTGGATTTGGAAAGCTTTGCCTATTTCTGGTTTACTTTAGGTGGGCCCAAATTCCAAATCATAAGTCTTCAACAGATACTCCTAAAACTCCTACACACCAGTCATTTCAGCACTTGACTCAATGACTCAGAGCAGTATCACGCCTTGGTCCCAATTCTCAAATTTTTATTTTTTCATTGTAGGCTCCACTGAGAGGGAAAAAGAAGCACCTACATAGATTAATAATTTGTAAGGTACACTTACCTTAACCTACACATAATACTATTTGTCCACAAAGCTGTAATGTGGTATGCATAGTGATAGTGAAGTTAGCACAGCATAAAGGTCCTGTGGTGCATATACCAAAAACGTGTTGAGTCCTTACAAATGACATATTGTATTGTAGGCAGTAATTTTTGGAGGGAAAGGTCTCAGTGTTATTGTAAAAATAATTAATTAAATAAAATTTGTGTTTTTTCAGTAGCAAAAAAAGAAGTTTCACGGCAGCTTATGCGATAAGTACTATAGGCTCGATTGAATATTGAATGAAATAAAATTAGCAGTGCAGTACTTACTCTGCGTTGATAGTGAATTAAATATTTAGGTTTTAATGCTGTCAGTAAAGTTGAAGTATCGCATTGCACGCAAACTAGGTAGTAGTTATCATTAGCTTTGTATTCTATGTAGCACGAGCGGTGCGGTGTATGCATGTGTATACAGTAGTATAGTCATAGTGGTTGGAAGCTCAGTTTTTGGTCATTGTTTGTTTTATGATAAAATTATCGCTGATGTAATGATGTTCAGCTCCTTGTACATAATTATTCCAACTCGTTCACATTACATTCGTACTACTTTCATAGTGATACTCTGGCAGTGTGAATCATCTTTATAGTCCGACGGCCGACGGTTTTACAAGTTTAATAAAAAAAAGTTGGCAAAAAAACTAGTAGCATAAAATAAGTAAAGCTTGTGGGAGAGCTACCGAACATAATATATATAGGAAAATAGGAAAATTACTCGAAACAACTTTATCAAGGTAGTTTTTCACATATTCAACCTTAATGAAGCTGTGTATTGTGCTTTGTGCTAAAATAATCAGAATATCCGTAAATAGATCCTGTATTGTGGGTGGTGTACTCATCCTTGTACTTAGGATTAGTCGTATAAAACTAATTCCAGTGTTCGCCCGTCTATTCCATCGCCTGTCCTTTCTATTGTATTTTCTTTAAAAAACGAGACGATTCTGTAGTTGTTAGTTATAAATATAAATTTATTTGTGTTTGAATTTTTGAATGAGTTTTAATAAAGTTTGTTTTGCAGGTGACATATTTCTGCGTATTCCGTTAAGAAAGCTCAACTATAATGGCTTTAAACATAGACAAAAACAAAGATGCACTTGTCAGCGCCTGGAGAGAGGTGATGGACGAAAAAAATTTGACCAATTGGTAAGTGTCAATTATCTGACAACAATTGTCATGTAGTATATTGCACAATATATTTTTATAAGGAACATAATTGGTAGTATTATTTGTAGCAAGTAACCAATAAATTTTTTTAAATTGAAGTTAACTAAGCATTTCTGTTTATATTACAGTATCTTGATAAAGTTTAAAGAAATCTAGGCACTAGGCAGTTTGGAACTATTTACAAATTCACTCAAGTGAATTGGGTTCCAGGGATACTACCTTTAAAACTTACTAGTTAGGTATATGTCCAGGTCGTAAGCACTTGTGCTTTTTGACATCAAAAAACACATTTTCAAGTGCACTGCACATTAGAGACGTCATTCTGCAACAAATTGAATTTCAATTTTTCTAAAATTACAAAACGTAGTGGTAGTTGGTTGTACTTTGAATGCGTTGGTAATAACTAACTTAACTTTCACTCAAGTTAAAACCGCATTTAAAACCGTAAAAGCCAAACAATTGACTGTGATATTATGTCAGGATGATGAAAAATGGTTGTACATTAGTATTCTAACTAGTACGACTTCAGAAATAAGGTTTTTTAGTATGTATGTAGGTAGTACGTATTGTTTTATCTGTCACATAAAATTCGTAGATGTACTAGCTAACGTCACTCATTTGTTTAGAGTTTAGCGAACTATTAATACATATTTCATTATGTCTAATGAATTTGGTAAACAAATTGCCTAACACAATTTTCGATGAAATTTTCCTCCGCTCTTGATGCTGATGTCCTGATCTGTAGGCGTAGAAAAGACCGACTACTGTTGAATGTAATTATTAAACTAGATCTTCCGGCTTGTGATATTCATTGGCAGCAATTTTTTGAGATTACCTTATTCGGGTGTATCTTGTACTGTAGTTTAATTAAGACTCATTTCCGGACATTTTCTATGTTCTGCTTATTTGGTTAGGGTAGCCGCGTTAAATCTAATTATCGAAAGTACCGTCCGCCACAAAAGTTCGACTTCCTGCATCCTCATATTATTATAAAGAAGTATTGTTTTAATTTAATTTTTGTGATTTTGTCAACTGATTTCTTGTTTTTGAATTTTAGGGCTTTGTTTGGTTATGATGGACTTTCATACGATCTCAATCTTATTGGAAAAGGAGGTGAGTTACTAAAATAGATCAAAGCTTTCCAGTGATGAAATTGTATATAGGAAAGGAACAACGTGAATCCACACTAACTACTACCGAGGCATTTTCTAGCAAAATATTTGAACAGCCAAATTTACATGGACATATATTTGCTACGAGCAGTAGTTACAAGTCTGACTGATTGGTTTAATTTATTATGGAATTCATTTACAGACGGTGGTGTGGAAGAGCTTATTGAAGATTTTAATAGTGGAAAAATTATGTACGCACTATGTCGTGTCAGGCTAAAGGAGAAAAACGTCGAGAAAATAGCTCTTATTAATTGGGTAAAGAGTGTTATTAGTTATAATGTTTTGATTAGCGTGCTGCAAATTGATAAACTTGAACGTATTTTATTATTGGTAGTTAAAGCCAAAGTTAACTATTTTTTCTCCACAGCAAGGGGAAGGAGCACCATTGTCACGTAAAGGAACATGTGCAAACCACGTCTCAGATGTGAAGAATTTTTTCAAAGGAGTTCATGTCACAATTAATGCTAGAACAGATGAAGATGTAGAGCCGGAAGTGATTGTGCAAACTGTTGCAAAGGCCACAGCAGGCGATGGCGTGAAACATTCCATGTCGTCGGACGTTGATTCACAAGGAGTCATCGGTCCCGTTGTAAGCTTTATATTGCAACATTATTGTATTTATTTTGGTGTCATATGGTTTCCTCATTCATTAGTATTCTAGTAAGCCTAGCCACGCTATTAACTACACAATATTAGACTGGTATTTCTGTATTAAACTTTCAGGGCACCGTGTATAAGAGAGTAAATCCAATGGATGATATCAATTCGGCAGCAAAAGATGAGTTCTGGAAAAAGGAGGAGCAAGAAGAGGAAAGGCGGAAGAGAGACGAACAGAATAAATTAAGAAAGTTTTCACAAAATGAAGTCAAATTACTTCGACGTGAGAGTCAGGAGTACTTTAATGAATCGGAAACAGTAACACGTCAGTCAGTCAACAAGGTGACGTCAGTAAATATAACAAACCAGCTGAATGGTTCCAATAATATAAGTTCCGCGGCCGCTATTAAGGCTTCTACTCCAACTAAAAGCTCAGTTTCGGGGAGCTCCGGAGACTTGGTCCGGCAAAGAATTAAAAGCTTTGATCATGGCACACCTACATCACCACTGTATTGCAATAATACAACCTCGAGTTCAAATGGAGTCAACGGAAATACTAATGGGAACGGAAGCTCTGAAAGCCTCAGTGTTCTCAAGAGGAGGCAGTTATTTGAAGGTGGAGTATCGACGAGCGCCTACACTGCTCCAGTAAAAAAAAATCCTGCTCAAGAAATTAAATTGGCTCAAGAGAAAGCTCAGAAGGAACAGCAGCAAAAACAGTCTGATATAAAACCTAATGCATCGCCGGTTGTGAACATTGTTAAAGTAGATAGTGTTACTCCTCTTACTCCTTCGATTGATAAATATTCAAATCAAACGATTGCTTCTACTCCTCCACCAACAGAACCAATTCGCAAGTCTATCTCTCCGGTTAGCAGCGATTCTGCACAAACTGTCGTTCTTACTGAGTCTCTAAAAAGTGACAATAGCAATGGATACTTTAATGGTTCCAATAATCGCGAAGATGTTTTTATTGATGATTCAGTACATTCTGGGGAAAGTGTTCAAGAAAATCTTGAAATTTTACCTGGAAACGAACGAGAAAGTGCTGTCACACCCTCGTTGGAAATCTTGCCTGAAATGGGAATTTGCGCTCGAGCACTTTATGACTATCAAGCTGGTAATTTTGAATGCTTCATTTCATTCAGTTTATTTTCTATTCCAATTTAATATCCCTCTAAGTGTTTTTATTTATTTCATTTCATGCCTAGCTGATGATTCGGAAATTACTTTCGATCCTGGTGAAGTCATTACGAACATTGAGCAAATTGATGAAGGCTGGTGGGAAGGAATGGGTCCACGTGGCGTTTACGGACTATTTCCGGCTAATTATGTCGAACTTTTGAACTAGTTGCATCCGTTGTAATGTGAAAATATAATTATAAAAGTGATCGTAAAAACATTGGAACCAGTAGCACCGTCTCTTAACTTCCTCGGCGACTTGGCAAACTCAACTTCCAAAATAAAACGTCGTTCCCAACGTCAAATATATATCTTTATTCATCCAGTTGATTTACGGCCATAGCCCTTACAACCCTTTCACGTTACATTTATACAAAATCAATAATTGGATTTGATCCAATTTTTAAAATTTAAATTGTTTCCCCACATAGTAATAGTCATAATAATAAATATTATCATTGTTCAAAATTTAAGCGTTAAAAGTGATATGATATTAATTTGATATCGTAGTCATCTGGGTCTTTATCTTCAAAACTTCACACCAAAATTGGTACATCTTTAGCATGGCTTCAGCTGTGCACGCTTCATCCGTAAACATTAATTGCTTGTAGTTGGAATGTGTCATTTGTTGGTCATTTAAGTTTAAAATTGATCTCTGCCTTGAGTAAGCCGGACACTTAAATATAACGTGGAATATGTCTTCTTCTTCGTGTTTGCACAGGAGGCATTTAGTTGATTCTTTATTTTTCCACAACTTGTTCATCATTCCTAATTTAATTTTGCAGCCATTTATCTTGATATACGGGTGCCCAAAGCGTAGTTGTTGAGTCAATTTAATTGCTTCCCATGGAATATTTTCTCGGTAAATTCTGCTCGTTGTGGCGTGCGTTTTAATAGTTTTGAAATTTTTAAAGTTAGTGCTGTTTATCATATCTGCCACATCTTGATTAGTTGAGCTTTGTTTTGCTTTTGCAATAATTATATCAATGTTTTCCTTTAGATATTCTGGGTTTAACTTGCCGAATTCAGATTCCAAATTAAGAGATATAAAAAGGTTTTTCAATTGTATTATCCAGTTTATTTTAGGGGATTTTGACTTCAGTTCCTTAAGCTCCAAGTAGCAGTTATAGTTTATACTATTCGGGGCGTTTCTGAAAATGTTGTTGTGCAGGAATTTTATTGTTGCTTTAAACATCGTAAATCTCACTTTAGTGGTACCGGTTTCAAGTCTTAAGGCATATCCTGGAGTCATTGTGATCGTATTAGTCAAGGCTCTTAGAAACTGGGTCTGAAGCATTTCAATCTCTTCAATGTAGTTGAGAGCCCAAATTGGCGCTGCATACGACACTATTGATCTTATAAGAGAATTGAATAGTTTTTTGCGGATTTCTAATTTGTTAGTTTTTGTGTTTCTTAAAAGTTTGTGAAATTGACTACTAGCGGACTTTGCTTTCTGAATAAATTTGTTTTTGGCCAATTCAAACGTTCCGTTAAAATTCATAGGAATCCCAAGGTATGTGTATTCCTTAACCTGTTCAATGAGTGTGTTTCCCCAATAAAGTTTTGTATGCTTTACGTCGTTTTTAAGTCTTGATCCGTTTCTGAATATAATATATTTTGTTTTGGACAAGTTAACCTTGAGCAGATTTTTGTCGAAAAACCTTTTAACTAAGTTAATTTGCTTTTGCAGCTCACCTGGGGTAGGTGCTGCTAAAATAATGTCATCCGCATATAGGAGAATAAGTATAGTAATTGCCCTCATTCTGATGCCCAATGTGCCGCTCTTGGTGAGTTCAGTAACAATTTCGTCAAGATATAGGTTAAACAGATTTGGCGATAACGTTTCGCCTTGAAGAACTCCTACTAGAACTTCTACCCAATCAGTGTATCCGAATTCGGTTCTCGCCTTAGTCTTGACTTCGTTGTATATTTCTGCTATTACTTGGATAAAGTTTGAGCTAACTCCTTTTTCTTCTAATTTTTTCCATAGTTTGCTGTGAGTGATGCTATCAAAAGCTTGGCTCAGGTCGATAAAGAGAGCAAATAAATAGTTGTAGTTAGGTTTTGATAAAGATTTCTGTATCATTGCCATTAGTCTAAATGTGTTATCTTGACATCCCATTTGTTTTTGGTACGCCGCTTGATTTTCATGAAGCTTATTGTTTGCCTTGCACCAAAGTTGCAGTCTATTAGCCAATATTGTTGTGAAAAGCTTTGTACATGTGTTAAGCAGTGATACCGGTCTGTAATTTGAAGGGGTTTCTTTATCTCCTTTTTTGTATATAGGGATGATTACAATCTCATGCCAGCGCTGTGGTACCTTCTTTGTTGTTAATACATTGTTAAAAAGTTCAGTTAGCACTTCTAGATGATTCAAGTCAAGGTGTTTCCAAATTTCGTTTGGGATTCCGTCAGTGCCGGGAGATTTGTTGTTGGACAGTTTGCGAATTGCTTTTATAGTCTCTTCCAGCAATATTTCACTATCTAATATTGGGTCTGTATTACTGTCATCCGAATTCGAAATTGTGTATGGAGCTTTTGTACCTTGGCTAAAGATCGTCTTATAGTGCTCAAACCATTTTCCAAGTGGAATGTTATTTATAGCTCTAACTTGTCTGCTTGGTCTTAATGTATTAACAGCTTTCCAAAAACAGTCCGAGTTTTTAGAGTTTGATATAATGTTTCTGACGTTATCGTAATAATTATTTCGTTTTTGTGTAATAATGTTTGTATATAAGTTTTTTGCTATTGAATAGTTTGAGATCTGATTAGTTAGTTCTTGTTCTGAATTTTGGCTTTTATATTTACGAATCTTTCTTATTTGTTTATTGCATTCTTTCTTGTGTGCAAAGCATTCAGCGTCATACCATTTCGGCCCTACTGTTCTAGGCTTGAGAAAGCGTGTACGCTTTAGCATGTTTGATTTTTCGGCTGCTTTGACTATGTTTTTTTCCATTTCTTCGTAAGAGATAGTTGTGGGTGTATCCATTGTTGCTAGGTGAGTTTGAAAGCTTTTTAACTTTTCTGACTTCCATACAATTTTATTAAAATATCCGAATTCAGAGTTGCATTTTTGCTTTTCATTGAAGCTTAAGACCATAAAGCTGTGATCTGAGTGTGGATCCAGGTTGACCTGAAGGTCTTTTATTCTTAAAGCTGCGGCTTGAGTTGCGATACACAGGTCCACTTGACTATATCCCTTGCCTTGTGTGTATGTGGGTTCTCCATTGGGATCTGACTTCGATCTTCCATTAATTATGATTAAATTATTTTTCATTATTGCCTCTGCTAAAATTTCGCCCCTCTTGTTGTGTCTTTTGTCTTTTGATTGTCGCTCGTAACTCAATTGATGTGCTTGTATTTTGTTGTGAATAATGTCGTTTACTTTGTTCCCACATCTAGCGTTTAGGTCTCCTATCAAGATTCCTTTTGTTCCCAGTTGGGATGTCATGTCCACTAGGGTGATGTCAAACATGTTTGTCGGTGGTAGGTACGTTAATATGATTTTCGTGTCTCCAGTTTTGGCTTTTAGTGTTGTATGGTACTGGCCTGTTTCGAGTTCCCAATAGTTGGATATTTCCTTTTTCATTCCAAAAATGTATCCTCCACTTGGCCGTCCAAATTTGGAACTTCTTTTCCCATGTTGTTGAATGATTTCATATGTATTGATAATTAGTGCATTTAGTTTGAAGTCAACGTCCAGCCAAGTTTCCGTTAAACAAAATACGCTGGGGAGATACGATAGAATTACATTTTGTTTTTGCACCGTATGACTCTTCATCCCGTTAACATTCCAGTAAATAATACTGTCAAGTTCTTCGAGTTTATTGTTTTTTGTTCTGCGTTGGGTTTGTCTCCTTCGAAAGTATTTACATTTGTCAATATTGCTGTGGGATTTTCCACTGTTGTCATTATTAGGTTTATTTACAGATATTAAAAAGGGTTGTACTGGCAGGCCGAAATCCTATGTAGTGCTATCCGAATTCGGATTGTTAGTTGCGTCCATTGGTGTATCATTCCCAGGATGTGTCTGTGGTGGTTTCGGTAATTTTTGTTTATTCATCCTTTCCGTTTGTTTCAGTTTCTGAATGCGTGGGGGGAGGTCAGCGTTGATGTAGACTTTTTTGTATGTTTCCGAGTCTTTTAGTTCAGTTCGTTTAGACAGGATTGACATTCGATCCTTAACTTTGACAAATTTCACACTTATTGGTCTGCATTTTCCTTCTTCTTGTTTTCCTAATCTTCTTGTGGTATCAACTTCTACATCAGGGAATCCCATTTCGGATAACACTTTTTTAATTAAGGTTTCTCTGGATTTCCATGTCTCCGCTGCTTTTTCGGGAAGGCCACTAAATATTAAGTTACCTTTTCGTATTTCCAGTTGCAGCATATCAGTGTCTTTTCTTAAGGTCTTAATCTCCTCTTTCAGCACTTTGTTTTCTATTTTAAGCTCGGTGATGACGACTTCCTGTTCAGCTACCTTTGCTTTAATTAATTCAACACCGTCGAGTTTTTCTTTTATTTCGGCTTGACCCATGAGCAGTTTCTGCAGCATTTCCTCCATATTTCCGACTTCGGATTCATCGTCTGAATTTGCTTCATCTTCTTCATTTCTTTTGGGTCGTTTATTTCCTCTTCTTTCGCCATCAGCTGACATTTTGGGTTGGGGTTGTGTTGGTTGGGGTGAATGGCCGACAGTCATTTATCCGGAGTAAAAAATCAAACCAAAACAGAGATTGTGACAGTATCGTGGTGCTTGATATTTTGACTTACTAAAGTTATCAATTTATTAATTTATTTATTAAGTAAGTTAATAGTTACTTGCCTAATATTGAGCCCGGAAACCGACTACAGCCTTTGATTTACCAATGATATTTTGGAAACTTAATTCCCTGTCGGTCCGGGCAGAGGTGTAAAAATTCGAATTCGAAAGAGTTGTCCGTTGGTCGTTGGTTTAATACTATGGTATTTTGTATGAAGTCCTTGCCGCCTGTTGTTTGTCTTTTTTCTTTTTTCAGCTTGATTATATCTTTTATTTGATGGTTTTGCCCTGTGCACTATAATTCGCTGAAAATTTTAGTATGTGTTATTGCTGTTGAACTCTTCCGTGTTTACTTGTTTTTTGAAAAATTACTTGTAAAATTTTGACCAGGAGAGGAAATTTAATGTCAACGTCAAATATATTTCTAGTATTTGTGTGTGACGTAGATGAAGAGTAATATAATATGATAGCATCTTTAATAGACCTTAGCGGTCCATAGGAACATTAACTCAAGGAACAAAAGTGAATGTTTTGATGTGTTTGTATTTGAATATTTATCAGCGTTCCAAATTTACCAAATGGCTGGATCAGATAGGTACCATATTGTGAGTGTTAAACATGAGGATAATTTCAACTCACTGTAATATGCCAAAACTTCAAAGTAGGAGAATTAGGCCCATAGGGAAAATTTGATTTCTGTATGTATTTATAGCATGCCGTAATAATTTTAATGAATATATAATGATCTATCACAAATAACGTGGTTAGTTTCAAAGTTAGGTACACTAATTGATCACTGATATATGGTTACTGATCCAGTTAAGTTGTAAATTACTGGGAACGAAAGACCAAGGCAAAACGAGTATCGTGTAGTTGTTAGACACATGTCAGCCACTTAATACAAACTTCTATAAACACCATCACTGCGGCACGCCACCCCTAGTGGCTGATACATGATGAGAGGATATGCTGATAGCATTTTATTTAGTTATTAATTATTCTTTGTTTTTTATTTGCTCGGGATGTGTTCTCGAGCAGGAATTATTTATACGTAAACGAACTATGATGAAATTAAGTACAGATATTAATTTCTAAAACATTGGATTTTTTATTTTGTATCGCAGCTGCGTTAATTAATAATACACACTAATATGTAGCGCATAAACAAACTAAAATTTATATTTATTGTAAGTACACTTTCCACACGTAGTATCTAGTACATGTGCCTAATTTGGCAGAAACGAAAAAGTATTGTAAATTCTGAAGGGCTTGGCTCGACGGCATCTAAATTTGATTACCAACCGTAAGTTAATGTAATTAAAATGATCTTCAGCTTGGCAGCTAAACGACTGATTGTGAAAACATTCTAATCCAACCTAGCGAAAATATTAGAGTTGTTCTAATTTTAATTTGTGTGATGAACTAATATTAATGTTTCGATTTCGATACAACCAAAAGAAAAATAATATTTAGAATTCTTAGTACGGGTTGGAGTTTGTAGTTTTAGCTAAATTGTCATTGTATTATTTGATATTTGTCAAATCGCCCACATTAACTAACCTACCTGTCTTACCCAGCTAGTATTAAATTTTGAAACAAATAATAAACTACCTTTTTGTCTAAAAATTAAGTACTTTGTGATTGATGTGTTATTCTCTTTATTTTATATATAATTAATTATACTTGTATCAAGTGCTATTGTAGTAAATCCTAGTAGCAAACACCCTTTAGTTTACTTACTAAACGTAAATACATGCACTTATAGCGGGCTACACACTAAATCCAGCACTTTGTTGTTACTACTAATTATTGTGTTTTCTATTTTTTCTGTGTATAAATATCGTTTTTATTATTTAGTTAATAAACTTGCCGTAAATTGACTTGCAGGAAAGGTTGTTAGAAGAAGCTTACAATTCAGTCTATAATACATTTAAGTTATATTGCTACAAGCTTTTGCAACATTCTAGTTTATTTAGTGACGATTGTAAACTATTTATTTTGTAAATTAGGTCTACCTAAAGAGACTATATAATGTAGTTAGTACGTGTGTACTTCTTTGCACATCTAAAGGTCAAAATTGTAAACATGCACTAGGCACATAATATTTGTACTGAAACAAATCGCATCTATCCAGGGAAGGTATAACCGCATTCTGAATCATATCAAACACAATTTTTCAAACTTTTACACTGACACGGAAAGTATGGCACCACATATTACAAGGCTATCCCTAGTTAGCAGTCGAAATCAGCGGTAATTTGATACCTTATGATTTAGCGATGAGGACATATGGTTATCGATTTCAAAATTGTCCAAGCGCTTCTACATTTTGGGACAAATAATAAAGATTATTGTTTGTGAGTTACGAGTTTATTATAAGTGAGCACAACCTACATTGTTTAAATAATGAAAATGTAACTAATGCTCTATGTTGTGGAAACATTTAGTAACACTAACGTTTACCAAATTGGGTATAATTCATTTTACTATTTTGCCGTGAGTAATTATTAAATTACATAGTTGGAGCGTGTCGTCGAGAGCACATGTCCCATGTCTGCTCTCTTAAGAGTAAAGCGACTCCCGCATAAACTAACCATAGTGCCTCAATTAAAATTACATCATCACAAAGCTTTAAACTCAGTGATCACGAATTGTGTAAAATTTACTACTTTTCAACTTATAAAACAATTAATATAGTCCAAAAACCAATTAATTAATTACATAAAGTGAAACACGAATATTTGAGGGTCGGTAAAGCCCTCCCTCTCAAGCCATGAGTGCTGGGGACGGAAGCCCCTTAAGAAAAGAATATGGATTTATATTTAAACCTGTGGATGGAGCAACCTTGGAAGATTTTGTGTGTGCAGTGGGGAGCATTGTCGAAGACAAGAACATAAGCCACGCCGGTAAATTGAATACCAACTACGCTATTTGGCTATCAAATAGTGAAGCAGCAGATAAGCTCAAAACTCAAGTTGGAATTGAAGTCAAAAATGAGACAGTTGTCCCATGGCCGTACATAAACCCAATCAGATTAGTCAAACTAATTGGTTGCCCACCATTCATCCAAAACGAAGTTATTCAAATTGCGTTATCAAAACATGGTAAACTACAGGGGCCTATCAGCTTTGAAAGCATGTATGGCTTCAAGACAGATAGATTTCCCCAACTGAAGACCTTTACACGGACCGTCCCAATGTCTTTTCGGAAAGACCAGAGACTACCTGAAAAAATACACATTAAATTTGAAAACTCTGAATACATCATAAACACACAAGTAGGAAGACGTAAATGTTTCCTATGCCAGGGCATTGACCATGTGGGCAAAGACTGTCCAAGAAAAGAAGACTATCGAAGTGCGTTCCCTACTCCTATAGAAAGCGTAGCCGCTGTACCTACAACTAGTACGCGAATACCTTCTATTACGACTGATAAAAATATTACTGTCCCCATCATTCCTGAAGGCCCTATAACCAGCACAGATAATCCTACGAATACTTTGCCTGTCTTCTCAATACCCAGAACAACTATCAAAAAAAGAAAGAATGCCCTGGCCAACATCGAGAACTTGGACGGATATAGTTCAGCTTCATCAGTTGTATCTATGGGTGAGGAAACTACAGAATACGAAGGGGAGAGCGACGCTAGCACCAAATCTGACAAGAAACAAAAATTTGAACCCAGCCGTAACAAAGATTTACTGATACCACACCAAATGCAGCTAAGAAGTAAGGAGAAATTCAACTGGCACTTCCCTGAATGGCAACGACTAAAACTAATGAATAATGAAGCCCCTATTAGTAACATCCAACTATTGCAATTCCTACAAAAGCTACAAACAGACTCGAAAGGATGTATTGTAGAGTTACCTAAATTAATCTCAGACACAACTGCTGATGAGAAGAAACTAAAGGATATGTTACTAGAACTACATACAGCCATTTCCTCAAAACATAAGAAAACTAAGGACAACTTAAAGAAAATCATTGACGACTTCCCAAAACCAACATGCGGTGAACGTGATATGTTTGTAGATGAAGCCTAAAATTTGAATACATATACTTAATTTTTGATATAATAAATTATTTGAAAACCCAAATTTCGCACATTTAAATCTATATATTATAAATATTAGAAATGTATATTACATAATTTTGTAACAATTAAAAATTATATCCAATTTTTGAATAAATGTGACCATATATCCTAACAGAAAAAAAAAAAAAAAAAAAAAATTAAATTACATAATATTGCTGGAAATAATTATAATAGTCTAACCCCTCACCCTAAGCCCTGAATTAACTTTGACTTTCGGTGGAACCCTGCAGCTTTTAAGCTTTTTCATTCCGACATGTCTATAAACACATTTCACATTAGTAACAGTATAGTATAATTCGCGAACTGCATTCTTGAGCAATAAGCTCCTGTCGAAGTTGTTTACATCAACCTAGCCTCTTTAAAATTCAAATACGAAAGAAACTCTAATGATGTCAGCTGATTTGCGTATAGTTACAGTTACGCTACAGACTCATGCGCCCCAGCCCCGATGATCCCATGAAATACTATACCTCATCGCAGCATTATTGAATGTGACGTGAAACGCCATAAAATTGATCGCTTACCGATCTAATTATTGCTAGTAATACAGCGTTGCGTTGATAGCATAATCTGTTTTAATGCCGTGTAAACAAACAACAGACACAAATTCTAATTACCAAGCGTGTGATGATGATAACAATAAATAAGTAATTCAATAAATATGTGCATGGTGATTGATGATATTTCAAGAATTTTATGTAGCTGTTCGTTTATTCTGCAAATAGGTCCCATAATTAATTATTGCTTATTGCTTAATTATCCTTGCTTTACGAGTTGGATAAATTAGTCGTGAGGCAGCGCGCACAAGTAATTGTGGGAGCTTTATCAGCTGAAGTACGGGAATCTGAGAGACTTCCGCTATGTGCTTGGAAACCCGCTACAATTCTATGAATTCTATTTTCATATATCTCTCACGGAATTTCATTTTTAAACCTGACCAATGTAATGGAATGCAAATGTAATATACAGTATTTCTTCTAATACTTCCTGGGTCTCTAATAGGTCCCGGGGTTTCTTATAGCTTCTATTGAATTTTTATGTTTTTGATTAATTAAGCTTTTTTGAATGAATCCCAGGTCTGTGGATAAGCTTGATCTAACTCCGGGGTCACTTTTAACTCCCGGGTCTGAGGGTAAGCTTGATGTAACTCCCGTGGGGAGTAATTAGAATAAATACGGTACATGCATGCGATGGATAACATGATGAAAGTGAAAGCTTAGATTTTAGGTGGCTCACGATGGTCGTTATAGAAACTAGATCAAAGTCATGCGTTAGAACTGTTTACTTTTCAGGGGGATCGAAGTCATTCAGTGTGATTGTGTGATAATTTAATTTTACGTTAAAATATTTTTCGAGGCACGGCTGCGGACAGGGATGAAGACGGTAAATGTACTTTCTGCACTGTTTATTCTTCATTCATCTTTGCTAGTCTGCAATATAATCAGTTTATCATCGTCTTCGGTGAATTTCCAGCTCAGTCACCCCAGTCTGATTTCTACTTTCCCCTAGCTCATATTATATGTTCTTCTTCAGCTGATTTTCTCGCATTTGTTTATTTGCTCTTCGGATTTCAGATCCTGCACTCCTACTCATTCATTTTGTACTTGAATTAATTGGGATATATTACATTATCATAATGTACTGTATTAATGCATGCAACCTTCCTTACAGTGACGTCAACAAGGTAAGCGTATTTCAAACTAGTAATATTTTAAGAATCAATACCATTATCTATAAGGATTCCTAATTCCTATCCTACAGCGTCGATCTCTATCACGTTTTATTACTATTAGCCATAACTAAATATATAGGAAATAACTACCTACATACTACATATATAGGAAAGTGAAGTGAAATAATAAATTTAAGATCCTTGGCTCATTTTAATTTGCACTTTTAGTATTAGTACTATACTGCAAACCAAAAGATGATTACCTTTTTTATTTTGCTCTACATTAGAAAATTAGAAATACCATATTTCCTGTAATAATGGATGGGCTTGTAATAATGGGGGCGAGCCGGTAATAGTGGACGGGTGTGGGAGACTGGGAGATCGGAGTTTGGACCTACAGTGGATTGAACTCTTTAACACACTATTATATGGCAGTAGGCGGTCCTGTAATAGTAGACGGGTCTGGTAGGTCGAGAGTAGTTGGCGGGATCCACTATTACAGGAAATACGGTATGCATTTTGTAGTATATAATATCGTTTAGCACAGGACGGATAATATAGTAATAAACTCGATAAAGCCTACGGCGTTGTAATGTTTTTTTGCTCAATTGAACTCAATTCGAATAAAATTAACAGATTGACCAAGGCCCGCGCACAAGTGCGTGTGGGTGGACAAATGACTGTCGTGGGGAAGGATGGATTTCGAAGGTATTGTTTTTTTTGTACCACCGTTACCCCACCCCGATTACATCACCCCCACTACCACCCCTAATAAACACTGTAGAATTCCACTCTCGCCAATACTCACAATTACTAATTACAACCACCAATAACCACTTTTGAATTTTGAATTCCATTAATATTTTTCTTGTCTTTTTTTAAGTTAAAATATGTGCCTATTAACAGTGTTTATTGGGGGTTGTAATTGTGTATTGTTGAGAGTGGAATTCCACAGTTTTTATTAGTAGTGGTAGTGGGGGTAATCGGGGTGGGGGTAACGGCGGTACAAAATGCAATACCTGATTTCTCGTCAGACGGATCGGTGCACAAGACCAGGTACTTCTTCCCTGTTAAGAACATTGCCATGGAGGCATTGTCTTGTCCAAAGACCTCCGGAAACATCGGCGTATTCAGGAATGTCAAAAGAGTATTGCATGTATGACAGTGGGTACGCTGGAGATGGCTGCATTACACAGCCTTTGAAGTTTCCTAATTTAGTGACTGGCTTCAATGTGAACGCCGCTCATGCAAGTCGAACTGCGCTCTATACAAGGTCAATAATAATAATATCATCAACATAACATATTACATGCATATAAATACGTCATCCGAACTTCATTTTCACATGTACTCATAGTAAATCATGAATAATACGCAGAAATACAAAATATAGAGTTAGATTTAATATTTAATAGATACTCGCCATCGGATTGGCAAGCAAACAATCAACAGCTCTACATGGGTTCAGATTGCTCCCGAAATACGTCTGAGCTAGTTCGGGCGGAAGCACTTCGTTTAGTCCGAGAAACAGACGACAGATCAAGTCGTGGGCAAACTGATTCTGGGAAGAAACTTGGAGAGCGTCTCAATGACATAAATTATTGGAAGCAGGAAATCATGAAAGAATTGGATGTAAATGTTCATGAAAGTCACAAACTGCTGGAAACTCGACAATCTCTGGAGCGGATGATCAAAGAAATGGATGGTCCTTTGCATATTGCTCAGGAAAATCTATATGCTCGAGAGTCCCGGCAAGGGGTTGATTTAGTGCATGACGCCGCGGAGCAAGCTTTACTTTGTGAAATCGAAACAATTCGAAATTGGCAACAAAAACTCTGTCAACAATTGGACGGCATTAATACTCAGTTAGCTAGACTGAGAGCCTCCCGTCATGAGCTGGAGCGTGATTTGCAACGGAAAGAACAGGCACATCAGATTGACACATCTGCTGCTCAACTCAACAATAATTCCAGGGATATTGCATTCCATTCAGGCATTGAAAAAGTAATTTTCATTACGACTACGATTACGATTTTTGTAATTTGAGAAACGCTCTAAGTTAACTAACTACATAACAAAAATGCACATTAAGTAAATTTAGTGGAATTATTTGATTTAAGGTTGACCCAACTGTAAGTATTCCAGAAACGTGGGCGGGTTTTACACAAGCACTGATCAAACGTTCAAAAGCGGAACGCACGTCCCAAGTCCACTGCTTGATTGACAATCTTCTCACACAAGCTGCCAATGAAGCTTGGGCTGCCTGGAATAATTCCAATAATGGTAATTTAACACATCCCATAAATAAAGAATTCTACCGTTAATAAATCAAGAACTTGCTTGATTTGTTTTTTTCCTATTTCCTTGCAGCATTAGCCCTTCGCGTCGCTGAGTTACTAGATGCAAAAAATAAGATCACTTGTCACTTGTCAAAAATGCAGCAAGAAATTTACGACATGGAGAAACATATGGATATGATCCGGAAGGCAATCGAAGACAAAGCTCCAGCCCTGAAGGTAGCGCAAACAAGATTAGAAAAACGAACGCACCGCTCTGATATTGAACTGTGTCGAGATGATGCTCATTTCCGAATCGTTCAAGAAATACAAGATGTTAATGAGACTTTGGAACAGCTTCAGAGGAAACTTACGGAAGTGGAAGCATCACACCAGCAACTCCTCAAAACAAAGGGATGTCTGGAGCACGACCTCAAGATAAAATCTAACTCACTTTTTGTTGACCGGGAAAAATGTATGGGGCTCCGAAAGAGCTTCCCTATTACGACCTTCGTCACACAAAGACAAACATGCTAGGGAATCTCAGCCTACATCCTTTTTCAATAACCCAGCAATTTTAGCAATCCTCCATAGTTTTAGTTTGAACTTTTACACCCCCTTTTCAACTTTTATCGCAAAACTATGTAGTTTCAGCTCCACCCCATGTATGTAGCCGTATGATTCTGAATAAGCTTCCAATGACTACTACTTCTAGTTTGTAGTTCAAATCATCTCATATCAGGGCAATCGGCAATCGCCAGCTTATTCAATACATACATTGGATTGGACTATTATTAGCGTCGAATTTTCAATTTCAGCGATGCTAAATAAACATAAACAGCCTTTTAAGTTTTATATGTTCGTTGAAAGATGTGACAGTGATGACTTAATGGACATCAATGTAGCCGAAAACTGGCCTATTGTGTTAAGGAACACCGTATAGCTAGAAAACGAAAAACATAAAAACTAAACTTTTAATAAAATATTCTCTCATCTCTCATTCTACATATTTATAATGTAGTGGTCAACCCGTACAAAAAGTTAGCGAATGGTAATGGTAAACAAGCATGAAAAACATGACGAAAGAAAATAGGTGCGTATTACTGCGTGTAACAATCTACAATAATACTAATTTATACTTTAGCCAAGAAACACAAAAAACGTTCTTGTGTTTTTGACATGCTTCAGTGCTATATTACTTATCAAAAACAAAAACTAATCCACTGACTGGTCTGTAATAATTTAAGAAATTTTCATTGAATCGCATGACTTGTTGTAACTCGAATACTTTGTGCAATTATGAAATAAAATGAAAATACTAAAAATAATTATGTAATGTCGCATCATCCATATTTATCTTCATACGTCTATTCCATATAATTCTCACCTTCAATCACGAGATTTGCTTTCCCATAAGTCGAGTTTCAGCTAATTGACCATGACCATGACTGGTTTACGATTGAATTTAAGAATTAATTAATTAATATAAAATATCAGTGCAAACAATGCAAACCATTTTAATTATTTTGGCAATGAAATGAACGTACAACGTTAGTTAAGTAAAGTAACCTATTACCGTATTTCATGTAACAGCACACGGGTCAGGATTAGTACACATGCCAGGTCTGTAATTAGTCTGTGGACACGCTTTAGTTTTAATTCCCTCGGAATTACATCCAATCTCCTTAAGTGAATTAAAAATAAATCTTTAGCAGAAAAGGGATTTACTTTTAAATGCCCAGGATTTATAAATAATTCCCAATAAGTTCAAACCAGCGCAGCGGACGAATCAGGGAACTGATTGACGGCGTTAACTTTTTATGAAAATCGAGTGACAAAACCATCGTCGTCCACATGTAGATGTAACTTTTCAATCGTAGTTGGACTAATTTGGGATCTAAATTTAATGCCTGTCCACTGCACTGACTGGTAATAAAAACACGGGTTCACGGGTCTGAGACGAGTTTGGGTAGACACGAGTCTATTTAACATTATGGCAGTGCAAGGGTCTGTAATAGTACACGGGGTCTGTAGTAGCATACGGCTCTAGGAGGTCAGAATTTGAAATAATAGTACACGGGGGACGGGGTGTACTAATACAGGAAATTCGGAATACGGCATTTATTCTATTCTATTCTATATTGAATATTGTATATACGGTGCTCAGCATAGATTTTAGAGTCCAAGGTGTTTGCACACTGTGCATAAAACATTGAAATGTTCAGAATACCAAAACCATACGCTCCCTCAGTCTCACTCAGCCCAATAGTGGCAATGCAATGGGAGCCCGCTTACTTTAAAATTGACAATAGGATATTGTTATGATTAAAAGTGAATTATTTAATCGTAATTTATTCTTTTAATGAATTTCTTTCCTGTTGTGGGTTACGTACGAAATAACTTCATTGCGTGGTTGGGCTCAAAGAGTTTGCAAAATGTAGTGTTACTGCGGTTTTAATTTCATTTTGCGCCACAAATGGTTTTACTCCTCTAAGGTCGGAAAGACGTCACGAAAATCCTACATACGAAAAGGCGTTGAACCAACAGTTACTTAATTATTTTGAACAAAATGACAAGCAAATATGGAAGTGAAAACTTCTCGCTCGAGTTTCGAGATTTACAGGTGAAATCCAAGATTCTTAATTTTGCCGTACATTCTCACACAAGATATTTATGATATTGAAATGATCATACAAATGCTGAAAAACTCAATGTTTACAATATTAACTTAAAAAAATGATATTTATTGTTGAATGTAGGCCACCACTATGTCCTTGGATACCTCTGGACAATATGCATTACTAGCCGGGTAAGGTTTAGAAAACTATTAACGTAGCTGTATGCTAAATTATGTTATATTGTAAATAGTTTGGAAAACTATGAATTCTACTATCAACTACATACGTACTTTCAGTTTTGAGCCTCTGTGAAGTTATTTGTGAATTGTGAAAATAAAAATGTATTTTTCATCTTGTAGTCGGAAGTATTTGGGCATATTGGATCTTGTTGGTTCCACTGGAGATTTACTAGTCCGAATCCCATATGGTGGAAAGTATGAAATCTCAAGTACTCAATGGGCATCATTAAACAATTCAAATGTTTTAGCTGTTGCTGTATGTCATTTAGTTCTATTTAAATTTACAGTTAATTTCGTATTCCGAATTGGCGTAGACAAACTATTTTTTTCTAAGTCATGAATGTAGAGTTATTCATGCTTTAGCCATTTATAGTGATTTTCTCCTTCACTTTACAGAGTAGTCAGCGTTGTGATATTTTTGAACTGACTGGGAGTGCAGAGCTGAAGTGTATATATCGTCTTAAATGTCACTCCCGGGTAATCACTGATATTGACTGGTCTCGAACACAACCAAATTTACTCGCCACTTCCTCCTTCGATAGCTACGTTCATATTTGGGATATCAGAATCCCCCGTCAGGCGGGTACAGAAAAACCGCAGCAGTCACTTTCTGCACTTGATGGTGCGTCTCAGGTTCGGTGGAATAAATGGAAGACTGATACTTTAGCATCATGCGATGGTGGCCATGTTAAAATATGGGACCTAAGAAAACCGAACAACCCGTCTGAATACATTGCTGCCCATGCATCCAAGATTAATGGTAAAATATTGTTACTAATGAACTAAGTGAAAGTGAGAGATAATGCGCTACTCTAATAGATTGAAGTATCAGTCAGGATTAAATTAAAAACAAATCATGAATCACAATAAAATACAGGTTTAGAATGGCTAAGCAGTGACATGATTATTACTGCTGCACAAGACTGCACTGTCAAATTCAGTCGATTAGCAGCTCCAGTTCCTGCAAAGGCAAAAGGGCCATGTTTAACTCTCACGACACCTGTTTGGAGGGCACGTCCAGCTGTATGTTTTCTTTTTCCCCCATGTCTTTAATTAAGTTTTGTACTTTTGCGAAGTTTTTTAATTAATTTCTTAATATGTTAAAACTCTTAGCCTTTTGGACGAGGAATTGTAACGCAGTGTGTTCCTATATTAAGAAGAGACTCCGGTCTTTTATCCCTGTGGGACTGGAAAAGGTTCTCTAATCCTATATTTACATTTCAAGCAAGTGATATTGTGGAATTTGCATGGAAAAGGGCTATTACTTGTGATCTTATTACTTGGTCTAGAGACCAAGTTCTAAGAGTTTGGTCTCTTCCTGCCGAAGTTGTCGAGGTTCAGTGAACTATATTATATTGCTTTCTCCTTGGATCTTTTCTGCAACCTTCATATTAATTAGGTTTGTTGAATGACAATAAACTACATCTACGTATCTATTTTTGCAGCTTTGTGGAGAAATTTCTTGGGACGCTAATCGGATTAAATCTATGGGCATGGCGAACGATAACGAAAACGAAGATCCAACGGTGGATAAGTTGGATGAATTATTTGATGAAGAGGAAGAATATCCACCAACTAGTTCTAAAAACGAAACTCAAGATGAAGTTTCGAAAACAAATTCCTTAGAAAAACGCAGTCTTCGTAGAAAGTCTGTCACAAGTATTGTAAAACGGGATGAACTCTTAAAAAAAGAATTCGAAGAAGCAGCAGAAAGCAAGCCTGAAAATGTCGTTTTTGAACAGGTGAAATTTTTTATTCTAATCAGAGGGAGAGCGAGCGAAATAGTTTTTAATGTTTTTTAGTTTTTCGTTAATGGCACAGCTCAATGCAATGTATGCCAATTATTATTGTAGATTGAAATTGAACGAGGAATATTGCGATTCAGCTGGAGAACTGACCCAAAGTCTAGGTCACTTGCTGCTGTTATTTTAGCTTCATTTCCATTAAGCTATCCAGCAGCAGCACCTACCTTTCTTGTTTCTAGTAGTGGTAGTGACGTGGATAAAAATCAAATTTTTAAGGTAAGGTAACCACAGACACGAGCTGCATGCATAAATTAGTAAATGACCTCACAAAAGGTGTTAAGTACCCACTTATCTGGTAGGAGTCTCTACTGTAGGATTATATTCTATTCTTAAATTAAATTATAGACATTAAAGCAAACAGCGCAGCAGTTTGCAAGAAGGAAAGAGCCGTGCCTTGGTCCTTGCATTAATCAGTTTGCAGCGTACATGAATCTCCTAAAGGTAAATTTTTTAAAATCAATTTGATATAAAATTGGAAATCTAGAAGCTAGAAATTACTTTTACATTTTTAATAAAGAAAGCATTTTTTAAAATTTATAATATGGAAATTAAAAATGTTAGCCTTTGGAAGTACCGGACGATTTTTCTGCTTTTCCTTCGAGAGGAGTTTCTAATGTTCCTTTTCCGAGAACATCTGGCGCTCGCTTCTGCTCTGTTGGTAAGAGTTTGTTTTTATTAGTAGTGTTTGAGTACTTTTTCTGAGCGTTCTATAACTTCTGAGCGTTGTAAAACCAAACAGTTATCCGCGTTAGGTTTGAATATGGTGATAACATGGAACAATCCATTTCGGTGGACACTGAAAAACGAGAGATCTATGAGCCCTGTGTTTCATATTTCAAAGAAAAATATCGTTTGACGAATTTAGCAGTAATTGGCCTTTATATAGGAGCTAGAGGTTCACTGTCAAAGTTTTTTCAAGATTTCATAAGCGCTAAGTTTCACTTGCCTTCTAAATTAATGGACGAAATCGCATTATATGCTATTGGAGGATCTATCCAGATTTATAATCACCACATAAATACTAATACTTATTAGAGTTAAATTAATTCACAGACCTATTTATAACTTTTGCCAACCACAGGTTTACTCAGTTTACTGTTAAAAATATTGTGAATTGTATACTGAGTCGTAAGACTATTGTAGTTGTACAACAGTGACTGAATAAAGTTTATATGTTTATTTTATCAGTTGTTCTATATTTATCAGGTGTTTTGATTTGCTTCGGTCGGCCATCGTACCTAAAAAGAGTGAAATTAAACTGTGATGCTGGTACACCCAGGTCTCTTTCTGCCCTTGGGCCTTTTCTGAGTCAGCTTGCTCACGACACGGACGAAATTGTTAGTGTTATCTGTTTGCTCATGAAAATAAAAATGATTCCTATTTATAAATTCTAAAAGTGACACTCCTCGTGTTTTATAATAATCATTATTATAATGAAATTTCGTCTCTTTAGACTAATAGACGTCGAAGTCGCCGAGGAGAGCGGAAGAGAGCTGGTTTGGTCACAATATTTGATGTATGTCAGCTTCTTCCATTTTCAAGAATTTTAGCGTCTTCCTACAAACATATAGCAAAGCCTTTAAAACGTCAATCCATTTGTACTGAGAACGAGAAGAAAGCTTTGGGTGTGAGCTCAACGCGCGTTGCATTTGCTTGGCAAGCTGCGTCGATTGTAGCAAGCTATGCTTCAAACATTTTAAATAAAAATCAGGGTGGTGGCCAGATTACTTGTTTGAATTCAAGTGAACCGTCTGAAGATGATGAGGAGGCAAACTGGATTCATTATCATCCTCTGGGGAGTAAACTGATTAACTCTATGTATGTAAGACATGCGTTAATAATGTTGTCAGTTGTCACATGCTTTAATATCCTTACAGTCCAATTATTTATTGTATTAATTTGAAATTTAAAACTACAGAATTCAGCATTATGCTTCTCACGGTGACGTGCAGACCGCAGCTTCTATTGCTTGTATTTTCACCTCGGCAGATCAGACCACAAGTGTATGTAGCTCAGGCGGGAGCTCCAGCCATAGTAATTATAATCATCAAAACTATTCTCTTAGTGCATATAATGGACAGTCAAACGGAGATCAGTTTGGCTTTCCCAATAAAAATGGGACCTACTCACCGGGACGGAATACTCAATTAAAACAACCGGTGAATTTTATTTCAATAATCTTTTTATTTTCTTACCTAGACTGTATAAAGTTTCTTGCAGCGATTTTTCTCATCCTTTGTGATCGCGATATTATTTACTTGACGCATATAATATGCCAGTGCTCGTTATCAGAATAGCCAATGTATATTCTGATTTCGAAACCGCAAAGCAGGGACAACGACATATTTTACAACATTCATACAGTATCCAATAATGAGATAAATGTAGTTCAATTGTAAATCTTACAATGTCCCATATCATACAATGTTGAGTCTCAATAATAATATTTTCTTCTTTATGATGCAGCGTTTGACTGTTCCAAAATGGTGGACGAAGGTTAGAAAACTCAAAGTACAAAAGTTTTCATTTTTATTTTATATTTTTATTGGTTTCATTTTCTGATTTCCTTTGTCTACACTAATTGAGCAATCAGTGTATCCCCTTTATACTGCATTTTTCCAACTCAGTTGATCTTCCCTTTAATTTTTTGGAATTTTAAAACAACCCCCCACCCCCTCCCCCACCCAGTAATCCATAAATCACGTTTTTATACTTGTATCTACCTACCTTAATCTCGTACGGACTTTAATATAACTAGGCAACTGTATAAATATTTATCTCTTTAAAGCATGCTGCATGGTTTGATCACTCTTATCTTGTTTTTAATGTTTTTAGAATACATTCAATTATATATATTTTACCTTTACAATGCAATAGTTAATTTATTGTATTTAGTCATAAGCATGGCTCGTTCCTGTGTGATATTTTACGGTGATAGTTGACTACTCTACTTAGGAAAAATACTTGGGAAGTTTTAGTTTTCGAAATAGAAAATTGGGGTTTCGTACAATTAGAGCGTTCAATATTACTTTCATTCAATTTCAGCTCATTAATTTATTGCAATTATGCAATTATTATTATTATTATTTAAATACTTGTTTTTAACAACCCGTTGAAATAAATGAACAATTAATTTACCGAACAAGGCGTCGATGCCAATTTTTAAGACAAAAACTGTGAATGTGCTCATTGAATGCTGTACGTAGAAAATGTGTGGGGTATGCAAAATTTTTAAGCACGTATCTATTGAACTTCTCTAATTGGGTTCTTGTAGAGAGAAATTATATGTTGTATGTAGCATAATAAAATTACAGTTTAAATTGCGTAAAGTATACTGCACCCCATGATCATTCGGTTCCCCACAGAATTTGAGTTGTATTGTATCTGACTATTTTTAAATGAATTAATACTTTCGTGCGTATTCACGCGTTAAGAAATTTTTGAGCTTTAAGCTACCCAAGTGTAGCGTGCTGCATGACCAATGTGCCTACTGTAAAGCTCCAAATACCTCCCAGGTCTCTATTAGGATCCGGATTTCTTGTAACTCCCGGGTCCTTTAGCATTAGATGAAATGGAGACGGTTTCATTTTTGTATACTACGATTTCCAAAATGTCCCGTCTAAAGCAAAGGTTGACTGAGAGATATTTGGAGCGTTACGGTACCTAAATAGTAATTACCTAAGTGTGCACATAAGTAGATGCTGATCTGTTATTTTTGAACACTTTAACCTATAAGCTTTATTTTTATTTTGAATTAAATTAAAAACCTTATAAGCTAATTTGAATTAGGTATACATACTATATATGTTACTCATTGCTCCACCATACATCTGCAGATTACAACAGTCAGAGCTGTATTTCCTTTAATTAATTTCCTAAATATTTTTGCTTTAGTAGCCGCCCTTTGAATGAATAAAAATTATAATCATATTTAGGTATCTTGAATGAAACAGACACCTCATATTGCTTTCAGTTAGATTTATAATTTACACACTTACCAAACTAAGTAGCATTCTGTGGCAGACCTTCCATTTTTTCTGCTACTGAACTGCTCTCGTACACACTACTAAACGAAGTGCGCCCAGGATGTGCCTAGTTAGCATTGGTACAATTAGTATGCATTAATGGATGTTGCATGAACGGATTCAAACCGTTGCACCTACATATTGTTATCATTACATCAGCCTTTAGCTAGTGTATTAGGAGCATATTTATTTACGTTGCCTTCCATTAATTTCATGCTGTTGTTGCTCGCAAATAAGTAATAATCAGTAATTTTTACACAGTCCTAGTATGCAGTATCACAAAGATTTCATTGATGTTGTAATAATTACTAATTACTATGCTGACTAAAGCGAGCAATTATTTTATGCATGTAGAAAACTAGTAAATTCGAAGATGAAAAAATAGTTGTGTTTCCAAGTAATGGCATTTAAGTAGGTAGCATTTAATTAATCCTTCCTAATCATGCAAGGATTTATTTCACACCTAATTTCGTGGTATCTAATATTGCTTCTTTGACAGTACAAAACGACGTATGTACTTGAAACTTAATACCTTTATTGTCTGTTAATAAATCAAAATAAAATACAAAATCATGTGAATTAACGAAGACCAATAGCTTTATTTTGTTGTTTTCATACAAAATATAAAAAAAACTGTGATTTAATTATGTTTTCAAATACAATTATTTATTCGTTCGGCTTTGACTGTACTATCTTATCAATCTATGGAATGTCTTTTGAATGGGATGATTTCATACTTTATGACTGTGTTTTTTAAATTTGCATCAAATGCAGATAACAGATAACAAAATGTAAAATTGTGTTTTTGTATACATACTACAAACGGACATTAATAACAATTTTCTGAAAATATACAGGGGGTGAGTTCGCCGTACCATACTGTTCATGGGTCGGACACATTACATGTGATGGTGGTCAACCCCTTGTCAGACAGTTTCTTTCGTCAGCACCGGTCCAATTCGTGGTCAGATTCTTTAGATGATACAAAAGTAATCCAGTCAATTCATGAAACAGCTCTTCAAAATGGAGGGCATGGGAGTGTTGGCGGTGGCCTTCATAATTCGAGTGGAAGTGGACCCCATAGTTCCAGTAATGGATTTTCTGGTCGTAATTGTATTGGGAACTCAAAGAGTTCCATTTTAGATCCTGCTATGAGTCGTAAGGATGAATTTATTTTATGAGACTATAATATATCTCGTATGGCTCTTGAATTTGACACTGGTTTAACATTTCCTCTATACCGTTTTAACTTTTAGGGATATATGACTGTTACAAAAAGTCATATGCGGAAATCCTTTACAGGTGGGGATATTTGCAACAGAGGGCTGAGGTCAGTGTTTCATAGTAGTTAAAATGAGTTATTATTCAAAATGAATGCGTCATGCGAATTTTGTTAAGTATTTATTGATACAAAAACCAAGAAAATAATTAGGTAGGTTTTTATTTGTTTTGTTGATTTGGGTGTAGGTGCTAAAATGCTTGACCGAAGGAGTAGACAATAGTTTTCTTCTGAAGCAAGGAGTTGATTTTGTCATACAGTGTAAACAGTGTGATGAACCTGCTCGGGGCCCGTTCTGTCTCAAGTGCAAAAGAATAGTGTCATTCTGTGCCATTTGTCATATTCCTGCAAAAGGTTAGTACCCTTTTTATGCGTGTAGAGTTAAGTATAATATTTTAGGTACATACTTGATATGCATGTTAATGTGTTAATCAATAATTCCATAAAATTGACACCAATACATTCGCAGAGTTTAACCTACTCACTACAAGTTTTGTTGGGAAAGTAAACCTGCACCTGATATACAGCTGTCTCGATGTTAATTATAAACAAATGTTAGTTTACCATAATTAAATAATGATGCTAATATACTTCATTTTATTACAGGACTTAGCACTTATTGCTCGATGTGTGGTCATGGTGGGCACGCAGCCCATATGCTACAGTGGTTCAAATTAAGAAAATCTTGTCCAACGGGATGTGGCTGTTCTTGCATTGAAAACATAACCAATTTCAAGACGAGTTAAAGAAATTCTGGAATGCGTGGAATATCTATATGTGAAATAATTAGACCTGATCCATGATCCACACACACATACTATTATACTTAACCTACATTGTATATATATACATGTATGTACTCACGTTTTGAAACACGGAAATGTCTACGTAATAATGTTTATCGATTATCAATGTACGAAAGTTGATTGTTATAATTTATTAATTTATATGTGTACGTAGTGCGAAAAATAATCAACTTTGAATAAATTTTATATTTAATTTTGCTGAATTATTCGTAATTAATAAATACTCTATTTCTTTCTGATTGTTTGCACTGCGACTGTGATTATGAAACATAAAATTAGTACATCTAAGGTGACACACGTAATGGTGCAAGTGGTACAGAGTACAGAGGTAGAAAAATAGTTGAGGGAAAGAACTTTTGCGATGTAATTCTAATTAATATGTGCAACTTGTTAGGAAATAACAACAACGCAAAAATTCTGCATTTCTCTCGGCCTATAAAATAGCGAAGGAGAATCCAATAGTAAACCAGAGTATGTGATTCATTTATTTTGCTCTCACATCATTGCTCATAAGGACACTCCTTAGAATCAAAACTCGTATTGTGCACGAAGCACATCTTAAAAATACATAAAAATATTATTCTAAAAATATGAAGCTGGCAGTTTTAATTGTAAGGAGCAAATCTTGTTATTTGATTTTGTATTTATTTGGTTCAAAATAAGCTCAAGCAAGACTTCATCAAATATTAATTAATTAATTGTATTTGCAGACAATCGCTTTTGGACTACTGTTTGCACATTCGGCAGCAGGATCATACTATCGTAACTATGAAAATCGGGGTCCAAGGCAAGATAGTATTATTTTCCCACCAGGGGGAGAAGGAGGTGAGAAGACAACACTGAAACCCTTTACGTGCAGAGGTAACGGTCTTTATGCGGACACTATGGAGGCAAATTTATACTGGCGATGCCAGTATAATGCCATGAATAGGAGATACATGGCCTATCCTTTTCGTTGTCCAATGGGGTCGTTCAACAATAATACAAAGACGTGTCCTGTGTAATTCGACCAACGCAACGTATTGGAATTAGAAGTCAATCGTCCATCCGTTTATCCAACCAAAGGAGAACCGCTTATATATTTATATATATTTTATGCATAGTTTATTGTACGTAATCTGATTGATATATTGTCTTTGGCGTATTCAGTTATCTTCCCTTGAGTGCTAATGTTTTTATTGTATGGATTATGCTTATTTTATAAGGATGTATAAGGATGTGTAGGTGTAATTTGTTTGAACAAGATTAAATCGTAATTGACGTATTAACAAATAAAGTAAACATATTTGTCTTGGTAATACTATATATTCGATGGTCCTCAGACTCTTAATGGCATTCTGTTCGTTTGTGGTCAGCCTGACAGCTGCTTAAAAATAATTTTAAACAAAATCATCATGCATCGTTTCATCAAAACTGGGCCAGAAGCTTCAACAAGCTCTTTCTGGACCATTTCAAAGTTTATTTTCTGGGTTCTTCTTGCAATTGCTATAATTTTGCCGGGTTTAGTCAGATCGGACTCGGACGAAAGTTTAGAATTAGAAGATTCCGACTTCGACGCAAGAGAGGAAAGATGTAATAAATTAAGTTTGGCACATATTGCTCATATAGAAAAAAAAACTAACGTTATTTCAAGTTTGCAGATTTTTGAGTTAAATTTTTTAAATTTCGAAATTTACTTCTATGAAGACACCTAAAATACAAATACTACATAAAATTATTTCGATTTTTTCAGCCCTGCTTGGAGTAAAAATTGTAAATCAAGACTGCCGAGGTACAAGTGGTCCTAGTGATAGTGATCGAAGCGGAGTATGCATTAGCGCGTAAGTTCAGCCATTATATTTCGGCTCCAGAAATATAATTCAACGATAAATATAGAGGGCAGTTTTTTTTTTAATTTATCAAAAATTATATCTAATCACCACTTCTGGATTTTCCACAGACAATCCTGTAAGAAGCGTGGGACAAGAGTTGGGACCTGTGCAAATGGATACGGTGCGTGCTGTCGTAGTAAGTACTTGCAAACGCAATTTATTTTTAATTTAGATATTTTGAGATATTTTTTTCCGAATTTTGAAAATCACGTTCAGGTAGGCTAACGTGAATTTTTTATGTATAACAATTACTTAGTAAATACTTTTTTATTGATGCTTGCTTTTGATATTTGTGTACTCCAAAAAGTCGTGGCTAACTGCACAGCTGGAGTTCAATGCCCAATTAGATTCAATGGAACCAGGATTTTTCTGACAGGCGCGGACTCAGGCTCATACCAATACGTTATCAACAGGGTAATTAAAAAAATAAACTATGGTGCAGTCATTGAAAATAAAAAAATTAGTATCTATTCCGTAACTTGAAAGTATTTAAATGAAAGATACTTCTTGAAATAACTATTAGCCTGCAGGGGTGTCTCAAGTAAAACTTGACTTCCTCCCAACCTCCGAGTTATCACCTCCGGATGGAAATCTCGAAGAAGGAGACTGCACAATGGAAAGATTAACTGTTTCTGGGTCTCCGTCCACTGGAGGTCAATCCTTAACTGTCTGTGGAAATTTAACTGGTCAACATAGTAAGTTAGATCAACTAAATGAAAAATACTATTTTTGGTAAACTATTAAAAGGTGAACAAGGGAGCACATTGGTAATTACTTGTTATGAATTCAGTGTACTTGGACTTCGAAGATTCTGATCGCATCATGCTCAGTCTTCGTAAGAGATCTTCGGATAACACACAGGTGAACATCAGAACAACGTTCATACGTACAAGGCAAAGACGAGGTAAACGCCTATTTTAACAATTACAAAATCTGAACATAGAACCACTCAAACTGTTAACCCCATCCCGTCGCCAGATAAAAGCCAATTTATTAATCATTTGATTTTGCAATTCACGCGATAGTGCCTGCATCCTGCCTTCAGTACTTCACAGATACTGATGACACAATCAGAAGTTTTGGATTCCCTCGTCAACTAAATAACCAAGCCTACACCATTTGCATTGAAAGTAACTCGGGGAATGATAATGTAGAGGTAACATACTTAATCGTTATTTAATATTTTTTTCCTTTACAATACCCTTAATTTATTTATTACTGTCCAGCCTGCTGCAAAGTCGGAGTTGTATGGTATTACGCTACATTTCAAAAATATTTAAGATTCAACTTGAACGCAATGAATATTTACTTTTCAGCTGATTCCCTGCCCGGATTCTGAGGTTGGAGGATTCGACAGCTTTCTTATTACTGGAGGTCCAGGTGCTCCCCTGTTCCCACCTTCCCCTACTTGCTCTGGTAACACTGACTGGATACAACCTTTTGGTCTGAATAAATTATGTGGAAGTGTGCTACCCAATAATAGAGTTACGTGTAAGTAAATTAGTGTGACTTCTCTTGGGATAAATTATCGTATAACTATCATTCATCACCGTGAGGTTTTGCCGATGTAGAAATCTTTTAAATGCTTAAAATTGTATGTTTTTTAAAAATAACTACTTTAGTGGACGTGAGGCCATTTTTAATTCGAGTAAATTTTGATGCGAGAGAATTCCCAGTCAATCCTCCTCAAATTCCGCTAAAACCGGACTTAGAAGAGGGACAAAACTGTCGACAACCAGAGAGCTCTTGTTACTTCTGTAATAATGAATTGCCATGTACATGTGGGATCAGTATTGATCCAGATCCATCTTGCCAGGCTGAGATAGAAGACGACCTGGGACCTGATCTGGGACTCGGCGATTCTCTGAATACTGGATTTTGTTTCAAGCTTAATCGAGCTTAAACAACATTATACTCCATAGCAACACAAACGCAGTTAAACTTCACAGTTTGTTGTATTGTTATTTATTATGGGTTGTTTTAAATTATTATTATTATTATTATTATTAATCATTTTGAAGGAACATTAAAATAATTATTATGGCGCTCAATAAAGTAAAACTTTAAATTTTTTCCTCATACCATTTTCTGGCGGCAATGTTGACAGCCACTTCCTTGTTGATATAACTATCACACCAAAAATGACAATACTAGCTCCAATAAGACTAAATATATCGGGATCGACACTAAGAAATATGAACTGCCATACAAATGCAAAAATTACATCTAAAGTTCTAATTAGTGACACAGGACCCGCATTCTCAAACTTGAGTGCTAAAATTATAGAATACTGTGCAAGAAATACTAGAGTTGGTAACGCTCCCAGTGTTAACAGAGAGTCCCTCATCCCTCTGGGAAACTCCATGACTCCGAACGAAACTGCCAAAATCAAACTTTCTGCAACACCCCAAATCCCAGCAAGAAGAAGTGCGAAAGCAAAATTGACTTTCCTTGTTTTCCTCACAACGATTATCACTATTGCGTTGCAAATCATCGACATCAGCGCCAGACCTGATCCAATCTTTTTAAAATTTAAATTACTCATTAAAATTATTGAAATTATTTATTTGATTTTAAAATGAATAAATAAATAGATGACTTTAAAGAAATTAACTTACTAATGTATCCGTGTCAAACGAACTTCCGCCAGTAAGCATTGGTGGGCGAACAATGACGAATACACCTAAAATATAGGGACCAATTTCTCAAATTAAATACTTTTTCAGAGTTTATCCTATGCTATGTGCAGAGATCAGGAATATATATATATATCTATATTCCTGATCTCTGTGCTATGTGGTGTAGTGTAGTGTTTGCAGAAACTTCAAAAATGTTCACAAACTTTATGAGGATGGCGTTATATAGTACAAGTTGTGGAGTATAGTATAGTCATTCAAATTCATGGGTGTCATATAAAATTTAGATACGTACGCAGCTATAGTTGTTAAATTTTAATTGCAGAGTTCCAAATTAAAAAATTACCAAAAAACGTTACAATAGCCACAAGGATAGGAACAACTCCACATTTTTCTTTAAGGAAGAAATGTGCCAATATAGTGACGAACACCGGGCCAGAGTAGGAAATGACTGACACATCTGCGACACTCAGATACTGCAGAGCATAAAATCTGAATAGGACCATCGTGCAACCCAGGAACCCCCGAAGCTAATAAGATCCAAATAAATATGCTTCAAATTACATCATGTGTTTCGCAAAGTCTCAATTCAAATTAAAAAATTAATTTACGCCAGCAACCTACCTACTAGTACTGTTTAGTGCAAAGCAACAAAAACAAATAATAATATTATTGTCTTACCATCAACGCAATGAAATCGCTGCGCCTCTCGCGGTTACTCAGTGGAAAGACAGTTCTGTAAATCTTGCCTTTGTCATCCTTATTTTTGATAAATGTATAGTATAAAACGATTGGGATGGAAGGTAGTAAAATCCCCAGGAATCTCCAGACTGCAATGCTAAATGGATGGTAGTCCTTAAGTACCTTCACTATGACTATGGACAGTGAAAAGAATACACTTGCAGCTAATCCAAAAATTATCCCTCCATATTTTCTCCAGCCAGTCTTTGGCTCCGACGCCTCCTTTCCCCCTTTCGATCTTTTCCTCGCATCTCCGTTCGTGCTTCCAATAATAACGTTTACTTTCCCATTTGTTAATAGGCCCGAGTTTTCTGCTTCTTCCTCCGTCTTAAATAAATTAACTTGCTCTTCTTTGTAGTCCGCGGTGAGCTTGACCGTTTCGTGTGGCAATTCCATTTTGGGTTCTTTCAAATTGCCCATCTTGCTTTCGAACTATATCGACTATGTAGGAAATACCGGCTATTTAATTTCAAACCCTTTTTCACAGCATAAAGAAGTTACATCGAAAATTTGAGGACTTTTAATCGAAAATTGCGAACACAGACGCATCAGTGTGCTTACAATAAAACTGCAAACTAAACTTGCTTAAAAGAATTATTACAAATATTCAGACAATACAAAATAAATTTAGCCATGTGCGAATCTGCGGCGAACGTGAGTCCTTGTATATAGTATTAATTGTAAATCCCTGATAGTAGTTAGGTACATAGGCCTATATACTGGAATTATATTGATAGATCTTTTTATAAATTAACTGTGTAGGAGTACATAATGGCACGTTCAACTTCTTAATCCTTTTTATTACTTTGATGTCCCAGGCACTGATCTGTGATTAAACACTGTTTGTTGGTCACGTCCACAAGTCGTTTAGTCTGCGCGTCCACTCTGCATAGTAATATAGAACTATTTTCACTATCAACTATAATATTAAAGGCAACTGGAATGTAAGTACATGATACCTTGCCTGCACTGACCCATGCAATGACTCTATTGACTTGAGTGTAATAATTTTCTGGGTGAATCCTTTAAATCCCTATTCCAATCACTTAGTGTGTGATTTCAATGTGAGAAATTATGTAATACATTTTTTGCCATTGCTTGCAGAAGATTTAGCGATTAGAGCCAGAAAAAATTGGCGTCGTTCAGATGATTCGATTCAGTGTATACTGTTCACATTGCATTGCCGTTTATTATATACAATAACACACTCGTGTGTATTTAGTATTTAGTCTTGAATGATTGCTATTACCATCGTCTTGGGCTTCTTTTAAAATGTACCCAGATGCATATATGCTTATTATAACTTGTGTAACATGTGAATTTATCATTTAACCATTGGTAGCATGTCCACAGCTAGCATATTTTGATGTTTTGCACGCATCCTTTTTTCCTCATCTTGTTCCCATACAAGACGCTAATTTAGTTGAATGGAAATGAAGCACGTGAAAAAATGTTTTGTAGGAGTAGTAGTGTATATTATTGTAAAGGATTTGGGGAATGTTGCGGCGCGCGTGCTCTAAACCTTCTCTGTGCACATGTAGTAAACTAGTAAGTAAAAAAAATAACTTTGTAGTTTATAAGGCAAGGCTAAGGAGCACAGATCTGTGACATTGAAATCAAATACTATAGTATGTATATGTATGTACTATAGTATGTTTGCATACACTGTGCTCTGCAATGTAGTTTAAATTTGCACGTAAATTAGTGTATATGTACCTGCACGACAGATACGGGTTAAGCAAACAAATAAAATTACTTGCTTCTTCGTTGTATCAGTCCCTGATATCTGGTTCTGAAAGGGATGCTTCTAAATACTGGAATGCATGGAAACTTATCTTATTCTTACTTATACTGCATGTATATACATGCAGTATATAGATACTCACTATACATGTTGAAAATTTTCGCAATAAAATAGAACCAAAGATTACATTATGATTCATACGATTTTATGATGCTCAGTCACAATTCACAATCGTGAACTCCGCTTCAAACTTCAATAATGTACTATCATTACAAGGCAAATAAAGAAAAGTGCCTAAAAGTAGGCTTACTATATATTTTGTACATAATATAGTCAACTAGAAAGATTTTGAAAAGAGCTCCAAAGTGAATTGTACTAAATTGTTTATTTACTAAATATCTTTTGGGTGATCAATTTATATACATTTGCAATAAATAAAAACATGCTCATAAATACATATACAATATGATATGTTAGTAATAAAAATAGTGGCTGAGATTTAATTTATATTAAATAGGTCAGTGTAGTACCCACGTAATCATATATGTAATCATTACTCGTGTATGTATCTATTTCACTATTAAAAACAACAATAATAAGATGTGGAAAAACTTACAGCAGAAAAATCCTAAATTTGACTCGTGCATTATCATCTTGTGGTAAGGTAGAAAGCCATTTCCTAAACCCAGTAACACAAACACTAGTTATAACTATCATGGCCCCAATTAAACTGAAACGATCTGGAATAATATTCAGAAATGCAAATTGCCAAATAAATGAGAAGACAACATCACAACATCTAATGAGAGAAACTGGACCCGCAGTTTCAAATTTCAAAGCTAAAATAATAGATATTTGACCTAAGAAAACTAAAACCGGCAAAATGACTAACATTAAAATCGAGTCTCTAAGCCCTACAGGTAGTGTGAGTACATTAAAAGATGTGGCAACAAATAGAGACTCCCCCACGCCCCATACTCCAAATGTGAGTAGCATGAGGACGGAATGAACTTCTCTGATTTTTCTCATCAGAATCATTACGGTCGAATTACATATCATTGATATCAATGCAAGACCAGCTCCGATCTGTGGAATTAAAAAAAATAACAAAGCTGTAGAACATAGTCGGTTCTAATAATTGTATGTAGAAATATTTCACATACAGGATAATATACATTTATACATATATTATTTACTTAACTATTATTACTGTTTTAATTATAAGAACTTACCAACGTGTCGTTATCAAAGGATGCTTCTCCGGTAAAAATGGGTGGTCGGACGATGACAAAGACACCAAATGATGTTAAAATGGCAACAATTATTGAAACATATCCACATTTTTCCCCCAGACAAAAATGAGCCACAATAACCACAAAAACTGGACCAGAGTACGAGATTACGGATGAGTCCCCGACGCTCAGGTATTTTAAAGATATAAATCGGAAAAGGACGGAAGTGCAACCAAGCAATCCTCGTAGCTATAAAAAGTAAACAAAACAAAAAACATTACCAGTAATATGTTAATATCTTTACACAGTAATATTATTATTTTTATAGATTTTAACGAATTACTTACCATCAAGCCCAAAAAGTTATAAACTTGTTTCTTCTCTTTCAAAGGAAGTACGGCTTGACAAACGTTGACTCTTTTATTTACCGGGCAGCGACAATGGTAATATATGAACAAAGGAATGGAAGGAAACAGTATTCCACAATAGCGCCAAACAGAGATATTGAATGGATGATAATCTTTCAAAATTTTGACCATCACAACGGTAAGTGAGAAAAAGAAGCTTGCACTCAGTCCAAATATTATCCCCCCGTATTTCCTCCATCCTTTTTTACCTTCATGAAAGGCACTACTTCCTTCTTTTTCAGTTCGGTTCAAATTTTCAAAACTGTACATGCGAGCTGCAACGGAGGGGGATATCACAAGGCCACGACCACCATTACGTGTATCAATCTCCAGTTCCACTTTGTCTTCATGTGTTTCCAGGAATTTTGAAAATTCATCTTTTACTTCCTGGTCACCAGTACCACCACCCACACTTCCAGCACTTTCAATTCCTAAAAATGCATTACTAATTCTGGAGCGTGTATTGTAACCAGAATCATTGAGTTCCAAAGTTGACACCACTACTGCAGGGGCCTCTATAATATTATCCCTCGCGGCAAAATTAACTCTCGGCAGTGTCATCTTAAAAATTATAAAAGTAGAAACTACTGGCTAAAGGAAAATTGTAACTTTATAATTTTTTAGAGAATGTATAGCCACTTCAGCCACTGACATTCTACAGCTTTAACTGTGTACACGATTAAAATATTCTAACAATCCCCATCTTCATTCCAGCACCTCATCTTCCCTACTACTGCCTAAAGTAACTAACCCATAATTAATTAATACTTAATAATAAGCTACGGCACAACTACTTTTATTATAACTTTTATCCTTCCTTAGGTATAATGTGTGATCTGATGTTATTAGGTGAAGAGCTAAACTTGTAAGTATTCCACATCCATTACAAATATCTGTATTTTTCCTATATAATATTATAGTGTCAGTGAGGTATGAAGTGCATCCGCAGCAGCGTGCGAGTTACTAGCTCTAGCCGGTTGGACATTTACTACTTACAGTCCTGGTTAAATATTTTAATTTATTTGCTAGTACTATCGATAATTGCATTACTACTTTAGGTACTTTTTTAAGGTGCTTAAGTATAACAACTTTGAGTATTAAATCGATCCTACAGGCTTCAAAGTTCTCGCCTAGACAATGTCACATT